>OX438654.1:2607500-2950229 GCA_949316385.1 Globia sparganii
CTTACTTTTCCTTTTTTTTTTTGGCAATTGCCTTTTTTGGCGCGGTCTAGTAGGTAATAAACCTCTAATTAACGCTTCTGGTTATACAGGTACTCATATATTCATTGGCAAATCAGCACCCTAAATATTTATTCTATGCCCTAATTGTAATGCCGTAACACACTATAAAACTCAATCTGAATAATGTTGAAGAATATTGCTAATCCATTGCTTCATAATTATGTTCGAAATATTTGTATGCTCAACAACGTATATAATGCAATGAATGTTGTTGAACTGTCAAAATTAAATCCATTGCTACTGATAGTGTGTTACGCAATTACCCCACTGGGTAACTACCACAGACATAGATAGACCTAGATAACGCAAATATCACGGTCTGTATGAAAACCAAGCGTACCATTTTTTTTACTACCTACTATGACGTCAAAAGCGCTCTTTCTCACTCACGCTCACCCAGCCAGCAATACATAGGACTGAGCGCGAAAGTGGCGGCTTACGATTTTAGAACGTAAGTTGGTTCGATTTTTGGCACGCGAAGTAGTTGCTCTTGCGTTATCTAGGTGTATCTGCATCTGTGGTAGTTACCAACACGACATTCCTTCATTTACTATCCGAACGGAGTGTGTAAGTCTTTGTTTCTCTTCCCGATCAGTATGCAAATTAGACTGTGCTAGTGTTTGGATACACATTAATCTTGCGCACATGACGTTCCGCTCCCAAGCGCGTGTGGTGAGCTTTATATACAGTCGAACAATCTATTTGGTACACAGGCAGCGAACTTGCAATTTTATTCATTTCAAACAATGTTGTGAGTGCGCTGAGCAGTACCTAATATTTTTGTTCATTCTCTTTATCCCTCGATCTCGCTAATTTTCCTACACTAATGGATCACACTGTTTTCCACTTACTTCTCTTTTTGTTGTATCTTTTTTAATCTGTGAGTCTTTTATTGATATTTTATGGTATGCCCTGACGCCTCAACTTTAACTAAATAACTGATTATTTTTATATACCGTTACCGTGTGGTGGGACCCTGGTGATCTGATACAGGTATTCCTAGTGCAGACAACAGTCTCTCACAAACTAGTGTCAATCGTTTTTAAGCTTGTCTAAATTATTATGATGCCATTGTTTGTAAAGAGAAAATAAATTATTCGAATTTATGCTTAAGAAGCGGTTACGTACGCAATAACAATATTGGCCGTATAGTGGAAAGATCTGCAGTGCGATTCTGTAACCATCTCACCGTGAAAACTTAGGTGAAGTGAGCGTGGAGTGAGCTGTCAGTGTCATCCTGATGCTAGGGATTGATACTCTTGACAGCTCACTCCACGCTCACTTCACTTGACTTTTCACGGTGAGATTTTTACAGAATCGATCGGCTGATTACCAAATACAACGATATTCATAGTTTTAATAGGTTTATGTGTATCTTTTATTTAAAATATTTATTACTCAATTTTCATGATTGCACCTGCCACTGTTTGTCTCTGTATCACCCAAAAGTTGACTGGTAGAACATGCCTATGGCATTAAGTCCGCCTCTGTACATTTATGTGTTTGAAAAATAGATATTTATGTGCTATATTGAAGTTGACAGGCAATTTGTTGATAAAAGTGTGCAATTGTTTTGCATAAATGTATTGATAAAACAAAATAATAGTGTTAGTTCTATAGCTGATTTGATTGTACGAAATTCTATCATCTAAAGTGGTGGAGGATGAGCTGTTGTGACAGGTTTAATAAATTTTAGCCGTTTTAGGCTAGGAGCGTTGTACAGTGCCGTGCACGAAATATGGGCCGAGAAAATTTGGACGGAAATCTATGGTGACAGCTCGCGTTTGAACTGGACGCTGTGCACAGCTAGACATATTTTTAACGGATTCATGTTAGACGAAGTGTGAAACCTGAATACGTGCATTGCTGCAGATTTAAACACCAGAAAGCCTAGACAAGTGGCAATCGCTTTAAAAGTGTTTCTTATTTTTACAACGATTTTTAACAGGATCGGTAGCTTTTACCAAAACATTATTGTCTTTTTCATCATAGCTGTCGCTGATAGAATTTTAGAAAAGAATGAATTTTGGTAGAATGTTTGTGTGTTTAGTATTAAAAGTACGACAAAACAAAATTTGTCATCCTATTAATTCAGCAACTAGCAATCGGATTATTGACGTAAACGATGCAAACGATAAACAAACGATTGCCAAGGTGCCCCGGAAAATTCTAGTTCGCATTACTGGGCTGTCACACAATCCAATTAGAACAAAGTATTAGGGGCACCGCGATAAAATTAGCGCCCGCCAGCTAATACACCTGTAAGCGACGATTGAGTAGCGGTTACACAATGGTCACTACTGTAAACAATGTTGTTTCTTTACTATATTTCACTACTAGCTTCTGCCCACGACTTCGTCCGCGTGAAATTTCACCCTGCCCCATTCATTTAGAGGTGGAATTTCGAAAAAAAACCCTTTCTTAGTGGATACCTACTCTTCACAAAGAACACACCCTCCAAATTTCATGTCTCTAGGACCAGCGTTTAGGCTGTGCGTTGATATATCATTCACTCAGGACTTACTATAATTATTACAGGTATTATTATAATGTAGTAGCGGCCCGTCCCAGCTTCGCACGGGTGGGAAAAAAGAAAAAAAAAGGCTATGTTAATCACTGATAAAATATGCATTTCTAGTAGATAAATTGTCTGACTTTAAGTCGGCCTAAAGTGCAATTCAACATGCCTAGTACAATCAGAGGGGATATTCCCGTAATTTTAAGAACATTCACAGTCTGATCTCAGTCTCGCTCTATCAAAAAACAGCTAATTTCCCTACATTTTTGACATTGATTGTCGCTGAGATGAGAGTGCAACGAGATTTTGAACGTTTTTAGGGTTCCGTACCAAAACGGTAAAAAGGAACCCTTATGGTGCGACTTATTCTGTCTGTCCGTCTGTCACAGCTGGATATCTCGAGAACTACTAATGCTATCAACTTGAAATTTGGAATAGTTTTAGATGACGTTTGCCCAACTATTTTGCAAATAAGAAATAAATATATTTTTTTGCATCAGGGACTGATAGGGTGCCTTGAAAATTCGAAGTGGGGCTACTAGGGCCTGTGCGGTATTAAGTTTGCATAGAGAAAAATCTGAGATTATTCTATGTGATAGAACTTTATGTAAAAGATTACAGGAAAAATGAAACGATGTCTCTAAATAATCACTTTCTCAGATATCATCTACAAAAATCCTTACATTAGTTGAGGAACTAATGTAATTTTTGTAGATGATATCTCGATACCGATAGAGGTATCGGTCAAGAAATGGCGCTGACCTAAAACTGCAATATTCTACACCGCTGGCGAATATAGGCCTCGCCGATGAAAATTTAAAAACATATGATGATACTGAACCCTCGGTGCGCCAGTCTGACTCGCTCTTGACCGGGTTTTAATTGCAGGAATTCGCCTTCATGTGTATACCTACTTTTCTATTGTCCTTGAAATTGCTGATCCAGAAAAGGATTAAGATAAAATTAGATTCATATGTAGCATAGAAATGTAAAATATGGTAGATATGTACCTATACTTGGTATATACCTAAATCTAGCGTAACTTGTCCTATCTATACTTATAATAAATCTGTAGAGAGGTCAATTCTGTACATGAAATATATTTCCAAAATAACTATCAGCGGGTGATTAGTGATCGATACTGACGCCAAAAATGCAATCAGTAAAATTTTTGTCTGTCTGTCTGTCTGTCTGTCTGTCTGTATGTTCGTTATAGAAACAAAAACCACTCGACGGATTTCAACGAAACTTGGTACAATTGTTCTTCATACTCCTGGGCAGGTTATAGTATACTTTTCATCACGCTACGATCAATAGGAGCAGAGCAGTGAAGGGAAATGTTGGGAAAACAGGATTTCTTTTTAGGTGAAGTAATAATAGGTTAGTAGTAGTTAGTTAGTAGTAGGTAAGTTTTGGTTAATTTATGTTCAGTTTTTTTTAATATTAAGTAGGTAAAAGCGTAGGTAGGTACTTTTATTCATTATAGGTATAGGTAGTATTTAGTTTTAAGTGAAGTAGGTTTTATTATATATTATTTTATATATTAGACGTAGTTATATATTTTTAGTTATTCAAGCCCCAAGCGGACGCCGGCGTCCGCCCGCTATTGTCTTGAAAAACGCGTTGAATGAGAAATACGCGTTCTCAAGAATCGGCAGAAGAAAGAGCACATCGGTTAAACTCTATGAGAGTTAGTGCCTCAATTTCCGGAAGTCATTATTCCACGCGGACGAAGTCGCTGGCAAAAGCTAGTATTCAAATAAATTTTCCGTTTATTTAGTACTAGCAGTGCTCCGCGGTTTCACCCGCACAATTATCGATCCCGTGGGAATATCGGGATAAAAACTATCCTATGTCCTTTCCTGGGACTCAATCTATCTCTATACCAAATTTCATCTAAATCGGTTCAGCGGTTTAAGCGTGAAGAGGTAACAGACAGACACTTTTGCATTTATAATATTAGTATGGATTATAGGACCCCAAAATAGTAATTATTTGAGGCTCACAAAAAGAGGCGCAACCGTAATTTTACAGTGTTCAATTATATTTTTAGGAGGGCAAACTGGGATTTAGAGGCTCGATTAAATACGTGACTGAGGTTTATTTTAAGATGCTCAAAAACAGCTGGTTCCCTGTCTTTCAGGTCCCAATCTTTCTTCTTTTGGAAATTCGGTCCTTTTGCTAGCAGAGTGAAAGTGTCCTGGTAACTATTACAGTAGGAAATAACTGGCCCCTTGCGCAAATGTAATTTAGTATCGTTTTATGTGACACTTTCTGGTAAAAACATGGGTTTCCTCTTAAGGAAGTGGTCGGTGTTTTGATGAATGGAGTGAAATGTTTTCTGTGATTACAGAATATTATTATTTATTTATTTTCCAACTTACATCTACCATTACAGGGGAACCTATTGCGGTAGCACGTGTCTAAACTCTTATCTTAACTTATTACTAACTCATTATTATAATTAAATTTTGTAAATTCATCATTCTCCTGCCCTTATCCCAACTTACTTGTGATCTTTTTAACCATGTCATCATCATTCACACAGTCCATCCATCGTTTCTTAAAATCAAATTAATTTTTGTAACTTACTCGTATTACAAACAATGTATTCCTTATGAACTCACTCAGAGAACAACAGAATAGGTCCATATCACTAGCTATGAAGTTGAGAGCGCGGAGTGCACGCGTCGGTGTCGCCTCACTTCATCATCATCTGCCTAGCCTTTTCCCAACTATTATGGGGTCGGCTTCCAGTCTAACCGGATGCAGCTGAATACCAGTATTTTACATAGAGCGACTGCCTAGCCGGCCCCTCACTTGAACTTTAAAAAAAAATTGATTTTGTAAAACATGAAACGTTTAATTTCTCTTGACAGGTAAGTATACCTGTCAAAAAGAGTAACCTAGATAATGTGGATAAGACACGAGTTTAAAACAGAAGAAGAACTAGCGGGGGATCCAGGGCGGTTTGAGGGGGGTTCAGGGGATCAGAACGGAGTACCTAAATCCTTAAAAGATTGGGCCGAGCGTGCGGCTCCGCCAGCAGCCGTTGCTTTCATCGTCTATGTACTTTACCTACATCTAATAAAAGCTGCTCGAGACCAATTACGAGTTACACATCGACATGCAACATGTTACCATCGATTCAGTACATGATTACTGATTAAAATCATTACTATAAAACACTTTTTCTTGCTGAATGGGCCTGCTGTAGACCTCAATGACGCCTGATGGAAAGCAAGATGAGGTTTATTATGAAACGAGCGTGCCCAGAAGATGCCTAAGGCATTGGAAGTACCACACATCGACGAAACACAGCAGGCTGCTTGACGCTGGACTCCGGTAGGAGGGTGGTCGCAAACCAAGCGGGCGCTAGCCCTACCACCGCAAGGGAAGAATTGGCTAGTCAAAATAAGGTGTTGGGTGTGACTGTCCAGGATGCGCCGAGCGCTACGGTTTAACTGGCGGAACAATCTGCGCTACACGAGGAGGCGTCTTCATGCATCCCAAAATTAGATAAAGAATCAATTGTTTCATAGAAAAGAGAAATTTCTACGGTATTTACGTTAGTTCAGAATTATGTACTGAATTCGTGGTTACAGTTAAATATTCGGGTTTATGTCTACCAGAAAAGATTGTTAAAGATATTCTTTTGACATAGGACCTATTAGAGCCCTGTGGCTATAGGCTCACCCCCTTTTATATGGGACTTAAACATGGCGAAATGTGGGGTGTCAGGGACTTAAAAACGCTTTCATAAAGGTTACAGAATTTTAAGTGTTATTTATTTATTTAATAAAAAATAAAAAAATAATAATAATATTCCACAACTATCACACAACGCCATCTAGTCCCAAGCTAAGCAGAGCTTGTGTTATGGGTACTAGACAACTGATAAATATACTTATATATTTCTAAATACATAAATATTATAGATAAATTACACCCAGACACAGAACAAATGATCGTGCTCATTACACAAACATTTGTCCTGGGTGGGAATCGAACCCACGACCTCCGGCATAGCAGTCAGGGTCAATACTTCAAGCACATAAATGTACAGAGGCGGACTTAATGCCATAGGCATTTTCTACCAGCCAACCTTTGGGTGATGCAGAGACAAACAGTCTTACATATTGAATTGATAATAGAATCAAGAATGTAACACTTATGCTTAAATGTGTTAACCCAAAACACCTTTAAAAGTGTAACAGTAATATATCTGTAACCGATATAAAAGTGTTGACAGTGTTAATAAATTCGGTAAACGCGGCCTTGCAAAAATAGCCGCGATCCCGACTGGATTGAGGCTATTTTACCATCACCGCGTCTGTCTGTCCGCCACGCGTATTTGCGGTACTTTGCAATTAGGTAGGTATACCTACAAATACTTATTTCTGTTACACATATTAACACACATAAAAGGTTACCTACTCTTTCATTCTGTAACATTATTGTATCTGTTAACATTTAGAAGTGTTTTTCTTTTAAAACAGTTTTAAAAAACAATGTTGAAAACACTTATTACGGTTACAATTTGAGTCCCAGGTTCACCTCTGTTTATCCCTTTGGGGAACAAAGCGCGATGTTTGTGATGTGACTTTGTAAATAGAGGTCTGTAATGCAAATCAGGCACGCGTGGTAACCTCTCAACATTTTCAATTCGACCCGTCTCAAACACAAAATAAACAAGAAAAAAAAAATAACAAAACCCTCATCATAACACACCAGCGAATTCAGGTAAAACCCACTCATCAACAAATCACCATGATTATGAAGAAAACCATATATTTTCATGAAAATCTCGTGAAAATTGAAACGTGTTTCAGCGAACGCTTGAAATATGCGCGGTCACGTATCGGCACTCAGACGGTACCCGTATAGTAATAACGTTAATATACCAAGGTATTGAAATAACATTATGTTTACCTAAGCTGGATTTGAATGGAGGCTTTATTTACCTACTGGTTGAGAATAATTCATGTGAGTGAAAGAAGTGCGTGAGTGGCATTTTGTAGATTTAAAGAAAGAAGAAAAGTAACCTACCTGTACTATAAAAATGTCACCGTGGAAACATAAGCAAAGTAAGTAAGTTTGAAGTGAACTGTCAATATGATAATGTCTTGAACAAAAAAATACATCCCATTACCAAAAAATATTTTACGTAGGTGCCATTCGGGGACTGAAAATAATTGATAAACTGTTGGTATTATTGGTAAACAGCACCGAACCGAACTTATAAAAAAAAACACTACAAAGTGAATAGTAACTTTAATTTCGGAAGTCGATATCTTTGGGTTCGCATTTGCGTTGTTTTCTGAAATTAAATATATTTTTCACTTTGTAGTGTCTTTTTTGGAAGTCGGTTGTTTTTCTTTTGGCTAAGAGTTTTTATTTTTCACTTTTAAGTTGTACTTACCCCACACAAATTTTTATAACACTAATATGTAAATATCAGTGACAGGAACTCATTATAACATCATCAATATAAATACGTGGCAAAAATACTATTATTGAAGTTAACTCAAAAACTACCCAAGCAAAGTTAATAAAATTAATATGAGACCACCACTGAGGCATACTCTATCCATTAAAAAATATTTTTTGAAATTGATTTACAATTGCCGAAGCTTAACAAAAAAAAAAACAGTCGAATTGAGAACCTCCTCCACTTTGAAGTCGGTTAAAAATGTTGTTTTATTGCGGTTAGTGGAAGTGCCGGTTCGGTCAAGTGCCGTTGAAATCAGTGCTCTGAGTGGAATACCTCAATCCCTAGCTTCAGGTGGAATGGTAGCTCACCTCAAGCTCCCTACACCCAAATATTCACGGTGAGACTTTTACAGAAAAGACAGGCTGGTATCTACAAATTTGCGATCGAGCGGTACATTAAAGGTAGAAGGATTCGGAACATCATTCGCTTAGATTTACATAATCTGTTAAAACGTCTTCGTGATCCGTCAATCCAGTTTTCGTTTGCATTGACGATTTAAGATTGAAATTGCGTAATTATTTATCTTACCCCTTTCGATTTCAAGTTGCAACTTCTCTCAAATCAGAATTATTTACTACGTTCTATATTTAGCACCTTGAGTATTTATAAAAGTATGATATGTACGGGATCTAAACTTGAGGTAAAAGGAAAGAGCCAAGATTTAACCGTTCGCGTTCATTGAATGATATACCTAAGCAATTGTTGAGCTTCATTGATTGATGAATATAACGGGTAATCAAATACTTAGTACCCTATATTTTTGAAAGATGCGTAAGATTACCTTATTACTTATTTCCAGAAATACCTCTATGGCATAAGTGTTTTTAGTTTAATATTAAAAACTAACTAGCTAGCGACACCGTACACTTAAGGCGTACGAACTGATATGATAAAAATACTATATATCTCTTACGATAACAAACCAAAGCCTTCTATTGACGATCAACTTGAAGTGCTCATTTATAAAACAAAGATCGCGAAGTGGAATGATTCCCCCATAATATCTGTTTGCTCCCCACAATCTATTGGAGTAATTCCGATTGCTCCACTTTTACTGCTGTTTTATCACTCTTCCTTGCTATTAGGAGTGTGGGGGGTTAATGCTGGGTAGGGTTGCCAGGTTAAAAGAGGGAAAATGTCGATGGGAAAACAGGTGTCGCTAAAAAAACAACTCCGTTTTGTGCAAGTGCCACAGCAATGAATATTTTGTTGAGCGAAGTCTGTTTTGAGTCGATGTGTTCCATATTTTCCCAATTTATTGCTTTGTAAATTTGATTTTATAATTGTACATGTGCGCCGGTCACTCCCCGACGCAAATGAATACACTTTCTTTATTCTTCTTCTTCTTCTTGAATAAAGGAGAATTGTTATTTAGCATATCATTATCATCAGACTATAGCAGTCTACTGCTGGATCTGCCTCTGCAATTGCACGCCATTCAACTCGATTCTCGGCAACTCTCATCTAGTTGCTATCAGCTACCTTGCAAAGATCATCGCTCCACCTAGCCTGAGGGCATCCTCCTTACGTTTGCCGATTCGCGGTCTCCTCTCAAGAACACGTCTACCCCGACGGTCATCGGTTCTACGACTAATATAGCCGGTAACTTTAGTCTGCTTATTCTGAGAGCTACGAGTATGTCGACAACTTTCATGTTATCAAAGGGGGGGGGGGGGGGTGGAGGGGGTTTCAGGGGATCAGACCGGAATAAATCATGTAATTTATAGTAGTAGTAATAACAAATCTGAAGAGTTTGTTTGTTTGTTTGCACGCGCTAATCTATGGAACTACTGGCATTTGATAGCCCAGTTCTGGAGGAAGGCTATAGGCTACTAAGCTACATAAAATCACGCTAGGACCCTTAGGAACCGAGCAGAACAGCAGACAGAAAGAACGCTGAGCTAAAACGTAATAAAAGTGCGGGCAGGCGATGCGATGCGACTGGGTGGGTAGGGGGAACATGAAATTTTACGCAGATGAAGTCGCAGGAGAAGCTAGTGTAACCTAAAATTGTATACTTACGTAATAAAGAGCCTTAGACTGGTTTATTTGGTACAATCTGAAATAGAATATATATCTCTGTCAACCCTAATGAAGGATGAAGAACAAATTCAACTCTTTATGCTGCATTTAAATAGCTATTTATATTTGTAATATATTCTGTTAATTTTGTTGAGTGATACAAGTTGAGGAAAGAAGAGAATCATTGAGAGATGAGGAGATGAAAGAAAGAAAGAAAAAGTATTTATTGCGACTCGTACAAGAGGATCACAAACTAAATTAAACACAGTCTAAATTAAAATACCAAAATAAAAACTAAAAAAAAAATGAGGAATTAAGTGCCGATGGAGGTAAAAGGTTCGATACGGTTGTGAGTTCGAACATATTTTTGGAACGAGAGCCGAATGCAGGATTATTAATTTAACTAATTACTAGATGTATTCATTCCTCTTAAAAGCATTCATGATTCAATTTTCATTTTTATATTCATTTGTGGTTTTTCCTTTTAAAATAGTTTTAACTGATAATCTTCTTTTATAATAACGTTAATTCCTTTAAATGGGTTTTGGTTCTGGTAAATACTGGCGATTTATTCCATATGTATCCTATCTTTGAGGCAACTAATAATATTCTAAAAGTAACCGACCTTCCGCCTGTTCTGTAATTAAAACAAACAACGATCAACAAAACACTCGTAGGGAAACATACTCGGGAGACGCACCGGGCGTCGGGAGCCGCGTGACGACTCCCGGCCGCCGTAGGCGCGGGCCTGCGGGCGGAGAGTAATGGGTAACTCTTCGTCCGATCTGCAGTGGCTCACTTCACGCTCACTTCACCTAAGTTATCACGGTGAGATTTTTACGGAATCGATCGGCAGGACCAGGCCCGTGCTGGACGGCGCGTACGTGTTCCACGCGCGCCTCAAAGAGATGTCAGCAATAAGGAAGGGGCCCGTAAGGGTCGTAGCCTGCCGGGGCAGCCGGATTGTCCGAAAGGGTTACCGCTACCCCGGAACATAAAGGGCTAAGGAAGGAACACGGGTGGGTTTTAGTCAGTAAGGGTCTGACACTCCCTTCTGCTCCACCCTGAACGGGAGGGGGCATTTGATGATTTCCCATCGACAAAAAAAAGGTAAACATACTGATTATAATTATCATCAGTATACTGATTTTCATCATGTTCATCATATTGATACCATAATGAAAATTAATTCCTTTTTGCATTATGTTCTTATCCAGTCATTGAGAGTCATAGTGGCCCGGGATACACTCGATTCGCCCGAGTTTCACCCGCATACGGCAACTCGCTCTTTCATTTTCAAGTTAATCTCAGACAACACCGATTGAAGAAAAAAACATCGTGTAATATCCTGGAGTGCGATTCTGTAACCATCTCACTGTGAAAACTTAGGTGAAATGAGCGTGAAGTGAATGTCAGTGTCATCCTGATGCTAGGGATTGATACTCTTGACAGCTCACTCTAAGCTCACTTCACCTAACTTTTCACGGTGAGATTTTTCCAGAATCGATTGGCTGTAGTCAACATAATAAAACGGTGGACACTTCCGCCAAGAGGCAAACTTGACAAACAGTCCACTTGAGGAGACAAATCGAGATATTTCAGTTCTGTTCCAATCATTGCCTCTGACTTATCACTCGCGTTACTTAGGGTTTACGAAGTGATTTTCAAGGCAAGCTTTTTGGCAAATTTGTTGTATTAAAAAAATAATAATAATACTTACGCACTTTATTCGATTCAGAAAAACGTAGGAGCCTAACGCACTAGATATTCCCTGGATTTTGTCTTTTTCCTAAGTGTCGGTCGGAGCGTGGAGCTATTTGAAAAGATGTTGGGCCTTGTATTAAGCAATCAGGAAGGCCGGTTTCGGTGCTAACTACCCTAGTCTCTTTGGTCCATTCTTGAATGTATTATGCCATGAAAAACCACCCCTTATGTATAATGTTTTTTAGTGACACACTTAACTTTTCATAAAGGCGTTTACCTATCGTGGACTCCTCGCTTTTGATTTCATCTACTTGATACTTAATCTATAAATTCCTCTTAGATTTTTATTTAGATTTAAAATGCATCATCCCATGTGGACTTATCGGATTTGCCGGCCAACTTATTCGCTTATATTTGTACCTGTAAATCCTCAATTCTAAAATATTTTCCGCGCTGTTTGTGTACCCAAAAGGATTCGCGCACCTGTACCGTTTTACTTTCCAAAATTAATCGTCTGTCAAATGCCTCCTTTGTCCCCTTACAGTGATTAATTATTTTTGACAAATATCATCAACAATGGCAATAAACCGGAAGCCCTGTTAAGTCTATTGCTAATTTGTCTTCATTTGCGATTATTAAACTGCGATGCTTATGTTTTCCTGGTGGCTGACGACGGATTGATGGCCTTAGATTTATATTAATTTCCTTTAAGAAGAAAACCGTGTTTGTATAATTAAGCTAATTAGTGCCTTTTGCTGTAACTGTAAGATCTTCTCTTGCTTCACTTTTGTTTGATAAAGCTTTATTTGTTATCTTTCTCTTTCAGGTAAGAAACGTTTCCAGTTCCTTCACATAGTACATTGCTTTCTTTACAAGATTTGCAAAACGACGTTGAGGCACGTAAGTAGATTTTTGCTGATACATTATGCAGAATAGCCAGTGCAATGCTTCCTTTACTAAGGTGGAACTGTTAAGACCTCTGCCTTAAAGATAATACTTACGTGTAGCTACTTACTACGAATCTCGCGTGTTTTTATGAAAGCTAGGTGCCAGACATTTGAATCAATATCAGAATCGGCAACGTGGCAATGCCGTCAATTTCTTAGGTTTTTTACCAGTCGACGTGATGCGGAGGACTTTTTCGACGCCGTATTTTAGTTTGTTAATAGTTTTAGTTAGGTTAGGGTATTATATTTTAATTTGAATAGTTTTTTAGTTCATTTATTATGAGAAGTTTATCCAGTGAATATATTTTTATCTTTTAATAAATAACCCCAATATCAGAATAGAGAACCTGTCACTTTTGCATGAGAACTTACAAACTGTAATTGAATAAGACTTTTTTTAAGATAAATGACAAGCACGGTTGCTTTTAGCAAACGTTTCTTTAGTCATATTGAAAAGAAAAGCTATTTTCGTGATACAGACATACCTATGCACATATCAGAAGCATATCAAAGGGTGTTTCCCTATAGCAACAAGCCCTATTCTTAGACACCAAAAATAATATCATCTCAATCCCTCAAGAAACTTTATGACTAAGCAAACGTTTACGTAGTGTACTCGTTCATCGAATTAACGTCACCCAATAGTTGCAGACCATAGCTATTCGCGTTAAATCGGCTTACCCTGGATCACTTTCGGCCCACTAATCTTATTAGAGGCCTGGGATTCACTACGGACTATTTGGTCATACGTCTTCTAGGAATTAGACGGCCGTCAGTGAATATACGTTGCTTTGAGCCTTATTTTTGTGTATAGAACGTGAACCTTCTCACGTGGCTGTTAAACCCAGAAGAATAATTTGGTCCTTCAAGCGTTGTTTTAAGCTACAGTAAGCAGTTTATTAATATGAAAATCTAAATGTACCATTGACTTATAAATAAAGAGATGCATTTAAGCATAAACACGAGATGTTTACGCTTGGTTATATCTATTCAGTTTAGTCAAGAAGTAATGTACAATAACCTCTTGGACAAGCTTAATTTTATTATAAGACCGAAGATAAAGGCAAAAATGAACTGGATATTCGCTAGATATAAATCCATCCAAAGGTTGTCTTTAATAGATCGCTTTTAGCTATGAAACCACCCATTGTGTCACCCTATGTAAAATGTCTACAATTATATCTGTACTTCGTATAGTATCATAATATAAATAGAATTCTATTCTATGCTTTTATTTTACAGATTATGGACAAGAAATAGCTGTTACATTATTATAAAGAAAATAATGAAAATCTTGCTTAGTGCTGGTCATACCAACAGAAAGAGGAACGCGAACAAATTCAAACACAAATTCATTATAGATACTTTAATAGCTACAATGATATAATATTTACCATCCATCTACACAGCAGAGGGGAGTACACACAAAGAGGCTTATTAAATTGTCGATGTAAAATAAAAATATTGCCAGACGAGGCTCATTACTTATTCCGTTTGAGCGATTTGTTGGCCGTTGTAATGCTTGTACGAATCGCTGCGAATTCGCACGATGTAAGTAATGTATGGTAATCGAATTTTAAAAATATATTTTTTTGCAATTTTGCATGTAGGTAGGTATGTACAGACTGGAGCACATCAAGCCACTACAATCTGTCAAATTTCTTTAATAGATTTTCAACTTTATCGCTAAAGCATTTTGACAGTTTCGGGAAGCT
Source organism: Globia sparganii (assembly GCA_949316385.1). Lineage (NCBI taxonomy): Eukaryota > Metazoa > Arthropoda > Insecta > Lepidoptera > Noctuidae > Globia > Globia sparganii. Next base: position 2,621,961 of record OX438654.1, read on the forward strand.
TGATGTGCTAGCGTCTGTATGTACGCACGGCTACACATCAAGCTATATATAACCAGTATAAGCTGACTTCTAATTGTACGAAAAACCTATACAGTGCGAGATCAGCTAAAACTGGAAATGTATAGCTTGATGTGTAGCCGTGTGTACAGTCATCAAAGGAGATAAGTATGCAGGGTCGTCGAATATAGTTGAAGTTTAGTAAGAAATACAGGGTGCAATTGAAGTCATGGGCATTATTTTAACCTAAGGCACTACTCACGATACTGATTGCATTAGGGCTATTAATACGCAAATCAAAAATATTATTAATGCAAGTATGGAAAACCTTAAAATGTAGTAAGTCATAGAAAGTATCAAACACTTTGCGCTTCTCGATAGCAAATGCGTAGGTACATTACGCCGTACGCGTCATTGGGCGTGAATTCTTTGACCCCGCCCGACTCACGTGACATTCGTAAGTTGCCAATGAATTGATTCATAATAAATTCCAACTTTCCCTTCGTACTTTGCCGGCTTAGGACGGTCAAAACTACGTCAACTAACATACATTAAAAAAAACATTTACGTACCTAGCTTGTGGATTGTTTTGAAAAAACCTTATTTGTCGGTAAAGTGACAGAGGGTAAACGGGTGCTCTTCCACGGGCTTGTGCATGTGCTGGCACGTGAAAAGACGAAAAATCCAACAGGTTCTTAGTGGTTCTGGTGGAATGAGACCCCGTGAAGGAATAGGGTCGTTTGGGTTGCGGCGATGGAACATTTCACGAGTTCATACAACCATTTGTGGGTATTGTTGGTTGGTGTACCTAGCCTGCACATTACGCGGTCGAGGCATCGTGTACACAAACACACACACAACACACAAATACTACACTAACACTTAATACACTGCAATCCAAGCACCGTATGACGCGAGCGGCGAGTACGGCGATTACATCACGGGATCAATAAATCAATTACGCGTCAATGCACCTGCGCAGTCGTTATGACACTGGTTCCGGGTTCACGTTGCGGCGGGAAGCAGACCCCGCGCGGGGGTGATATTCGTATTTTTGCGAGTGAGGGAGTGGGACGGAGAGAGTTCAGGGAATCCCGCCGGACGGCATGTCTTTTAGCCCATTGTTATTATTACTTGTAAGGAAAAACCCGCGCGCGCGCAGGTGATGTTTGTTTACATTTCGCTTTGCGCTGTACTGCGCTTTAAGATTTTGATACTTCAACATTTATTGGCGTTAACGAAGTATTTTGTTTTAATTACTTTAAGTGTTTATTTGCAATAATAAGCCTTGTGCAATTTGACTTACTACATTTTTAAGGTTTTCCTTAATTGCATTAATAATATTTTTGATTTGCGTATTAATAGCCCTAATGCAATCAGTATCGTGAGTAGTGCCTTAGGTTAAAATAATGGCCATGACTTCAATTCCACCCTGTATATAGTATAGTTGAAGTTTTTTCACGATTTCAGGTTTGACCCCTTAGTAAAAGTTGTTCATATCATGATGAGTATGAGAACGGTGATTAAAATTTCAACCTGTATAAAAAAGTAACAAAAAGAAAAATTAAACAGAACGTCCTATACGAGCATCTCAGTATATCAGCATCATGCTGCGACATTTAAAAAATAAATGTCGTATCGCTGGTATTCTAAGTAGCTAAAATATTACTTGACGGCTGGCCTTATATGTGGCCAGGACCGATGGCCCGGGAACGGACGATTCCTGATAGGGAGACCGTGTATCCGCAAGCGTAGTGTGGGACGCCCCAGCTAGATGGATGGACCCGATTTCGCCCCTGGTTCAGGTAAACTGTATCTGATATAATTTAATTGCCTCGTGACTACAGCTTCAAAAGAGTCCGATGTCAATATCTAGCAGTGGCGAAGGGTGAATTTATGACAGAGGTAAGCCGGAGCAAGAAAACTGTGTCAATAAACCGATTCATTATATTTCAATGATGAATTGACTATGGAGTGGTTGTGTTCTGAATTTTTGAAGGGAAGCCGGTGGGGATCGAGTTGTATGGTACCTTCGCCACTGATATGTAGCCTATGATTGACTGGTACTGGGCCGGCCATATAGCCGCAGAACAGATGACCAAGACGTGTTTTTGAGTGGAGGCTTCAAATTGGCAAACGTAAGGTAGGACAGCATTAAGATTAAGATGTCAGCATTAAGGAAGGGGCCCGTAAGGGCCGAAGCCTGCCGGGGCAGCGGGATTGTCCGAAAGGGTTACCGCTGCCCCGGAACACAAAGGGCTAAGGAAGGAACACGGGTGGGTTTTAGTCAGTAAGAGTCTGACACTCCCTTCTGCTCCACCCAGAGCGGGAGGGGTCATTTGATGATTTCCCATCCACAAAAAAAAAAAAAAAGGTCGCCCTCAGGCTAGGTGGAGCGTCGATCTTCGCTGGCTGGCAGTGGATTGATGAGAGTTGCCCAAAAATCGAGTTGAATGGCGTACAATAGGAGAGGCCTATATCTGAAGCTGATAATGATAAGTGTAAATGAAGAAGTAAATACCTGCACAAAAATAATAATATGAGTACATTTGGGAAAAAAATAAATTTATGTTGGAAATGTTGGTTATTCGTTACATGCTAACGCGTTCAATATTCTTCTATAATTTAATGATACGTGTCAGTGGATTGAGGCTAGAGAATAGCTCAACTGGCAAATAGAATTGATTGTTTTTTGATTTCCATACATTTCAATGTAATTTCAAAGTTGGATCAGCTTGAATTTTCTACGCCACGCTAGTTTGCGATTTTTGTGTTCAAGGGACACCTGGGGGTTGCGTAGATCGATTCTCGTATTAGATTTAAGAATTCGAACGCTTAAACGTCTCTTAACTTGTAAATAACGTTTATAAATAAAGGTTTAATCTAGGTGTTTGTTAATTTTCGGATTGGATGCATGTTTTACAAAAGATTCATATTAAAATGTTCCGAGGAACTTCTAATACATAAAAAAAAACATTTTGCCTCAATTAAATAGGGCTATTAGCCACGGTGCTACTGTTAAAGAATTGGCCGTTACACCATAGATATTGCTAAAGGTAACCAAAGCCATAAACTCTCTCAAATTAAAATTCTTCACCTGCTTCGTTGGTCTAGCTAGTAGGTGCAAGTGCTACTGCTAAGCATGGTCTTGGGTTCGATTCCCTAGCCGGTCAAAGTGTTATTGGGTTTTTTCCCATTTAGAATTTCTCAGAAGCAGCCCCGAGTCTGGATTTTTACCCGATTGATGACGATAGGCTCGCCACCTCTTTCATGGGACATGTGGTTGTAGAATAGGTGCACCTCTGCTTTATCCCTCGGGACATACAGGCGTGATGTTACGTTATTTGTCTTCCAAAATTCCATAACATATATTGCAAAATAACCAGGGACTCAAACTGTAACGTGTTTTTAATACTGCTTTTTAAAACTGTTTTATAAGAAAAACACTTCTGAATGTAACAGATACAATAATGTTACAGAATCAAAGTGTAACCTTTTATACGTGTTAATATTTGTGTAGCAGAAATAAATATTTGTAAGTATTGCACGATACCGCAAAAACGCGGCGGCGGACAGACAGATGTGGCGATGGCAAAATAGCCTCAATCCAGTCGAGATTGCGGCTGTTTTGCCAACGCCGCGTTTACCGGTTACACTTATTAACACTGTTAACATTTTCATATCTGTTACAGATACATTACGGTTACACTTTTGTAAGAGTTTTGTGTTAACACATTAAAAAACACATATAAAAGCGTTACATACTTGATTCTGTTATCAATTCAATATGTAACACTTATAATTCTGTAAACTTCATGAAGGTGTTTTTAAGTCCCTGAAAATAACAACACAACAACGAAAAAACACGTACAAAGTAAAACCATACCCTTCAGTTATCTGTTGAACCCACTTGCAAATATATCACCGGGCGCGCCACTCCATAAATATTGAATTTTATATGGAAACTGTTTTACCTAACGTGTGCTTGAGTATCTGATGGAGATAGTTTGAAGTCGCGTGTATTATGGGTGCACTCTTCGATATTGTCTTTCAATTGTTCTTGTTATACTTAATAAGAATTAAGATTATTCTGTAAAAATCCACTGCCTTGTTCGTCAAGTGGTCGCAAGCACTACTACTGAACATCAGGTCCTGGGTTCGAAACCCAGGTCAGGCAGTGTTATTGGGTTGTTCTAGCAGAATAGCAGAGCGGGGTCAGGATTAGTGCCCAGTCTGATGGCAGTAGGCTCGTCTCCTTTTACATGTGGCTTAAAACCAGAGACTTGAAATGGCTATAACGATACTGACAAATGGAACGAAATTGTAAACTGTTCAGTAACAATATTATCAATATATCATTATTAGTATAACGATATAATAACTTTATTCATTTCGATACTCAACGTTGACACTGTTGCCAGCTTCATGACATAAAAAGACGAAAAAAAAATTTCTGATACCTATAACGTTACTTTTTGTAACGTTATTGATATTTTCAGGTTTCAGTATCATTACAAATTTTGGAACGTTATACGATAACATTAGTGGTAACGGAACGAAATTCATTTCGTTTTCAAGTCCCTGCTTAAAACATACCACATGAAATGTGGGAGTACTATGGGCACACCTCTGACTAACACTTTTGGGGAAACAGGCGTTATTTTGTATTATGTAATTATCGATAGACTAGCTGTAGGCCGACCTCTTAACTGAGACGTTGCCTGAGGTAGCTGCGCGGTATGGGGGGGGGGGGGGTGATAGTTGTCAAAAGTTGACGAATTACTGAGCTCTCGCATCACGTCACCACACCCCTCCCGCACCGCGCTGCTACCTCAGGCAACATCTTGGGCCTTATAGTGCTTATTGTGTTATTAGGGGCTTAGATTCACACATAGAACATTACGTTTTGTTAACGTTAGGTTATTGCTCCTGGGTCATATTTGGGTTTTGGAGTTAAAAAATTGAAATGCACGGTGCAAAAATAATTTAAAGTGGAAACATATTTTTGTCCCATAACTTTTTGTTCAATTTAGTGTCCCTTTCAAGATAAATCACTTTAAAAACCTTTTTCTGTTGATACAATTTATTAAAAATTCATATATATCCCCATATGCAGGTCCGATATCCGCTGAATCACTTTCAGAGGGCGTCACACTCCAATGCAAGGGAGTGCCACAAAGGGGCTACCTCTAGCCTCGTGCCTAATTTATAGCACTCTTTATGGCATATTGTACGTTTTTAACTCCTCAAGATAAACGACTGTTAGTATAATTAGATTGGGCAATAAAGCGATTATAGAAGGTTATTTCGAGGGAAATTTATTTTAGGTTTTATCGGGGTTTTGAAAAGATTAATGTAGCGTATATTTAGGCCCCCTGGCACCACAAATCACTAAATGAGTTTAACGCTAATCGTATTTAAAACATACTTCTGTTTCTGTCAATCGTATGAAGAATCATGTTTTAAATGCGTTATTTCCTACTCGGGCCTGGCTCTGAGTCACATACAATTAGAATAGTACTAAACATTTTTATTTAAGCTTCATTAGTTCGGCATTAGTTGTCTGACATTTATGCTGAACTGGGCCTATTTGCGCAGCCGTGAGGCACACAATAGTATTTTAAGTTTTTTTTCTGTTTTTATTTTTGTGTGCCTTACTTAAGCTTGGGTCAAATAAACTTTTTTGCTTTCTTTCTTTTTTAGGATTCAGCACCTCAAAAGGAAAAAAACAAAGTGGACCTAAAAGGGATCCGCCCATAGAATCACTTGTTGTCCGTCTGTCTGTCAAGACCCTTTATCTTGGGAACGCTTGGAGGTATCGAGTTGAAATTAAAACCATATACTCAAGTCTACAGTCCCTTGAAGCTGTAAAAAAATCAAACTTCTAAGTTAACGTAAAATAAAATATACCTACGGCCGTTTATGCCGCAGAAAGCGTATATTTCGACACTCTCAAGGGAATCAAAATTTATAGGGTACTTTCCGTTGACCTAGAATCATGAAATTTGGCAAGAAGCAATTTCATGTAGAGTAAAGGAAAAAATCCGAAAACGGTAAATTTTTAGTTATACTCCATTTACAATAAGATTAGACATTTAAACAAACCTTTTTTACAGCTTGTTCAACCGATTTTGACTTCTATTCCGTAGGCATAAGGATGGCATTAAAAGCAAAAAAAGTGCTTACAATAACAGCTGTTTACTGCTTTTAATGCCATCCTTATGCCTACGGAATATAAGTCAAAATCGATTGAACAGACGGTAAAAAAGGTTTGTTCAAATGTATAATCTTATTGTAAATGGAGTATACATACCTACAAATTTGTATGGAACCCTCGGTGCGCGAGTCCGACTCGCACTGACTTGTCTTTTTTTCTTTCTTCCTTCTGTCTCAGTCGATATAGAGGCGAATAGACATAAACATGATTTTATTTATTAAAGTGTATGCAAATTGTCCCGTGAATGTTACATTTTACAAATCTGAATCTTGTGGAAAGCCAGAAAGTTGCTTATTTGTCCCTCTACGATCCATAATAAGTTATTCACAAAGAGCAGCATTTAATTTTTATTTATACAGATAAATCACTCACTTAAGACTATGCCGACCGCACAGTGGCGCCCTCATCGTTTATTTGGTTATTTCATACAATTTAGAATGAAAATGCAGAAAATAAGCACGTTAAGTTGTGCTTCACAAGATTATACGTTAATATTATTAGAAACGTTAGTTTTATATTATTTAGTTTTATTATAATCCTTAAAACGGATAACAGTGGCCACTATATTCTGTTTTAAGGATTATAATAAAACTAAACAATATAAAACTAACGTTTCTAATAATATTAACGTATAATCTTGTGAAGCACAACTTAACGTGCTTATTTTCTGCATTTTCATTCTAAATTGTATGAAATAACCAAACAAACGATGAGGGCGCCACTGTGCGGTCGGCATAGTCTTAACATAATTTAATTACTTCACTTAGACACATCTAAAAACTAGGTTAGTATTTAAGTATTTATTATAGCATATATTATGGTGCTTACTTACCTGTAAAAAAATGTGATACTACGCGATAGTTATAAGCAAGCTGTATTTGTAATACCCCTTCCATAAAAGGGATAAAAGTGTTTACAATTGTTGGTGAGCCTACAAAAACAATCAAATTAATTTCTTCCTTGTACCTATTATTCCTATCGCTGATCTCACTATCGCGATCGCTCTATCACCAAGGGTCATATTTAGCCCCTACAAAATTCATTCACCGAATTGAAACTGATTTTAGACGATTTAACGAACCTCATCCGTTTTCCTAAATTCGAACAACCATTGCGAAAATTCGCACAAAACTCTCCGACCCTAACATCTTAATTCAAATTGGATCATGAGACGAGAAATTACCTTAATTCAAGGAAAATATACAATGTTCTACTTGCAAAATGGTACCGTCAGGGGTTAGAAAAAAGCGGCTAAGTGCGAGTCGGACTCTTACACGAAGGGTTCTATACCACCATACAATATTTAACACTCGACCAAGAAACGCCGAGAAAACATGTTTCTTGTATGGAACCCCGACGAAACCAGAAAGATTCCAAACAGACGAGGCTTATACCTATCAATAATTAATCTATGCTATTGTAGAAAGGTTAACTGATGTTAACTTCCTATTTTCATTAGCCGTCCGCGTCGTGACGACGCTTGAATCAAGATATTACCTACAACTTTTATTTTTATTACACAGAGCCAATATAATTATTTTTGACTTTTTAGTGGTTTTTGTTTGTGTCGGGGTTTTTTTTTATTATTTGTTGTTAAAGCGATCATAGTATTACACACTCTGTGAAAGTTTCAAATATGTATTTATTTATTAAAACTTTATGCACAAGTAAAAACTGTACAAAGGCGGACTTAAGGCCTTGGGCATTTTCTACCAGTCTACCTTACCTTATTTACCTATTACGGTTCAAAAGACACAGCCCTGTGACAGACGGACGGACAGAGCCTTAGTAATAGGGTCCCGTTGGCACCCATTGGATACTGAACCCTGAAAATTCGGGAAATATGCGAGATTGGTAAACGAGGGGTGTATTATGAGGTTCACAATTTATAGCCATAGCGATTACACCTGCCGCTATGGTGGACTCGTACCAGTATTTCTTTTAGATTTATTTGCTATATTTGTGAGGATAATTGAAATTCTAATTGGGTTTTGTAACGGAGTTGATAGGTTTTGTTTTTAATGATGAAGAAGAATTTGGGCGGTCCACAGAAATATGATCTATGAGAGCGAAGGTTTTTTCGGCTCAAAGGACGCGGATCCAAACCAATATAAATATGGCTTGGTAAAAAATCGAGGTACAGACGCCAGCACATCAAGCTTATGCAATCTGTCAAATTTCTTTAATACATTTTCAACTTTATCGCTGAAACATAAGGTTCAAGGTTGATTGGGAAAATTTTAAAATGTTGGATAGTTTGATGTTCTGGCGTCTGTACCTACATTTGTTTCAAGGTGGAGGACCTATTATCGCGACTGATCAACTCAAAACTGCAATGGTTCTTTCTTCAAGAACTTCTAATAATGGCCCTGCATTGTGAAACTTCCATAATATCGTAATAATAACAATGTTTGGACTTTAAAAGAGACCATGACCTCTGCGTTCGTTTCGGCATTTCTTCTCAGGGATCAGCCAGCCAGGAAATGCCGGCGCCATCTAAATTTAAAATATTGACCAAAACATTTACTTGTAAAAGTGTCTTTATCTGCTTACTGAAATAATTATCATTTAATTTGAAAGAAAAAAAATACAATTATTTAGCACAGACTAAAATGCACACAATATCATATACATCAGATAAAAACAAATAAAAAAGTGCAAAGTCCGATGTAAGAAATAATAATATTAGAAGAATTTCACTTAATATATAAAAGGCGATAGTTCTAGTTTCTATTAGCAAGGTTTCGTTCATCCGGGTAACAAAGTCAGTCGGCTGATTGTCTTTCTGCAAAAAACCCACGACAACAGGAGGAAATCGTCATTCCATTGTCGGTAGTCAATGAAGTAGTCATCCGTTGCTAATAAAATCGTTGAGACAACTGTATTAAAAAATAAACACATTTTTTAAACGACATTTACATGCTGACCACTTAAAAACTGAATAATTTTACATAGGTACATAATGTTACACAGAAATGTAATCACGTTACCGATACTTGATGAGATAATGGTGTGTAGGCGTAATAAATTCTAACCTCTTGTTGTAAATAAAGAATTGGATTAAAAATTTAGACTGAATCGTTCAAAAGACTAAAAGTATTGAGTATTTATTTATTCTAAACTAGCTGCGCCCCGCGGTTTCACCCGCGTAAGTTTCGATCCCGTGGGAATATTGGGATAAAAAGTATCCTATGTGTTATTCCTGGTTATAAACTACTAGCGGTCCGTCCCGGCTTCGCACGGGTGGACATTAATTTTTAAAACATTTTATTTTTTTCTTGCAATTAAAAAAGCCTATATTAATCAGTGATAATGTAGCATTCAAATGGTGAAAGAATTTTTAAAATCGATTCAGTACTTTTTGAGCCAATTCGTTACAAACTTACATACAAACCTTTCCTCTTTATAATATTAGTATAGATATGTGTGCCAAACTTCATCCAAATCCGTTCAGTAGTTTTTGCGTGAAAGAGTAACAAACATCCATCCATCCATCCTCACAAACTTTCGCATTTATAATATTAGTAGGATAGGATACATTATGAGCTAAACTAGTTATGAAAGACACTATCAAACTACAGTAATTTTATCACAAAAAATTGCAGGAGGAAAATTAAAATAAGGTAACATAATATAGAAGAAGAAGCCATGATGCGGAAGGGTCATCATTGCTTCTTCTGCAAAAGAAAAACAGTCGAACCAGTCACTCATTTTACCCATTAAAACTTTCTACACTCAATCGAAATTAATACTCTAACCGACGTTAAAATCAAAACAACAATATTGTGGGTCGAAACGGGACATATGAAACAAGTCGTATTAGGTGAATCATATAAATTTATGGCCCATTCGGGGAAGTATACGTGACGATAATGTGTCCCCAGGGCGACGCTTTAATTAAATACGAATTTTCAAGGGTTGGTATTTCATGCCATCGGATTTTATTGAGTTTGAAAAAGTCCATTTTCGAAATTTTGCCTAATGGATCCGATGGGCTGGTAAAAGGAAAATGAGACTTATTCAACTTTTTTTTTTATTTTTTTTTTTATGCATTTGCGTTACTACGGATTTCCCATTCTACATTTTCTGCTACGCACCTACCCTTATGCTACAAGTCTACGCCTACTGCTACGGTTCTACGACGTTTGCTACGCTTCTACGCGTCCTCTACGCGTTTACCCCTTTTGCTACGCACACGCATTTTATCGCCGTGAGTCGTGTGATCTGTAGATCATTAATCCATTCTTATCTTTTCTCAAAAGGAATTATGAAAAGGAAAAGATGGATAGCAGAATCCACTAATTTCTTTAAGACAAAGAACCACATTAGCCATGTAAATGTATCAGAAAATGTAACTGCCAGTACAAGAATTATTGGCGCAAAACGCATTTAGTAAACGGATAAAGACAACTCCAATAAGGATCGAACTTTTAATTACCATTTCAATTTCGAACTGTAACACGGTAACACCCAGACTGTATGATGGGGTCCATATAAATTCAATTAACTTTGAAAGTTAAGCCGATGGGGTAAACGTTAAACTAACGCACTCGGCCGGACATGCAATTTGCCTCGAATGCACTTAATGACATGTCATGACATGTTCGAATGCTTTTTGAATTTATTTTAATTATTACTTCTGGTACTTTCTGTCTGTGTTTTACTCTGTTTGGGACCTTGATCTGATATTAAGCGGAAATTGAATTGTGACTCTTATAACCGATTTTATTCCGGTTTTCAGGAAGATTAATCTTTAGAAAATCTTTTGAGTCTTGAGTACCTACAGTCATTATTTTTATACAACTAGCGGCCCGTCCCGGCTTCGCACGGGTGGACATTTATTTTTTAAACATTTTATTTTTTTCTTGCAATTAAAAAAGCCTATATTAATCAGTGATAATGTAGCATTCAAATGGTGAAATAATTTTTAAAATCGGTCCAGTACTTTTTGAGCCAATTCGTTACAAACATACATACAAATCTTTCCTCTTTATAATATTATATTATTAGTATAGATTAGAAGATTAATCAATTATTTGGTATTGACACGTAATTACCACTTTTGAAAAGTCTCCAGAAAAATGAAACTTCTCTACAGTATGAACTGTAGTGAAGCTTCATTTTTCTGGAGACTGTTCGCAGTTGTTTTATTTACCTCTGATTTTGCATCACTGTCAAAATCACAGTGATCTTTGTACTCCTTGTAATAAGGTTACTATTGGATTGCTTGTCAAAAACGCAATGATCTTTATTGTCATTATAATAAGGTTGCTTCTGTCAGAGATAAAAAACTTTTTAACAAAAAAAACAACCGACTTCAAAAAAAAAAACACTACAAAGTGTAAAATAACTTTAATTTTAATTTTGGAAGTCGGTGTCTTTGTTTTTGTATTTACGTTTTTGCCACCGACTTCCAAAATTAAAATTAAAGTTATTTTACACTTTGTAGTGTTTTTTTTTTGAAGTCGGTTGTTTTTTTTGTTAAAAAGTTTTTATTTTTTACTTTTTATAGTCAGAGTGCATCTCATGACAATTCCAATAAGCCCAAACACGGCTAGAATACATGGTTTTATTACGAAGTTCCGGTACCTACCTTTCAGCTTCATCATCAGATCGGTTTGATGGTACCATTTTCGTCAGAACCATTTATTTAAATTTGCTTCGTCATAGTCGCTTAACTATCTTAATCGAGATATCTTATCGCCACCCGTGAAATACTTATTATCATTGAAGAGTTCCTGTGGCTATTTGTGGTCTCCTTCATCAGTTCCACTTCACCAAATTATACTTTTTGAATGCAAATGCTTGACATGTTGATGAAAATACCAAAATTGCTATATGTATGCCTATAATATTTGAGGAGTTCCCTCAATTCCTCATGGATCCCATCATCAGAACTGGATTTTGACAAAAATGGGACCAATCTGGAAGCATATCCTTTCAAATAAAAAAAAAAAATCCAAATCGGTTCATAAATGACGGCGTACTGAGGTAACAAACATAAAAAAAAAAAAAAATACAACCGAATTGATAACCTCCTCCTTTTTGAAGTCGGTTAAAAATAACTGTGAGCGGACTATAAGTTTAAAACTATCTAACTATCACATAGAAAAATAGACCTTGTCATTTTATGACGTGGCAGTGACAGTTAACCTTAGCGTGAGAAAGAAGGCGAAGTCGAATATATGTATATGAATATTTAATGTAGAAGCTTGAAGGAGAAGTTTCTACATCAAATATTCATATAATACATATTACATAACATACAATTTTTTATTCTGTTTGTTTTAGCTGTAAGTCATCCATAGTTATTAATAAATAAATACGTAAGTACCTTTAATTTTAATTGCCTTATGTCAATATATCAAAGCACTAAATCAATAAGCAAGTCTTCGTCTCGACTGTTCGCGTAAACAGCTTTCCATTTCCTTCTGATAAAGCTGGCAAAAATCTTGTCTCACATAAACGGAGCAGTGAAAACAAAACAAAGTGATTCATTAGCCTCATCAGGGTAAACATCTGACAACGATATCAAGGGAATATCGTGATTGTAGATAAGTTGCGGTACAGATAGGATTTTTTTTTGTTTGAGGATGTGAAATCATCAAATGACCCCTCCCGCTCTGGGTGGAGCAGAAGGGAGTGTCAGACTCTTACTGACTAAAACCCACCCGTGTTCCTTAGCCCTTTGTGTTCCGGGGTAGCGGTAACCCGTTTGGACAATCCCGCTGCCCCGGCGCGGTACAGATAGGATAGGAAGTGAAGTTGGTCTCTTATTAGTTGGTTTTTGGAGTTATTTTGCTTGACGGTACTTAAGCATAGTTCAAATTCTACTCAAACTAATATTATAAATGCGAAAGTTCGTGAGTGTGTGTGTTTATATGTTTGTTACTTCTTCACGCACAAACGGGTTAACGGATTTGGATGAAAGGAGAAACCCAAACTTCATAGAATCTTGGGCCTGGCGTTACAGGGCTGGAATTTGGCCATAAATTAGAACACCTATGAAGGTTTCACGAGCCCAATTTTCAAGTCTCTCAGCAATGGCCAAATTGGTAAATTCAGACAATAATGTATACATTTTAGGTTATTTTTACTAGGTGAGTTATTTAAATAAAAAATGATATTTTTGAGGGTTTGTTTCCTACGTATATCTGGAACACACATGCGCTGTGCTGCAGCGCCTGCAGCCTATCACGATGAGGTTTTAGGTACTTATATAAAAAGCTCGGGGTGACTTCGGATTTATCTGATTGATCTTACTGAAAACCTCAGTGGAAAACTATGTTTATTATACACGGCCCACTTACATCACTACTGGCTTGCATTTGTTATGTATCTAGGGATTTGCTTCAATCTCTGAACAGATTACAGTAATCTGAGATTGCAATAAAATATTTAAAAAAAAAACACATTTGTAATTGTGGTGATTTTATTAATTACCTTCTTCATTATAATTATCATAATATAATAATACAGTATCCAGAAATTGTGCAGGAGACAATGACTACCCTGGTGCTGTGCCCAACCAAGATACCATATTATGCTCATGGTGTGGGCATAGCAACCAACCATTCTTTTGACAACAATATGGTACAATAATATTGAATTATAGAATCCCTTCCACTTAGAGAGCTGTTGATTAATATATAAACAAAATACATCCAATTACTAATATGCCTCGATTATATTCTTCCTCTTAACATCCAGGTTGAGTCCAAGGTACATAATAGTTATATGTTTTAAGTAACTGTTTTCGCATTGTAATTGTTATTTGGTTTCTTTCACGTCTCTGACATCCTTCCACAAAACATCTACTTTCAGCTCTATAATAATCCGGTAAAACAAAAAGAGTTCCAACAGTAGGTACCCTTGATGCAGAATAAGTTTCTACCCTTGTTGGAGGTTCTTCTAAATGAGGAATGTCCTGACGGGCCTGAATGGAAATGCCGGGATGCTCTATTTGCTTGCACCCAACAAGTGACAGACAACACTTGAAGCACTCACCTGAAAATAATAATATATCTACATTAAAGGTTGCCTTTACACCAGTGATGTGTGGTGTGTTATTTATTGCCCACTTTGAAAAAGACTGATCTAAAGAAATCCTGATGTAGGAGCTTGACCATTATCACACTGTCTATCTAATTCGCTTAAATGTTTTAGCATACCAAATAAAACATTTTAATGCCCTTGTTATCAAAACTAAACTAAAAACTGTTATCAAGAATCTGTAAATAAAACTAATTAACTAACCGTGTGTGGTAGGATCTATTCTCTTACAACTTCTTGTATTCTGTGTTCTTGCACTGTAAGAGTCCTAAGTTTATGGCAATGAACTCTCCTCAGAAGAGTATGTCCACAGTGAATACATACTCGTTGGTGTCTGTTCACTCCCTTCTCGTCTATTTCCATCAAGAGATACAGCATCGGCATGATTCCAGCAAGCTTGGCAGATAAAGTCATTTTCTTTTTCCTGAAGCAAACATTTACCATTTGACTATTAGGTCTAGCATTAGCATTTAGCAATAAACATCTGAGTGGCACATTTGGGTAAACACAAGGGGCTTATTACATTCCCACTGCAGGGACACAGGCCTCCTCACTGAGAGAGAGATTAGGCAACGATTAACCATGCAGGTTCGGTCCGGATTGGTGATGTCACAGTCATGTCTTCGAATATGAATTTGTTGCATATTCTGGTATCAATCAGTTGGTCGTCTTAGGGGTATCATTTTATAAAATACAACTATCAACAGACAACTGAACATAAGCGATAACACTATTTATTAGTTTGATTACATTAAATAACTACATAGTACAAAAATGTTATAATATAGAAATATCGAATACTAACCGTTTCAGGCGCGACCCATCCCTGTACAATTGAAAGAATCATTTCATCTTCCAATCTTCGCCTTCCTATTGTATTGCAGCGGTTCGTTGCTATTCCGCAATTAATGCACAGGCTCATGATGTCTTTATTAGCCAGTCGTCCAAAAAGCAATTGTATTATAGGTACAGATCTGGTTTTCCAGCAAGGTCAGCACGGGTGGCAGCCTGGCAGGGTACGGTGTCGGACTGTCGGGTCGGTGTTCAATGTATAAGGGACGGTCAGTAAGAAGGCAATCAATTCGAGTCCAGTATTTGAATACTGGACTCCTAAGAGAGAGGTCATAAGAAATAATAAATCCCGAGAAATACAGAAAAACACAAAACCACATTCATTTGCGCAAAAATACGAAAACCGAATGACATTTTGACATGACATTACAACCATGACAATTGACAGACCTTGACATTGACATTTGCCGTTTACTAGCGTAATCCATGGTGCAATCGATTTTATCGATTATTTATTTCTTTTAATGATTTTTAATGGCGCTTGCGTTAAAAATCAATTAGATTCCAGATTTTGTTATTTTATATTAATTATAATACCTAAAAATCATATATACTAAAACAATGGAGTATTATTTAATTATTTGTAACAGTATCGATTTCCACTAAATCGATAATATTCTTAGGGTACGCTCTATTGATATAATACCAGCGTTTGTAAAGTTAGCGACGTATAATGAAATAAGTGTTGGAAAGGTTTACAAAGGTTGTTTAAAATTAAAAAAAGAAATCTACTTATTTTCTACACTTGGCCATTGCTATTGAGGCTAAGATTTCAATGGCTTAATTAAGCAAAATAGACGATTTTTTTGGTACATATTTCATTCGTGTAACGCTTAGGCCCAGAAACGGGTTTCTCCTTTGGCACACAGATAGGTTATAACCAGGATTACATATAGGATACTTTTTATCCTAATATTCTCACGGGATCGACACTTATGTGGGTGAAACCGCGGGGCGCAGCTAGTCGAATATTATAAAAAACGGTGTTTGTTGGGTCGTATTTTACGCGCTGCCATTCCGTTAAGACTATGCCGACCGCACAGTGGCGCCCTCATCGTTTGTTTGGTTATTTCATACAATTTAGAATGAAAATGCAGAATATAAGCACATTAAGTTGTGCTTCGTAAGATTATTCGTTAATATTATTAGAAACGGTAGTTTTATATTGTTTAGTTTTATTATAATCATTAAAACGGAATATAGTGGCCACTGTTATCCGTTTTAAGGATTATAATAAAACTAAACAATATAAAACTACCGTTTCTAATAATATTAACGTACAATCTTGTGAAGCACAACTTAACGTGCTTATTTTCTGCATTTTCATTCTAAATTGTATGAAATAACCAAACAAACGATGAGGGCGCCACTGTGCGGTCGGCATAGTCTTAATACGACTGAAATAAAACTGTGTGTACTAGTTAGTATTATTTTATCATAATATATAACCCAGTAATCTATATTGAACAAACGGCGTGACAATAGATTCCTTACAATGCCTACCTAGGTTGCCCTCAAATATTGTCGGTTGTATTTCCAAAATAGTAAATAGTAGTTGTTAGTACTTATTGATTTCACGAATTGTGCACACCGCTACAAACATTTTTTTTTTATTATGATCACCAATAAAGAATACACGTTACATCATGCTATAATATAATGGACAAGAACCAACATCTAAGTGCTCCCTCAATTATAGGAGACCAATTAATATAGACCAATTATTATTATTAATATTATATTTCTCAATTATAGTTTTTCTTCAATTTGAACCATATAACATAAAAATATGTAACACCATTATTCCGCCATTACACATGTCTTTTTAGGGTTCCGTACCTCAAAAAGAAAAAGCGGAACCCTTATAGGATCACTTTGTTGTCCGTCCGTCCGTCTGGCTGTCAAGACCTTTTATCTCGGGAACGCGTGGGGTATCGAGTCGAAATTAAAACCATATATTCAGGTCTGCAGTCCTTTGAAGCTGTGAAAAAATCAAACTTCTAAGTTAACTTAAAAAAAAATATACGGCCGTTTAATTTTTTTTTTTCAAAAAACGTATATTCGACACTCTCAACGGAATCAAAATGTATAGGGTACTTCCCGTTGACTTAGAATGATGAAATTTGGCGAGAAGCAAGGTCATGTAGCAAAAGCAAAGGAAAAAATCTGAAAACCGTAAATTTGTTGTTACATACTACTTTGTACGGAACCCTCGGTGCGCGAGTCCGACTGGCACGTGACCGGTTTTTTTTTTAAGTTATGCTACTCTGTCCCCCAAATTCTTCCAGGCATCCTTATCTAGAGCCACCTCGATCCAACCCTCGCGATACGATTCTAGGTCGTACTCACATGTTAATAAACAAAAACCCTAACTTGCGTAAGATTAGTGTTTTTAATGTACAAGTAAATATATGAGGAATGGAACGCAATGCATGAGAGAGAGAAGGTACGATAGTGAGAAAGAGAGAGGTGAGGAATGGCGGATGAGTACTGAAAGGGAACGTTAGTTGTACGCTGTAGAATAAAAGACGCTAAGAAAGATTATTGGATTAAAATTTGTGGAAATTCCGTAAAGTTAAAATAATACCACTGTAATTGTTTTTAAAAGCAATTTACTTGCCCACAATCCCCACATTCTACACTTGTATAAGATTCACCATATCTATTCCATATAACAGGGATGGCGAACCAATGGCACGGTGCCATTGGTGGCACGTAACAAAATAATTTCGGCACGGCATTATTTCAGAAATTTAGGTGCCCAAGTCATTTAGTTTGCACCAGCAGAAGTCGCAATAATTTTTCATTTCTTTTAAATAAAATATTAAATTGATAATATTCACATTAGTCCACCTACACCAACCGGGGTTGTCCTTAGGTGCACTTGCATAGTGCGAATAGGGTTGGTGTCTCATTTCATTAAAAACGTCTAACGGGCCTCTGCAAGTTGGTTCCGGGCCCTGCGTACGCCTTCCAAAGGTCCGGGACCCCTGGGTCCCGAGAAATGTCAAGAGAGATTAAAAATAATAATAATAATGCGAAAGTATAATAATTTACTTCCAGTAATCACTAAGCTAAGATTGTTGCCACGTCATGGTCGCATGAAATATTTAGTTGGAAAAAATGGAACGTATGTAGATATATAGAGGTTCGCCATCCCTTCTCTATAACAACACAACTCCAGCCCGAACCAGCGTAGCGTGCAAACTTACCATAACCCGGTTCTTAAGAACTTTCCACAGTACAACAGACAAAATTAAAGACGGGATTTGCATCTGATTAAAAGTTTTAAATTGAATATTCTCTCTTTTAAGACATTTAAATTAAAATGGGGTTGCGATACAGATTGTTGTTAGTAAAACATTTAATTTTGTATAAATGTTTCCGATTCTGTTTGTGACATTTTGCTTTCTGGGTTGGTTTGTATTAATGTTGCTTTGATAGCCTAAGGTCCCTTGCCTTGCCTAAGGGATCTTGAGATGAAGTAAGGTAAGTACCTACTTCATCTCACCTCATCGTCGTGTATTTTCAGGCTATAACTCCAGTTCTTCTCGAAAAAAAGACGCGAATTTAATGAAAATAGTAATGATTACAGTCCGTCCGTCGAGAGAATGTGTTTCTGGCAACTGTTAGTACTACATTTTTTTTTTAAACGTTGGCCCACACTAGGAATTATGGTAGCTAATAAATATCAAATTCGCAAAACACGTATTCTGATTTCTGTTGTATGAAACTTACAGGTGTCAAAAACGCATCCTCCCGTGTCGGCTGTACGAGTACTTTATGCAGTCAGCGCGATATTGCAATGTCTCTTAGGCTTTCGTATGGGACTCTTTTAATTAAACCTCGAAGTTAGCAGTAGTCCTTGGATAGGTATACTGACCACAAAACTATAAATTATCACACTAATATAACAAAGGGGAAAGTTTGTGAGTGTGTTTGTATGTTTGTTACTTCTTCACCCACAAACTACTAAACGGATTTGGGTGAAATTTGGCACACAGATAGTTTATAACCAGGATTAACACATAGGACTTTTTATCCCGATATTCCCACGGGAATAATATGATTAAAAAATAGTAATCAAAAGATTTGATTTTCGCTTCGTTGACGCTTTCAAGCTAAAACGGCTGAACGGATTTGGATGAAATTTAGTATATGGGTGGACCATAACCTAGATTTGGACATAGGATACTTTTTATCCCGATATTTCCACGGGATCGTGACTTATGCGGGTGAAAACGCGGGCAGAAGGTAGTTTTTCTATAAAAGGAAAGATCTCATAATCTGGTTCCCCTCAACAAAACCTGAAGGTATCGTCCCGTATATACTCTCACTCTCTTGAGTTTTACTTATAAGAATTGCCATAACAAACAGTAGACAGCTATTGCGGACATCACGCTGTCTTATCTCGGGGACGGCGGCAGATCCCCAAATGCGGATCCCCCGCAAGCCTTGATGGAGTAGCCGTGGTACAAGAAAGAAAAGAGTAGCGATATGGTTTCTTTTTCCAAGTCAAGGGATGAAAGAGCAAACTGCTTGCTTGTTTCTTCATTCCTTCGAAAGTCAGGTGTCTCCATATTTCTGATAACGGCCATACGTTGGAAATGAAAGCCATTAATAAAAAAAAACGGAGCCGGACTTATTACAGGTGCAAAAATCCCCATAGCGAAGCCGAGAGTCACTTGTCCTTCCCGTTATTATGATATTTTTTTTGCAATGGTTCCGCTATTACCACAAATATAGATATACCTAAAAAACACAACTACTTCGCGTGTCAAGAATCGCACCAACTTACGTTCAAAAATCGTAAGCCGCCACTTTCGCGCTCAGTCCTGTGTACTGCTGGCTGGGTGAGCATGATTGAGAAAGAGCGCTTGTGACGTCATAGTAGGTAGTCAAAAAATGTCACGCTTGATTTTCATACAGATCGTGATACGTTATCGAGGTCGATCTATATCTGTGGCTATTACTGGACCTTATGATTACGGAGATATTATAGATCAAGGTTCCAAATTTTTTGATGACTTTTTTTTTTACGAAAATAAGTTTTATTGCCCGTATCGTTGCATGCACCCATAAGCAGATTTTTTTTATTTTGTATTTTTTATTACTATTTAAAAAAAATATTTATTACTAATTTTTTTACTAAGATTTTATTTATTACTATTTATTGTTACCACAATTTCTCTAAAGCATTACATGTTCGTACTATGGAAGAGTACAGAATGGGGATACAGATGCTTCCAAGCCCGCACAATCAAAGTCAAAGTCAAACATTTATTTGCAGATATATATAGAATCGCTTATACCTTGCGCCACACCTCACGGCACAACCGAGGTGTCCCGCTCAGAACCTGACGGACAATAGGGATAGAAATAGGGACGTCGCGAACGCCATTGTCGCCGTGTAAAACTAAACGCGCAACCCTACGTCCAGGGAAATTGGACGGACCCAAACATGTAAGTATACGAGGCGGGAGGTTGGACGGAACTGTAGTGGGTTTAAGGTTATGTCTTTAACTAACTCATTCGCTACATTACAACAACAACGACATTTTATATGCTTGAGTACGAGGCTTTTGACTACGTTGAATGTGTAAATTTTGTCTTTTTTATTTTTAATGTGCATTTTGTTTATGCAGAATAAACATTTTTTCTTTTTTTTACATTTTTAAAAACCTTTTTTTTTGGCAAGCTGTTGTATTTCTTACTTAAGCCCGAACTACATGATGAAAATATCTTGCCGGTAGCATACAATAAAATTGAAGCTCAATTGAGCTGTTCAGACTGCTTCAACGTGTGGTATGCACTGACAATTAAATCGCACCGTGTGAATTAAGCAGCCAAATCCAGAAATTTGGATGTCTTGGATCTTTGCTACTAATAATTATGGGAAAATAATTAGTCTGAAATACTTAAATTTTAATTTAATAACTTAGCAATATTGAATTCTTGAGCCTCTCATTCCTGAAGCTGGCATTAGACCTGAAAGAATTTTCTGAACATTTACTTTGTACTTACGCGCAAATCGGAGCCTCTTTTGCACGTATTTAAAGCCAAGTCTCGCAAGAAAATAAAACTTTAAACACTACGATTTTCAAACAGATTAACTTTCTCAGAACAGCACACCGATTTTGTATGCTGTAAACGTACCCAAACTCAATTTTAAAGCTTTTATGTAATTGCCAAGTTAACTGTCTTGAAAACGCAATAAAGTTCAGTTCAGACCGCGAGCAATTTCAAGTACTACAACTGACCTATTTAACTCTTAAACTAGAACAGATTCAACACTATTCTACCTCTCTTACCCAATAAACTTCAAACACACTTAATCGAATTTCGCCGAACAACCGCCCACAAAATGCGCCCGTATGTTTTCCCCTTTATGAGGCGAACATGCTGTGAATTTTGATAGTGTGAACATAGTGTAAAATTGCATTTAGTTGTTCGCCTTAGGGTAAGGTGGGTCATTGTTTTGGTTAGCACTATACTACCTGAAAGTGGCGAAGGGTGAATTTATGAGTATGACAGAGGTAAGCCGGAGTAAAAACAAAAAATGTCAATAAACCGTTTCATTATATTTTAATGATGAATTGATTAAAGAATGGTTGTGTTCTGAATTTTCGAAAGGAAGCCGGCGGGAATGGAGTTGTGTGGTACCTTCGCCACTGCTACCTGAGGGTTTGAAATAAATAATGTTATTATGCTATGGGGTAATTGTGATCCAGTATTTCCTTATGAATTTCTCGAATACTATCAGCTACCGTTGAGGATTTTTTGATCGTCGAAGTATTGTCAGGCAACTGTCTTGATTTGATTTACATCAAATTGTATATCTCGCCGGTAGACAGCTGAGCAACAACAATTGGCTAACTTTACCACCTTGCATAAGCCAGTGCATCTTCCTAGCCATAGTTACAAAGTCAAAAGTTCTATAACAATCTAGTGCTTTGAGATTCTTGAATCAGAATTTCTTGATTTGAAATCAGATTATCTGTTACTATTGCTCAAACTACTTACTTAATAAAAGCCTATAATACTACCTCAGCTAAAATTCACTGTTTATCTCTCTCGCACGATACTGCTCGCGGACTGAGTGAGAGTGAGACAGAGTGCGGTGCTGGGCGGCAGGCAGCGCCAATAGTTTAGGTACCTATTTGCTTTTGACGGTGAAAATGATAATAATTTCAAAAAAAACATAAGACCTGCTTTATAGTTAGTCCAGTTAGTATGCAAAGTTTCATGATCTAATTTGAAGTATTTATTGAATACCAGCGGTTTGGAGGTAACTTTGAAATTTTTTCAATCGAAAAATTTTTATGGAATCGTGTTTTCGCCAAACATAGGACTTAATATTAATCCTTAACTTTACCATATATATATTTATTTCAAAATTAATGCTGCAGTATTTTCGACATTACGGAGAATCATGCGAAGCAATTTGAGGTAGTCTAGAAGTGATCAGCTGACTCCACCTTCGTGATAACCAGTCATATTTAGAAAACCTTCTGCATCAACTGAGACCACCTATTATAACTTACCTACTATACGGCAGAAATATAGAGTTGTAATCCCCGTCCAACCTGCGTCTCAACAACGCACCGTGGGTATATCAGTTCAGTACTTCAGTTAGCAATCTTCCCCCGCACGTCGTAAAAATAAACTGCGAGCGAAGGGTTTCCATGGTAGCCGCGAGGGACTAGTAAAAACATCTTTACATAATTTAAACTATATTGCAATTTTTATGCGCGATAGAATATGCTTCAAGTATATTTTATAAATTCTGATTAAAATATTGTTTGTTTTAAAAATTTCACTGCTATCTAATTAGTATAAAATCATTAAAAATTAAACAACAGCTTTTTCGTCATTGAACACGGTACGGTACATTTAAAATGTGTAATACCAAAATGCGTTAGTCCCGCCATCTATTAGCCAAGAAATACAATTAACGCTTCGTCTACTCGCCGCTGGATGTCGCTGCAAATCAAGGCGCTCGTCAAGGTAATGAGCGGGAGTAGGAATCCTATTAATCGGCAAATTGTCCGGGGACCTGGCGTCTGATTGGACAGGTAATGAAGCTATCGCCGGCTTCGAATTAGTTACGTGGATATTTAGGAGGAGGATTACACTTGTTGTTATTTACTTGATCAAGATAATATGTGTGGGATATCCTAAAGTTCTGACGAGAGTACCTACCTAATGTTGTGGGGCGAAAAGTTGTGTATCCTGGAAATGTATTCTCTTATTTTCAACTTATAGAACTTCTACAATTATTTAATCATCTGCCTAAGTTGAATTTGACTACTGATCATGGTATATCTTCTAAATTTGCGCTATAATTAATACCCAGTCTTACCACGCCGGCGGCGTCGCTTTCTTCAGAAGGTCGGCCAATCTAGGGTCCAATTGAAAACCAGCGTTAGGCATTTAGTTGTCTGACATTTATGCTGAACGCCTATTTGGCGCAGCCGTGAGGCACACAATACTATTAAATTTTTTTTTTAATGTTTTTGTATGAACATTGTGTGCCTTACTTATCCTAGGTCAAATGAATTTATTTTCTTTTTCTTTCTTTCAATCTAGTTGTAAAAAAAAGACGTCGTTTTCTATACCTACGCAAATCACATTTCAGTCTGTAAACAGTAAAGCCAAGGCAGCACGCTATGAGAAGTAAAACTTTTGTTTTTGCGTACGACAGGACCACTGCATAGTTAGCGAAAACATTGTCCTTACTGAAAAGGACGAAAGTTTCGCTTCTACAAGTACTACTTTTGCAAGTCCTGATTTACGAAAAAACATAAGAAAGCTTGCTTTACTTCACTAGACAAACAGATGGTCGACAATAATGATTTGATTACACAAGTCCCCGATCAATCAATCTTCCTAGACATTTTCCCAATGATAAATGAATAAATCATTTCTGCAAGTAGGTTTGTATTGTACAAACACTTTTACACATAAATCATATTTTTTGAACTAGATGAGGTCTACGATATCTGACTATTCTGAGAAGAAAGGCCGAAACAAACTAAGAGGTCAGATCATGTGAAGACCATGTAGATTGGTGTCTGAAATTGTCTTTTGAGGAAAGAACCACACAGATTGAGCGGACCTGTCCAGTCAGTGCACGCATTTTCAAAAATCGTGCAGCTCAACTCAGAACTTGAGGAGCTCAACGATTCGACGAAGAATACTAAAGATTGGGTAGGTCGCGTAAATTTATCAAACTGCCAGATCATAATTAAAACTAACTAAGAAGGAAAACAGAAAAAAAAGAAAGAAATGACCCACATAGTCCTCACATTCACAATAGTTAATTAAAAAAGAATGTAGTTATGTGTGTATGTTATGTTCTAGTTTAATCGGATGCAGCTGAATACCAGTGTTTTAGATGGAGCGACTGCCTATCTGACCTCCTCAACCCAGTTGCTGGGTAACATGATACCTATTGGTAAGACTGGTTGTCAGACTTTCGGGCTTCTGACTACCCGTAACGACTGTCAAAAATCGACACATGACAACTGGGACCGACGGCGTACCGTGCATTCCGAGGCACGGAGGGTTCTCGATATGTAATGGATAGACACCCATCCGCGAACCGACCGCGACAACCGTAGCTGAAGCATCAATCGACCCGTGCGGCTGTTATTATTTACACAGACGCCCAAAAAGCATAATTACAGAACGACATCAAATTACTGAAACAAAACATTTTTAGCCGCGTTTCATTCACTAATCGTGACATCCTTCGCGGTTAGCAGCTATCTCTAATTAACATCGGTCCAAATAACATTCACGGTACACAAAGGGAACTCATTTTTTTAGATATTTACATTTAATTTCAGACACCCCTTAATTTTGGAGGCTCATCGAATATACCTTATCGTTCGGGGGTGATAGGGAGGTACGGTTTTATGTGGATAATTTTCGTGCTGGTAAACTTTTAATTTTATTCGAAGCAAGTTTATTAAATTACTCTCATAAATAAACTAGATAACAAAAATGTTTACTTAATAATTGTTTTTTAAAACAACCATAATATAAATACTAGTTGAAATGGCGCACATTTATTAAAAAATATTAGCAGCTTTTAAATAAGCACTTACTGTAAGCTAACTAAAAACTTTATTATTTCATATTTCATGCAGTAACTTGAGTGTTTTTGTTGTTAAGTGCTCTGAGATAATGTACCTAGTAGCTTCAAGTAATATGTATTTGCTTGTAATATTTGATGCACCCCACAGATTCTCAATAGAGTTAAGGAGTCACGTGTCGTACATGAAAGGTTTCCGTTAGCATCCCAGTCTTATCATGATATTAACTAAGACTATTTAAATACTGCGTTCCAAGTGGAAATGGCCAACAATTAAAAAATATTTAACGTATTAGGTAACTTCGGTCTTTTCATCGTTATGTGCTAGAAAGTGAGGTAGCTTCCCTATTTACTTATTATAATGTGAGCTGTCCAGTTCGCCTCGTACTGGTCGCTGGTAGGCACAGCATGTATCAGAACGGTGTGGTCGTAAATATACAATGTGGAGATAACAATACAACAATAAATTAAACTTCATATACCTAACGACGTTCCCAGTCTGCATACAAAAATTCAATCAAATATATCCAATAGTTTAGTCACTGGATATTATTTTTCTTTTCTAACATTTCCTACATGATGTATCTGTTATCAACTTATCAGGCTAGCACCGAGACATCTGTGGTTAAACACAACATGTTGCCAGCTCTCTAGTTTAATATCCTTCGATTTGTTCTTAAATTTTATTTCCAGATGCGAACTAATGCATATTATACCTTATGCTTGAGACATAAGAGACATGTATACATAAGGGTGTGGTACAGTACAGACCATCAAACTTAACAGCTGTCTCCGTAGGACCACCATCGTTATCGCGAAAAAAATATTAACTATCGGACTATCCCATACAAAACTTCTTCTTTCTTATACCGAAAATGTATTGGACAGCTGATAATTTATTTACGATGTTGGTCGTAAGGAGAAAGTTGTTCAGTTTGATTGTCCACACCATTGATATATATGTTACACTAGATTAGTAATTACCGCACCAAGGCGTTCAGTCTAGTTGACTGATGGCCACAGCCATCAGCGTAGCTAACGTCAGTTCAGTGCTCTGTGTGACGCCAACCGAAGTCAACCAAGTGACATACGACAAAAAATATCGCGAAAGAGTGCGATTCAAAATCACAAAAACATAATAAATTACTGAATTACTTTCCACACGTAAATTAATTGTCTCTGTGTTTATATCAACGTAAAAAGGCAATAAAATGTAGAATTTTTTAGATTAGGTTCAGTGTTACCACTAAAAACTTAGTTTTAGTTTCCCACATTTGTGGGAGTTTTTAATTTATGGAATAAGTGATTTTAAATATTTTTTTAATAATAACAGCAGGGTGCCTAAAGATGCAGCACGCCGTGAAAAATGGGTGGAAATAATCCGATTGCTGAGAAAAGAGACTGACTGGCTACCTACTAAATCATTCAATTTCATTAATAATAAAGAAAAATATTCAAAAAGAAAATGTCTTAGTTATTTTCATTATTTATAAACTTCTATTACACATCCAACATCCAACTAAACATATAACGCTTTTTATGGCTTAAAATGTTGGGTAAAATTTCGCATGGGTATGCAACCCCATCCCGTCATTGCATGTTTATATTACGGTCTTTGTCTAATCTAAGCGACGGTATTATTCTTACGACGTGTGTAAGTGAGACAGATATATGATTACTTTTAAATGTTTAGTGGTTTCAAAGCTACGTCGTCGCGTTTAAAAAGTGGGTACACTTTTTTGACACATTTTATTGAGGTTTGTTTCTCTAGTTATTTAACTCAATGGTCCACACCCTTAAATATGACTACACTTTCTGATACGTGCTGTATAAGTCATCGATACGAGAAGTAGAAGATTATAATATTTGATGCACCCCACAGATTCTCAGTGGAGATAGGGTGTCACGTGTTTTACATGAGAGGGAGACGCGTTAACGTTCTGTTTGAAGATTGAACGCGATAGAACTAAGAGCATTGTCACTGTTGTAATGAGCTACAATTGACAGCCCAAACAGTGGGGTTGAAATTTAATTAAATACTCGGAATATTGTTTGATAATGTGCTGCAGGCGTTTAATCAGTGTCTAATTGCATATAAGGGTAGCTTTATTTATAACTAGCGTCTGCCCGCGACTTCGTCCGCGTAAAATTGCAACCTTCCCACCGCGTGGGATCCGATACCAGCCCGAGCTACTACTTTTTTGGCGGTTATTATCGTTGTTTCTGACTTTTTTCATTTTGTTCGGCTCCTAAGGGTAATTGCGTGATGTTAAATAGAATAATGTACCCAAGATTTTCTAATATCTTTTTAAAAGAGTGTCCTTGGAGTTTCAGTTTTTTTTTTCAGATTTTTTTTTTCTTTATATTTTTTTCCGTAAGAACCTTGTACAGAGTATTAGAAAACAAAAAAAAAAAAAAAATCAGCCAAATCGGTCAAGCCGTTTTCATGTTATGTCGTGACAACGGAAAACGGGTTTCATTTTTATATATATAGATTAAGAACTTTTATCTTCTGTATCTATGTTTACTGTTCGTTGAAAATGTATAATTTGGTTTACAAACCTCTCATTGTGTATTCAGCTTCAAAATAACCATCTAAATATACTACACAAAAAATGTGAAAATTTAACGAGCCTCCCCCATGAGCCTTTCCAAACATGCCCTTAATATATAACAGTCGCTAACTCCAAAAAAAAAAAAACAAAATGTCCCTTCCTATTCCAATTCAAAAGATAAAATATAACGTTTCAGTATCGTTCTTCAGAATAAGCCTTCACATCGAAGTCGACATTGATACGGGCGCCCTATTCTCCCTTCTTCAACCCCAGTAAGTAATTGTTATTTGTTAGAGACTATCTCTTTTGTGAGATTTCCCTTCTCCAAGATAAGACACCTGAAAAATTTCGTTATTTTTCTTCGCAGAGTTCGGTTTTGTAAGAATGTTTATTTTGTTATTTTTGTTCTTGTGATACTGTAATACTGGGTTCTGGAATTCGAAGTTGTGTTCATGTCTTTTTGTGAGATAGGTTTTGTTGTTTATTATAGGCATAAAGGATTTTGGGTTCATGGAGAATATCTGATATGATGCCGAGTAGGTACCAACTATTTTTAGATCTAACTAGCTGACCCGGCAGACTTCGTACTGCCTCAATCGATAAATAAAAGACCTAAACTTTTGTATAAATTAATTTTAAAACAAACAAAACGAATCCGTATTTAATAAAAAAACATTTTTTGAATGAAGCATGAAGTGTTATTTATTATTATTTTGCAATAAAGTTCAAATTGACTCTACATTTTATTTAGAAAACGTTTGTATGGGAAATAGAAAAGGGCTGTTTTTGCGGTTTTCCCGGGAATTATTCGATTTTTCTCACCTTTTAAACCTTCGTGGAGGTCCCACGAACATTTCAAGACCAAGATAAGATGAATCCGTTCAGCCGTTCTCGAGTTTAACGAACAGCAATCCATTTTTATATATATAGATTAATAGATTAATGTATGTAGGGGTTTGCATGTCAGCTCTGTTTGTTATACAACAGACAATAAACTAAGTAATCTTCTAATATATAAAATTCTCGTGTCACAGTGTTAGTTACCATACTTCTCCGAAACGGCTTTACCGATTTGTATGAAATTTTGTGTGCATATCGGGTAGGTCTGAGAATCGGCTGCTATCTATTTTTTTTTTTTTGCAAAACGACGTTTGCGGGGTCACCTAGTATAAGTATAAATTATAGCATAATGAGCCTAGAATGTTCCCACAACTGGGAATCAGGCCTCTCGGTGGAAGGGAGTGGGCCGCAATCCACCACGCGGGCCCAGTGCGGATTGGTAAATATCATATTTCTTCGAAGTTTTGGTTCTAGGACTTGACGGTTTCCTCACTATGTTTTCCTCCACCGTTTTGAGAGCATTGGTGACCAAGATGCGCCAGATGTACATGAATTCATTCAAGGAGGCTTCTCTAGAACATTCCTTAAGAATAAGTATAATTTATTTGTTCAAAAGTATACAGACAAATAATATGGTGTTACACTATAATCAGATATTGAACATCTGTGTCTGAACTAGATATAGAATATCTGTATTTCAGACATGTTCCTTATCATCATTGATCATCTGCCTAGCGTTTTCCCAACTGTGTTGGAGTCGGATTCCAGTCTAACCGGATGCAGCTGAATACCAGTATTTTACATGGCGCGACTGATCTGACCTCCACAATCCAGTTACTGGGTAATACGATACCCCTTGGTAAGACTGGTTGTCAGATTTTTGGCCTTCTGACGACCCGTAACGACTATCAAAGATCATCGACTGACTGCCAGAACCAACGGCTTCATGTGCTTTCCGAGGCACGGAGGAGCCTTGGTATGTAAAGATGGTTATACCCATCCACGAACCAACCGCGGCATGCGTAGTTTAACCTGATTAATCGACACGTGCGGCTATTATTACTTAGCCGCAAGCCCCTTCCTTCTTTCCTTATCATCATTATCATCACAAATTCACAATATACTTACTTTTATAACACATCCAATAATTATATCAAATTCCGGTATTAATAATACGTGCATACCAATTCCCCTATCCCCCCAAACGTTTCCTAAGTAGGTAGGTAACGCAATAGAGAGCTAACGAAGCCTGAATCTAAATACGTTTCACATAATTCCGTAGCATTGTGCGATCGGCGCCGGGGCGCAATCATATGGTAAATGGAACAAATGGGATCGTTCGAACCCGCAACCTTTGCAAGAGTGGGATCTTTATAGAGTTGTTGGTACGATACAATTTTAGTGTATTTTTACCAAGTCTGTAGATGGTTTTTTTCTGTGACGTAACAACAAGCTCTAGTGGAATTCTTCCACACTGGCAAAGCAACTAAGAAATTATATCCAGAAAGTGCTGCTGCCAGGGTAATGAGGCCCATATTCAGCATGAATTTCCATCATTGATAGCGACGTCTTCTACACTATACATATGTATTTTTTATGATCTCTAATATTATATTTTATCTTAAATCTATCTATACAGGGTCATTTGTAAAACACCAGCAACCTTTTAAGAGGTCATTGTACTCATCATTATGAACAACTTTTACTATGGGACCAAACCTGAAATCGCGAAATAAAAATCAGCTGTTCCCTACATTTATCTTCGTCTATCTCATCAAAATGTAGGGAAAAGCTGATTTTTTTTTCGCTATTTCAGGTTTGGTCCCATAGTAAAAGTTGTTCATAATGATGAGTACAAGACGTCTTAAGAGGTTGCTGGTGTTTTTCAAATAACCCTGTATAAATAAAAATTAATCGCCGAAATGTATGTACGCGTATAACTTCCAAATATCTGCACCAAATTGGATAATTCTTTTTTTGTTGTGTTCGGTATTATCAGGACAAGGTTTGTATGGAAGGAAATCTCAGAAATGTAAAAAAAAAATGCGCCCTTGCGAAGCTGGGGCGGGCCGCTAGTAATTTAATAAATAACATTTTCAAAGTTCAGAGAGGCAATTCTTGTAATTTTTAAGAACGTTCACAATCTGATCTCAGTCTCAATCTGTTAAAAATACCTCAAATTTCCCTACATTTTGACAAGTTTTTGACATTTATTAGTCGCTGAGATGAGACTGCAACTAGATTTTGAACTTTTAAATTACGAGAATTGGCCTTCCGATAGTCTGCACCCTAATTGCGAAACACACTAACGATCGAAATTTGAATCATTTTGAAGCATATTACTAATCCATTGCTTCATATGTTGGAAAAATGTGTCTGCTCAACAATGTAAAAACGCAATGAACGTTGTTGATCTGTCAAAATGAAACCCATTGCTACTAATAGTGTGTTACGCAATTACCCTGCTGGTCTTATTTCGGGTATAATTATTTATCAATCCATAGTAACAACAAACACAAAGATCCTATATTGTATTCTGACGCGTCTAATTAGCAACGCTACTAATTGTTAGTAAAGGAAACTTGTAATTATTTTAACAGGATACACAACTACACTTGCCTTAATTGCCAGAGTCCGTTCGTCTGTTAAATTGTTGGTAAGTACGTATAGCCCTGTCACGTACACGAACCTACATCTTTATTATATTGATGAGTAAGAAAATCTGTACTTACTTCTTGTTTTGTTTGTTTGAACGCAATAATATCTCAGGAACTACCAGTTAGATTTGAAAAATTATTTTTGCCAGCCCAATTCTTGAGGAAGGTTAGACTTTTTAACATTACGCTACGACCCTTAGGAGACGAACAAATAGAAAAAAAATAACAAAGAGCGCTTATTGAAAATGAAGTAACAGCGCGGGCAGGCGATGCGATGCGATGCTATATTTTATGACAAAACAAGGAATTTCTCGCGCATGAAATCACGCAAGGAAACTGGTATATTGTAAGATAACACACCTGTCACATACCTGTAGATAGTTAGTTGGCACTCAGAGGCTGATCATCACACGCGTACTTAGTATGTCTTTTTTTTTTTTTTTTGAGGATGGCAAATTATCAAATGACCCCTCCCGCTCTGGGTGGAGCAGAAGGGAGTGTCAGACTCTTACTGACCAAAACCCACCCGTGTTCCTTCCTTAGCCCTTTGTGTTCCGGGGTAGCGGTAACCCTTTCGGACAATCCCGCTGCCCCGGCAGGCTTCGGCCCTTTCGGGCCCCTTCCTTACTGCTGACATATCTTTGAGGCGCGCGTGGAACACGTACGCGCCGTCCGGCACGGGCCTGGTCCTGATCGAACGGAGGGTTACCCATTACTCTCCGCCCGCAGGCCCGCGCCTACGGTGGCCGGGAGTCGTCACGCGGCTCCCGACGCCCGGAGCGTCTCCCGCGGCGGCTGGGACGTGAGGCTCTCTCCCTCAGCCGTCCCGCCACCTCCTTCGCTAGCATGACTGCTTCGCAGAAGGAGGTGACTGTACCGCAGTTTTACAATGAACTGTGATATTACTGGTAGAATTTACAGGAAAATATAAGTTATTTTTTTATCATCCTTCTGCCCTGATTCCAGTTTTTTTTAGGATCTAACGCTATACTATGTCTTCTTCTTCCATACATCTCTATCAGTCTGATATTATTCATCCCTTTTCTGGTCATCAATAGAAGAGATCAATCTATCAAAGTACTAAAATAGTATACCTAAAGCATTTTCTTTTTGTGTGGACCAACCAATGGCTTTAGTCCTAGGAGTTTGGTATACCCTTTTATCTGGTAAAAACATTTAGATACATACGCTAGCACATCAATCTACTACAATCTGTCAAATTTCTTTAATACATTTTCAACTTTATCGCTAAAGCATAAGGCTCAAGGTTGATTAGGAAAATTTTTTTCGGGTAGCTTGATGTGCTGGCGTCTGTACTTCTTCCTGAGTCTAATTCACAACTCTGTATGGATCCTTCAAGTGTGTGACGTGTGAGTAGAGATGTGAATATCCTGAAACGGAATAAATAATGTCAATCACTCTGTAACACAATAATATCGAAACAAGAAGTTACACTGAATCTGTTTGTATATATATATATACATAGGCATATTTCTTACTCCTTTATTGACACATAAATAAACACAAACCCGGCAGGTATAAAACAACGTCTAGTTCTCACTCACAGAAACACCGTTCCGAACTAATACGCGTAAAAAAATTCGAGAAGTGCTTCGGAAAATCGAGGTTTATTAAAAAACCACTGCATAAATCAATTACAAATAAAGTTTATTGATCTCTTCGATAACTGAGCTTTGTCGGTACGGACTTGGTTTTGAAGATTTTACAGTTCTTTTAATACATATTTACACCCAAAGTTACATTAAAAATAGCAATAAAAACGAATGTTTGTTGCCTCATAACTTTTTAACGGCTTATTATTTTACTATTCTGTTTCCGTACAGACACAATAAATAATAAGCCAAAACGATATCATGTTTAACTTTGGATGCACAATGTCAAACAGTGGAATAATATTCTCCCGAAATTTGTATAGAAAAAATATCGAAAAGTGGCACCTTAAGTGGTAGTGGGCAGGGTACATTGCGCGCCGAACAGATGGCCGATGGGGCCGAAAGGTTCTGGAATGGTGGCCGGGTACCGGAAGACGTAGCGCTGGTGAAGGCCGCAGACATCCCCTGGGCGCGGGAAGCACTGAACCGGTCGCAGTGGAGGTGTTTGGGGGAGACCTTTGTCCAGCAGTGGACGTCTTTCGTCTGAAATGACGAAACTACATGTGAGTCAGGCTCAGGACTCAGGCATCGTTTTGGTCAACAGGTTTTGGTTTATCATGCGGCCATCACATTTATTTATCAGTATTTTTTTGTTTATTTTTGCAATGTTATTCAACAACACTATTTATGTACAGACGCCAGCACTTCAAACTACTACAATTTGTCAAATTTCTTTAATAGATTTTCAACTATACCGCTAAAGCATAAGGTTCAAACTTCATTGGGTAAATTTGTCACTTTCGGGTAGCTTGATGTGCTGGCGCGTCTGTACATATTCGTTACTAATTTTTTGTCTGACACTAATTTATTTTATTTAAATACGCATTCACACGTCACGTTGCAGTGTAAAACTGATTTACATCCGTCACCTCACACATCAGGTCCAGTTATAAACCAGCGTCAGGCACTAGTTGTCTGGCATTTTTGCTGAACTGGGCCTTTTTGGTGCAGCCGTGAGGCACATTTTCCTGCTAGTCTGTGCTGAATAAATGGATTTTCTTTCTTTCTTTGATATGCAGTAAAGAAGTGAATTGAAGTAACGGGTGATTTTTTAAGAGGTATAGGATTTGATTTTCAAAAAAAACACATAAAATTTGAAAAATTTGATAAAATCTTTATTGGAATCGATAGAACGATCAATATAATTTAATGTTTGAAGATGATTTCATGCAAATGCTGGCCGCGGCTCCGGTTTAGATGGCCCATTCGGAAGGCCCAATTTCGGCACACTCTCTCCAACATATCAGCCGGTATATCACGAATAAATGCTTCAATATTGGCTCCCAGTGCGTCAATCGTTGCTGGTTTATCCCTGTAGATATGAGCCTTAACATGGCCCCACAAGAAATAGTCCAAAGGCGTTAGATCACAAGATCTAGGCGGCCAATTGACGGGCCCAAAACGTGAGATAAACTGTTCACCGAAGGCGGCTCTCAATTGGGCCATTGTTTCGCGTGCCGTGTGGCATGTGGCACCGTCTTGTTGAAACCATATGTCAGGCATGTCCAATTCTTCCATTTTGGGCAAAAAAAAATCGCCAATCATCACACGGTAGCGCTCGCCATTCACACTCTCTTAACCGAGCATGCATTTTGATAGTAAAATTCAATAATTTACAAGCGTTGTTCGTTCGTAAGTCGATTCATGGTTAAATTATAGACCAAACTGAACAAGTCTGACAATGACACAAGACACGATTCACGCGTGATCTGTCAAATACAGTGATGCCAAAAAGATACCAGCAAAAAAATCACCCTTTATAAACCCATACATAGCTCTCTTACAAGTACCTACCAAGTACAATATACCATCATGGTATGCAGTACCTACTACGTATAATAATCATAGAGCACGTTATCGTAGTACCTACCGGTGCATCGTACCATGAAGGTTGTAGCAGTTACCTACAGCTAACAATGAGATGCGTGCGTGCCAGTGCTCGTGATGGGATGACAGCCAATATGTAGGCGAATTTTTGGAATGGTTCTGTACAAATTTAACTTACACTTGAAAATCGTTAGATACTAACAGCTGTACGGGTCGATCGAAGTTTAAAATACGCCTGCCGAGGTCGGCCCGTGGATTTAACCCATCCACTTATTATTAAAGCTGGCTACTCACACACCTACCGCAGAGGCAATCTAGGGTGTAAAAGTGGGGATGACCCTTAATTGCCACCTTAATTGTGATTTGTATAGGGCAAGCAGGGCCAATTTCCTAGATTGGCCCTGCGGCAGGGCAGCAGGGGTGCGAGACCATCCTTGGTCCCTAGATCGTCGCCACGTGTGTAGCGCGATCGGGGCAATTTCTGAATCAGTTGGTTGCTGGTTTCACCATTGCGAGGAGCTTTTCAAAAGAAGCAACATCCATTCGTAAAAAGTTTTTAAGGTCATCTACTTCCGATTCTTTCATAATATTCATGTAGCTTAACTCACTTCTTTTCTGTAGCCACTTCACCCAGTATCTCCTTTTCTTTTTGCGGTAGCACCACAGAAAGAGCCAGGGCTATACTCTTTTGATTTTTCGATAATAATGGTGCCATTCTCAACGCGTGCGTTTAGCTCAACTTATATCCGAACACTGAACGGCAGGCATGTGTGTAGAGACAATTCCGATATTGCCGCGACCGCCGTGCGCCCTAGATTGCCCGGACCGCCGTGCGCCCTAGATTGCCCCGACCGCCGTGCGCCCTAGATTGCCCCGACCGCCGTGCCCCCTAGATTGCCCCGACCGCCGTGCCCCCTAGATTGCCTCTGCGGCAGGTGTGTGAGTAGCCCGCTTAGGTTGCAGCTGTCACTTATAGATCTTTGACAGTCGTTACGGGTAGTCAGAAGCCCGAAAGTTTGACAACCAGTCTTACCAAGCGATATTGTGTTACCGAGGAAATTTGTGGATGTCATATAGGCAGTTGCTCTATGTAAAATACTGGTATTCAGCTGCAACCGGTCGACTGTAAGGCGAACTCAACATAGTTGGAGAAAAGCTGAGCAGAGAACTTGAAAACCGTTAGTAAACGTGTTGCACCAGCCGTAACTAAGTCTCAAACAAAGGCTCCGGAGTCTTTACATACTTGCATACAGGGTGCAGGCACATCGACGTGCAACCTGTTACCGGATTCCGTAGGTACACGATGGTATACACCCCTACAGTGAAATTTTTCGACGATTATTAAAAAATAATCTGTTCCATTCACTTTTATATGAAACAGCAGTTTTTTTTTCAGCAACAGTTTCAGACGCCAGCACATCAAGCTACCCGAAACCGTCAAATTTTCCTAATCAACTTTGAACCTTTTAATGTAGCGATAAAGTTGAAAATCTATTAAAGAAATTTGACAGATTGTAGTAGCTTGATGTGCTGGCGTCTGTACAGCCGATCGATTCTATAAAAAATCTCACCGTGAAAAGTTAGGTGAAGTGAGCTTAGAGTGAGCTGTTAAGAGTATCAATCCCTAGCATCAGGACGACACTGACAGCTCACTTCACCTAAGTTTTCACGGTGAGATGGTTACAGAATCGCACTGCAGGATATCATTTCCACAAGACAAAACCAATGTTCATTTATTATCTAGACTAAATGAAAAAAAATGCAATGCTCATTATCAAGTTCAAGCGCATTAATGAACAAACAAATATTAATTCCTGTAAAACCCTCTTAATCACTTCCAACTGCTTAAGAAACCGTAAAACTGTTAGAATAGAGAATAAAAAACTTCTATTACATACACACACGAATAGTTTGTTCCCCTTTTGTCACGGAAACAAGTAAACATAAAATTAAAATAAATGTTGAGTAATAAAAACATTTTTATCACCAACAATTACAGTCAATTTTATACCAAAACGTTAATGTCCAAAGTGTGTACATAATAACCATAATTACTGAGATTTGTTAGCGTTTTTACGGAACCCTTTGTATGATAAAATTAATGGAATCGAAATCACAATTGTCATAGAGGCTATGAAAGGCTATCAAAGTATCATTACTGGAAATACCATTGTTTATGAAATGTACTAACATTTATTTATACAACCAACGGAAACACTCCAAGTGTTTCCGTAATTTCAGTCATTTCCATAAATGAACTATGAACTACATAAAAATGTTTAACAACTTTAATTACTGCTGGTTTAGTAGTAGCTTCTTGTAAAATAATGATTACTTGTGAAATAAACATGTAAATACATGCAATTTCCATTTCTGACACTAAATATTGCTGTGGTTCGGTATGAAGAATTGTGTTGAAATTATAAGCACAAAGTTTTTGACAATGTGCGGTCCTTGGTTATCGAATATCGAAATGTGGAAAACATTCTAGATGGACTTGTAGTACAAATACTACAAGTCCATCTAGGATGTTTTCCACATTTCGATATTGCCTAAATTTCTACAGGATCATCGCTAAAATGGACCATTTACCAATTTCGTCACTTATCCACAAGGACGATTTTCGCATGGAAGTCAACCATAAAAAAACATTGTAATCGTATCAGTACTTTCATAGATTATTTCTTACAAACAAGCAAATAATTTTACCTCTTTACAATATTAGTTTAGATAGGTATTTACATAAGAACAGTTACTTACCTTTATAAGACCTTCAGTATCCAAGTTTAAGGGCCAGAAAGCATGGTTCTACAGGCACAAAATCAAAAGTAATTTATTCAAATTAGGCTGAGAATCAGCACTTTTCGAACGTCAAAATTACAAAAGACAGTCCCCCAAAAACGCCCGCCCTTCACCACTTCCTAGTGCTTTCTCTGGGAAGAAGTGGCGCAACTAACTCCCCAGCAACACAGCTGTCTGTTCAGTTACAAAATACTTGATTGTTTATAATACTAAGTTATGTAAAGTAATTAACATTACAAGACACAGAACATGAAATTAAATTATTTGCTACCAAATTACTTACCACCAAATATAATAAAAAAATGTACTCAATCAAAAAAATAATAATTAAAAATGTAAATAAAAACTTACTACCTAAATAAAATCTTCCAGGCATAAATGGTGTGATTTTGTATATCAGCGGCTTTGCCCCACAGCAGAATACCGTAGGATATAACGCTGTGAAAACAACTAAAATATACTATAGGTACGAGCTGTATCAACGTCAGTGTATTGTCTTACTTTCCTGGCTGCGTAGGCAGCCGAACTGAGCGTTCCTGCTTGACTTGATATATGAGGTCACTACTGAAGTTCGTCATCTACTGTTATTCCTAGAAAAACTTCCGTGACCACAGTTTCAAGCACCTCTTTATCCAAGACTATGTTGGGTCCTAGATTTCTAACATTCGGCAAGGCGAACTTTACACATTTCGTTTTCTTGGCATTGAGAACTAGTTTATTTGACGTGAACCAATCTGTAACTAATTAATGCGAGTGCACTGTTTACGTCGTCAAAATCTTGTCTATTTTTATATACTTTAAAAATAAGAGAGGTATAATCTGCAAACAGTACAACGTCACAGAAGCCCTTTAAATAGAATGGTAAATCATTGATACATACTAAGAGCAATTCTGAACAATTCTGTTAAGCCCTAAGGTCACCTTGAGGGCCAGCCAGCCAGTCAGCCGTAGATAAGTAATCTTGTTACTGGCACACTGTCTTACAACTGTCACTGTGCCCACGTCAAAACCGCATTTAATACAATAATGCAACAATAACTGCCTAAGCAAGTTATAACAAAATAAACGGAAGTCCTGAAAGTAGTTTGTTCATATTTAAGACTACTGAATCGATTTCTGAATCGATAAAGGATTTTTTTCAAAAATTATTTTTTTTTTTTCACTCTAACCGCCGATTAAGCCAAATAAAATTGAATCTTATTTCAAGGCTAATGTCAACAGGAATAGCTTTAAAAAAAATAATAAGTTTTGGTCATTGTATTATGCTTTTAACTCAATACTATAATTGGGGTATATGAGGTCTTGCGTTTAATTATGTTACACCTTGTATATACGGATCTCTTTGTAGATAAACACACTGGATAAACAGATAGGTTTTACAGCACATCCTAATATAGACGTAGTGTTTGGGCGTCTGATTTGCTAATGAAAGCAGGCCCCGGCTTTGTATTGGTCAATGGAAATGTTACCCAGTGTGTATTCCTTTGATTACTGGCCTATTCATAGTTCTCCCTGATATCCTAATTCACCCTGTAAATGCTTTAGAGTCAAATCTACTTAATTTTGCCGAGTTAGTTACTTTTTGTATTGTTTATTTCTATTTGTTATCGCAACGTAGAATCACACTTTAAATAAACTCTGTCCATAACTGAATTAATAATTTTATAAATGATTTTTCATGGCTTGGAACATTGGTAAGGGGTTAAGATTGCTATCTATACCAATATCTGTAATTGATACGCTTTTACGCCAAAACTGATTTGATGAAAAGCAGACGAAGTTTTGTAAGTACCTGACAATTACCATAGAGTATTTTCATCCTACAAAACGACATCTTCAAATTTAACTACACTATAAAAACACCGCCTTATTTTCCTCCAAAACTAAACAAAAAATTCTTTACCATTCCTTATTCCCTTCCTGCCTCATACATAGTTAACCTTACGGCCTTTAACCCCTAAACAGGCCGGCAAAGACTCCCAAGTCCCACCCGCAGGGAAATCCCCCAGTAACGCACTCATACAATTTGCATGTAATGTTCAGGGGATCATATAATTGCCTGCATGTTCTGAATTCAATACGAATGGGGAAAATTTCATGGGATTTTATGATGGGATGTGTGTGAATGTGATTGTTTCTTGGGAATGGTGTTTTGGTATTAATGACGCCATTTTGGAGTATCGCGTTTTGAGTGTAATGATTATAAGTTGGTAAAAATGCTCAAGCTTATCTGGTTGTTTCTAATCAATTTATGAAAATAATTTATAAATAAGTAGGTACTAAATTCTTTTCATAAATTGATTATACATATTTCAGAAAATATTTGAACAAACCACTTTCACTTTTCTACCTAAAGATTAATCTAATTTCTTAATAATTGATAGGTACAAGAAAGTCGTGGGAAGGCTTTGAAGATTTAGAAAAAGTTGAGAGACCTTTTAAGTGGGAACAGAATTTAATCTTCCGAAAAATTTCATACAAAGAAAGATCCAACAAATACAATTACACACCAAATAGCTTCACAAATAAATCTAAACCTCATATTATTATTACGTTA
Source organism: Globia sparganii (assembly GCA_949316385.1). Lineage (NCBI taxonomy): Eukaryota > Metazoa > Arthropoda > Insecta > Lepidoptera > Noctuidae > Globia > Globia sparganii. The sequence goes on from OX438654.1 coordinate 2,662,089, forward strand.
CGGGCCTTCAAAAATAAGATAAGCAAGTTAGCATAAGCAAACAGCCAAGCTTTTCTAGCCTCAGAAAGAGAAATATCAATTTCATCAGCGAAATAGAAACGTATATTTTAGTAAAAGTAAAAACATTTAGTTATCAAAAGCTCATAAGGGCGAGAGAAAGGGCCGTTTCGAATGAAATTGAATAAATTTATCCTTTCATGATATGAAATCGCAAAGCAGGTGTTTCTTTGATCCGCCAAAGATTGGATTGTTATGAGTTTCTGGCGATTTTATTTGTTTTCATGCGGATGAGGAAAACTTGTTAGTTTTGCCGTTTTGGTTCGCTTTTATTGGTTTTTCACTTACTGAGATGTAATGGCTCTATGAGTGATTGATTTTTGCGCGCAATTTAAGAGGATTATGTGCAGCCACAGTGGCCAAAGACTCCAACCTGGTGATGAATAGTTATCTATCTATCATCATCATCTGCCTAGCCTTTTCCCAACTATGTTGGGGTCGGCTTCCAGTCTAACCGGATGCAGCTGAATACCAGTATTTTACCTGGAGCGACTGCCTATCTGACCTCCACAACCTGCTTACTGGGTGATACGATACCCCTTGGTAAGACTGGTTGTCAGACTTTCGGGCTTCTGACTACCCGTAACGACTGTCAAAGATCCACGAATGACAGCCGCCCGGGACCAACGGCTTAGCGTGCTTTCCGAGGCACGGAGGGGTCTCGGTATGTAAAAATGGTCACCCACAGACCAACCGCGGCAAGCCCACTCACATGTCCCGCTATCCGCCTGACGTCATCTCAACTGTCCCCATCTAAATATATCTATTCTATACTAATACTAATATTTATCAGTCGGATTTGTTTTTTTTTTTTTTTGCATTTGATAGCCAGTTTCTTTCGCCTTATTGGTTTTTTAACATCTCGCTACGACCCATAGGAGCCGAGCAAAAGAAAAAAACTCAGAAAGAGCGGAAGCGAAGTAATAGCGCAGACGGGGGATAATTTCACGCGGGCGAAGTCGCGGAGAAGCTAGTACATACATACACATAACTTCACGCCTTCGTATGGCCGCATGGGGGTGAGCAGAAACTACAGAACGCCACCTGCTACGATCCTTACACACACCTTTAGCCTCGCTTACGTTCATTCATCTTGTCATACACGCATGCTGGTTGCGAGTTAAAATGCGAACTTGATTGAGATTTTCTCGTATTTGCTCAAATCTTTACGATACTAATATTAACGATTTATTCCAGAAATCCCCACTGACAAATCCCCACCAGTGGGGATTGTTAGTTGTTTTTCCAAAAATCCCCACTAGGCTGAGTTTATTTAACTAGTGGGGATTTCTGGAAAAAGAAATAACAATCCCCACTGGTGGGGATTTCTGGAATAAATCATATTAATCACCAAACGAATAAAGTACATAATTATTAATATTACTAACATATCTGGCTATTCAAATATGGTAATAATAGAACAGAAATCCAATATTGTTGATACTGAATTTTCTCTTCATTAAATTGAAATCCGGACTGTGTATTATGCAGGTATTGTGTGCGCTGTAACTACATAATTTGTGTTGTAATGTAAGCAGGTGTTGTAATGAACACCAAAACCATCAGTTGTGTCCTTTGTCATGCCAATTTATATGTGGATATGATCAAATGAAATTATCCGAAATAACCACATCAATGAAATTCAAAATAATTTATTTGCTTGATAACTTATGATGGCTATATTTTCGAAATAATTTCAGTAGTCAGTTCAAATCGCACACTAGTCAGTTTTTTATAAATCTGTCTCCTACTCTTTCTTGAAAGTGACTTATTTTTTAGCTCATCGGCATTACTCCTAGTGGCTCTTTTAAAACACTCCAGTCTCAAAAAAACCAAGCTGCAGGAATTACCCGATTTATTTATCTAGTGGTCGCAAGCGCTACTGATCAGGGGGGGGTTCATATCCCAAGTCGGGCAAAGGCCCAACTGCCATTTGTCAGTAGCATCCTGGAGTCTGGTATTGTGCCCAGTTGATGCTAATAGGCTAGCCACCTGGGGCTCCATGGGGCTTAAACATAACTGGAGAAATGTAGGTGACCTATAGGTGCACCTAACCTAAGCTTTTGGCCTTAGGATGTGGTATTTCGCCGCTTTCGCGGACAAGTGCCACCAGAACGCACGAAGACTTAGTGCAACCAAGTGATATTGACATAATTTTAAGTTTTATTTACCTACTAAACACAGTTGTTATTATGTATGCTTAGTTAAAGGTTTATCTATGGGTCTTTGTAACCTGAAAATAGATGTTTTTGTTTTTTTATTTTTTCATTATTACTTATGCTTAACTTGGAGAATACAGGCGTTGTGTTATGTGTGGATTTATCCCACTTTGCCCCACCGGCCGCCCCACTGATGGTGCAATCTGTATGAAACTTTAATTATGTACGCATTTCAGTATTTGGTATACAGGGTGTCCCTGGAAGTATGGATCAAATCAAATAGGGACGTGGGCAAAATCATTTCCAAACTTTTTGATCCTGAGAATGTTGGTGAATTTTTTTACGGTTCAAAAGTTATGACAAACTTTTGTTATTTTCAATCACTTTGCATAGTGCTCAAAGAACAAAATCATTAAAAAAAACTACCAGGAACTGTCAATTTTAGTTTTTTAGACAGGCCTGATAGTTTTTTTTAATGAATTTTTTTTCTTTGAGCACTATGCGAAACGATTGAAAAAAATTAGTCACAACTTTTGAACCGTAAACTAATTCTCAATCATCAATCGTTCTCAGGATCAAAAAGTTTGGAAATGACCTTGCCCACGCCCCTATTCGATTTGATCCATACTTCCAGGGACACCCTGTATAATACCCCTATCACCAACCTATACTACAATATCCATAACACCTGTTCCCTATACATTCAACATGCGGTTACCCAAAATTCGAGCGTTCAAAATTAATATGCAAATAAGCCGTGTATTCACCAGCGACAAATGTACGGTGGCATGCCTCGTCTGTATTGTTGTGTTGTAGACGACAATTTTGTCTGCAATGTATGTAGGAACTTATCTCTGAGTTGTTATGAGTATTTTATGTGAGTTTAAGCCGTTTGCCCGTACGAACCGAGGAATTTCCGTACAATTTTTCATCCCCGATTTAATCCCTTTTGGGTTACGAATTTTCAAAATACCTCTAGACCGCGCAGCTGTACGTTGCATGTCAGCAATATTTTTACTAAGTAGATTTGAGTGCCTTTCAGAAGAAGGTCTTTTTCAATAGTGGCGAATTTAAGGCAGTAATTCAAGTTGTGAAATTTAAGTCAAGTTACTCTAATTTGTTAAAAGAAAACGAAGAAGAAGTGTGCAGCAAATTATTTAACAAATTTATTTTAATAAAGCCTCCACATCTCCCTACCTGCACCCCCATTGCGTAACACACAATCCGAAGGATTTTGAAGAAACTTCCTAACCTATTGCTTCAAATGTTTGAAAAAGTCGCCTGCTCTACAACCAAAATATCGCAATGAATGCTGCTGAATTATCAAAACGAAAGCCATTGTGATTGTATACGTGTTACACCAATCGCGCCGCGCCGCGCAGAAAGGCCCTTGGCTATATAGTAACAGCCGCACAGGTCGATCGATCAGGTTAAGCTACGCTTGCCGTGGTTGGTCTTGGATGGGTGACCATCTTTACATACCGAGACCCCTCCGTGCCCCGGAAAGCACGTTAAGGCTTTAGTCCCGGCTGTCATTCCTGGATCTTTGACAGTCGTTACGGGTAGTCAGAAGCCCGAACCCTCTGACAACCAGTCTTACCGAGGGGTATTGTATTACTCAGTAACTGGGTTATGGAAGTCAGATAGGATAGGCAGTCGCTCCATGTAAAATACTGGTATTCAGCTGCATCCGGTTATACTGGACGCCGACGGCTATGCAGATGATGATGTGTTACGCAATTATCTCGATATTTGGTTACAATATTGGCTGATCTGTACTTAGAATGTCTGCATGTCTAAACTTTTAAAAGTAGACCTAAAAAGTTTACCGAAATCCGAAAATACCTAGGGCGCTTGGGCCTAAGGTATTTCAAATTATACCTTCTAGGAAATTATAGGACTTTAATACCCTTTTTAACTTCTAAAGTAGGTCAGAGTTGTTCCATGCGAAATGTGACCCACGCTGGTACCGATGGGATATAAGCCGCCACAACCCACACATTTTTGTTGACTACAAATATTATTTTATTTCGTGAAAAATTTCCCCGAAACTGGTTTTCAATTTAAATAATAAAACGCTTTTTAATAACTGACCGAAAGTAAAACGGTCAGTTATTAAAAAGCGTTTTATTATTTTTAAATTTTAATTTGCTCTTTTTTTGTTCAATTAAAACCAAATAGGCTTATCGTTGCTCTTTTCTGTGGAATTTTATTTTTAAAAACATTTTTATTTTGTTTCAGGTAATCAACGTTTGTTGTGTGGATCAGCACTATCCACGCGGTACGTCATTGAACAACACGGGTGTGGCGTATGGTGCTATTAAATAAAGTACCATTTACCACAGTAATAGTCCATTTATTTTTCAGCATATTGTTACAGAGTTGTTTTAAAAGTTTATAATATTCTGCCGTTTCTAGCGTACAAATACATTTTAAGGGTTTTGTTTGTTTGGTAGATTAAAACATTGAATTAAATAAATTAGGATAATATTCTAATGGCAAGTAGTACTATGTCTAATGCATTAAAGTATCAGGAGGAAACTGGCATACTACCAAAACACAGAAGGGAAGAAAGAATGGTTTTAGGCATTCAGACAGTAACACCTACGGATAGAACTACACCCTAAATGCGTAAAATACTATCAATCTCATTCTGAATCATTCATTGGGTTCAACAACATTCATTGGGTTTTTTACGTTGTTGAGGAGAATTTTATTTCGAACATATAAAGCAATGTATTAGCAATATTCTTCAAAATCGACACCTGCAATTTAAAACATTGTAACTCACTTTTTAATGAAAAATCATTGCAAGTCATAAAAACATATAAAATACAGAAGTAAACAACATATTAGTCATACAGCAAAGTAGATACTTAATCCCTTTTTACGTATATTTACAAAATTGGAAGACGCTAGGACTTTATAGGAACAAAGTGAGAATATGTTGAATGTTTAATTCGCTATCCTGAAAAGTAGTGAAAAATGAGTTACAATATTTTAAATTGCAGGTGTCGATTTTGAAGAATATTGCTAATACATTGCTTTATAAATGTTCAAAATAAAATTCTCCTCAACAACGTAAAAAACCCAATGAATGTTGTTGAATTTTCAAAATGAAAGCCTGTTGTTAGTGTGATATGCAAATTTTTCCTCACAGATTTCGAAAAGCTCTTTGAACGTAATGTCAAAATTTTCTACACCAGAATTTTAGTGTAGGAAGTCGAAGCCAAGAATGTTGAAAGGTGTAGCAGTGGGAACCCACAAATAAAACGTTACCAACGCTGTAAACATAATTTTACCGCTGCTATGAGTCTTTTATTCGGCTTAGAACCCCAACATTGTCATTTTCCACCATCACACTATAATGGCAGTGTAGCTACTAATACAAACTTGCCGTCGACAGGCTATAGTTGAGCACAATTACCGCTACACCGTGGAACCAGGCGCTGAAATACATTGTAATTATAGGTGTTGGACTTTGCTCGCTTAATTTGATGTGGCTTTGGTGGACCACGTGTCTATACAATCATTTTCATGTTAGGACATAAAGGTTTACTGATGGACGCGAACCTCCTAATATTTAATGAACAGACAGACTGGTAGCACCTTGCTGAATGAATATTTTCACTCTTATGTACCTACATAGTTAGAGAGAGATAGGTAAGATAGAAGGAGACGCATCACCATAATTACCTACTTAATTTGGACGATTGGTGATCGCAGCATACCTTTTCGTAAATAGCAAGATGCATTAGTCTTTTGTCTTGACGTTGAGAGCATGAGATCTTTCGCCTTTTAGTGTCTAAACACACTATGCCGAAGTTACGCGACCGAAGTTCGGCGGCTGATTTTACGTTCCGACGTATTCGGCTGATATGACACACCATAAGTGCCGAACTTACGCGGCAGAAATTCAGTTCCGCAACTCCCCGCTGCTCCCGGCCCCCGGATCTTCGTCGGCAATCGAACCGAACTTCGGTCGCGTATAATGTGTGCTCACAGAATAAGTTGCCGCTGAACTTACGCCCGACCGAAGTTAGGCTGTACGCTATGACGCGACGTAATGTCGGCATAGTGTGTCGTCAGTAATTCAAATAGCATTGCAGGCGTAATTGTGCTGAACTTCGGTCGCGTAACTTCGGCATAGTGTGTTTAGACACTTAGAATCACCAAACACATGGGAAGAATTCGCCAGTTTGTGTATGTGTGAGCATACACGCATGCATAAACAAGGCAGGGGTAAACAGGGTACTTGCTTCGGCAGTACATATACTAAAATTGGAACGATACAGAGAAAATTAGCATGGCCCCTGCGCAAGGATGACACGCAAAATCGTGAAGCATTTCAAATTTTTTTTTTTTGGGCTTCGGGATTGTCTGAAAGTGTTACCGCTGCCCTGGAACATAAAGGGCTAAGGAAGGAACACGGGTGGGTTTTAGTCAGTAAGAGTCTGACACTCCCTCCTGCTCCACCCTGAGCGGGAGGGGTCATTTGATGATTTCCCATCCACAAAAAAAAGTAACTATAGAACACCACCTGCTCCGATCCTTACATACTCCTTAAGGGCCTATACTACCTCAAATGGCTTAGCATGATCATCCGTTATGTCGAAAATACTGCAGCATTAATTTTGAAATAAATATATGGTAAAGTTGAGGATTATGTTAGGTCTTATGTTAGACGAAAACACGATTCCATAAAATTTTCTCGATAGAATAAAATTCTAGTTACCACCAAACCGAACAATAAACCGCTGGTATTAAAAAATACTGCAAATTAGATCATGAAACTTTGTATACTAACCGAACTAACTATAAAGCAGGTCTTATGTTATTTTTTTTTTTTAATTACCATTATTTCCACCGTAAAAAGCAAATACCTAAACTATTGGCGCTGCCTGCCGCCTAGCACCGTACTCTGTCTCGCTCTCACTCAGTCCGCGAGCAGTATCGTGCGAGCGATATAAAGAGTGAATTATAGCTGAGGTAGTGTAGGCTCTTAAGGGGAAGCGCCAGGGTAGCCCGCGAAATGCAATTTTACAGAATTATAATCATTAAAATCATCAATACAACCCTGTAAGTTCATACTATAACCCTATTGATCATTCATTAGTTTATATAAACTTAGAGGGTTCTATTGTTGATTTTAGTGATTATAAATTAAAATAGAAAAGTCTAACATTGTTACTTGATTAAAGAAATGATAATTAATATTATAATTTTGTAAATAATGTATGTACTTAGGTACTTGTTGCGCTCGCGAATCATATTTTGTTCAACATATAACCTAACACTGACCTGAAAATTGCAAAAAACTATTCTATAGCATATTCTCAATTGTCACTATAAAACCAATGAGCTGACTCTATCTAAGCAAGGCTTTTTCATCTAAGTACCAACTTAGGATGAGGATCCCTACGGTTCATTGACCACTGAACAATATAGCAAGGCTGGCGATCTAACTCCAAGCAACATTAAGTATGTAAGGCATACGCGGCGATTACTTATAATTTATGCAGTATTTACCTTGCCCGGGCAAATTGTTTCTTTGTTGCGTAAATCAAAGTAATGGGCAGAGTAAAATATAGGGATTTTTTATGAGATACTTTTATATGTCAAGTTCCTTCGGACTTTATTTTTGTTTTTTTCGCACATCCCTTCGTTTGGTAAAGGCGGCTTTGATTTGTTCAGTGTTGGTTTATTCGGTATGAGTCAATATAGTCTTCAGCTATAACTAAAATAGCCAGTTGATATTTGTATGTAAATTTCTATAGCTGGAAATGAAGCTCGATTAATCTCAACAATCTTTCAAGTCTCCTTTGAACATTTACTGTTGTAAATGTTCAAAGTTTGTCGTCGTAATGATAACGACATTGTCAAGCGTGTTATATCTACGGTTACCACAGATTATTATCTAGAAACCGATCAGGAAGGAATCATAGACAAGGGACTGTTACTGTTACTGTTGTGTGTGTGTGTGTGTGTGTGTTGTTGCTGTTTATGTCTGTAATTTAAAATGGTGTACATAATAAATAGTATTCTATTCTATTCTGTTCAAAGTGTTCACCATTCTTCCAAAATCAATCTTTTACAGAGTCGTACCATTCTTCCAAAATCAATCTTGTACAGAGTTATTATTCTTCTTATTACCTACGTTCCGACAACTTCCGACTGTCCGCTTCTTTTCATAAACCTCAATTTCAATAGCTCTGAACAGTGGCATAGCTTATCCTAAAGCGGCCCTCTATCTATTTTTTTTGGGGGCCATTTTCACAGTTAATATTTTCTTTTTTTTCTTTTTTTTTTGTTTATTTTTTTTCTTTTGGGAAGTCTTCTGAGACTGATGTTGCTGTCGGATTCCTATCGAAAACCTCACTGTTCCTTCCAGTACCATGAGTCGGGGGACGCAACATCTTTTTCTTCCATACTTCTATATTAGTCGTCATCTCGGCATTCACCCCCTCTCTAACTATATCATCATTCTCACAGTCCATCCAGCGTTTCTTAATTCTTATCATCATTCATAATTCGACACCTCCATGCAATAACATCGTAACTCACTTTTTTCCAAAAATTGAGTTACCTACAACGGCATTGTTATGTAAAAAAAAATGCATTTTTTCTGTACTATCATTGTAATTCTATTCCCTTTCGTTTCTAAAAATATGTAACTTAACACCTTGGAGTTACAATTATCTGACCACAAAAATAAATTAAACTACAAAAAAACTAAATTGTAACTCAGACATACAAATGTTTGTCCTCGTAACTTATATGTCATTTCACTGTTTTGTTTTTCACGTAAGTCATGAAAACCCATGAAAACAATTTTTCTTTTACAACTTAACCATACCTATTTATAGTCCGCCTAAACTATATTAAATAGAGCCAGATTCAAAAATTGTACGGGGTGTTTTGAGTTTGCTATAATTTTTCAAACTTTAAAATCGCTCTCCTGTTATCATCATCATCATCTGCCTAGCCTTTTCCCAACTATGTTGGGGTCGGCTTCCAGTCTATCCGGATGCAGCTGAATATCAGTATTTTAAAATCGCTCTCCTGTAAAATCACATAAAGTGAGTTACGATGTTATTGCATGGAGGTGTCGAATTCACTATGATAAAATATTAAAAATCACATCAGTAAAGTAATACATACACACAAGTCTATCTTTATGGTTCTGTAAAATTGAGTAAAATTGATTGATACTTTACACCGTCACACCCTCTATCTCCGAGGGGTTAAACAGGGTTGGGATTGGGGGCGAAACCTTTCGCAGTACCAATCACGTCGAAAGTGAGAATTTTTGAACGGATCACCCCAATTATCCTTCCCGGCCTGGGTTTGAACCTTAGTAATAAATGGTTAGAAAAATGTCTTAAGGACCTGTGTTTTAAGAGAAAAATACATGAAATTATATTTTAAATGAATAATCAAATAATGGATTTTAAGTATAGTGAATGGAATGAGTTTGTCAATGGCCCCGATTCTGTTGTTCACAAACTGAACTAAATTTAAGTTCAGGGCGTCTTTTTCTTTCTATTTCATTATGAAAAGGACAGAAGATAAATATTAGTTTAGTCCTGTCAAATTAGATAATCTATAGACAAGTTTAGACGTGATTTAAAAATTTGCAACTAAAAATACGTCAGTTTACGTCAGGTGCTGACTAATTTGGCTGGACTAAACTAATATTCATCTTCTGTCCTTTTCATATTGAAACAGAAAGAAAAAGATGCACTGAACTTAAATTTAGTTTAGTTTGTGAACAACAGAATCGGGGCCAATGTCGATAAATAACAAGAGGACAATAACTGAAAACACTGGCACTGGCTGACTGATGTATTAGTATTTTGCAACTATCAAATTAATCTTAAAACCGAAATAATAAAACGGTTTTTTCAAACTTAGGCCGACCATGGGTTTTGCAAATCTTTGACTAGCTATTGGATATATTTTATTGAATTTTTGTATGCCAGTACCGCGCCACTGTTTAATAAGTTGTCGTATTGTTGTCTCCACTTTGTAATACTTCTTCTATAGTTTTTTAAATAAAATTACCCAAAGAACTACAGAACTTTTTGCCTTTACCTAAGCTATTATCTTCTCAAATATGGTGGCAACGATCAAATGGCGCCACATAATCATTCATAAGGAACACAACAAGTTAACAATAGACAATAAACACGCTATTAATATATTAATAATGCTACGGTGTCAGTGTGTCTTCTTGGTGTATTAGTGAATTTTTTATGAAGTCATATTATCAATAATGATAGCAAAAAAAAACATCCTATATTGTGTCTATAAACCGGGGCAGCGGGATTGTCCGAAAGGGTTACCGCTACCCCGGAACATAAAGGGCTAAGGAAGGAACACGGGTGGGTTTTAGTCAGTAAGAGTCTGACACTCCCTTCTGCTCCACCCTGAGCGGGAGGGGTCATTTGAAAATTTCCTATCCAAAAAAAAAAAAATTGTGTCTATAAAGTGAATACTTATGACTTACTGGCCCCGATTCTGTTGTTCACAAACTAAACTAAATTTAAGTTCAGTGCATCTTTTTCTTTCTATTTCTTTTTAGTCCTGTCAAATCAGTCTGCGCCTGACGAAAATTGACGCATTTTTAGTAGCCAATTTTTTAATCACGGCTAAACTTGTCTATGGATTATCTAATTTGACAGGATTAAACTAATATTTATCTTCTGTCCTTTTCTTATTGAAATAGAAAGTAAAAGATGCACTGAACTTAAATTTAATTTAGTTTCTGAACAACGGAATTGGGGCCACTGTCGTGTCGGTGTATTATAGTAAAACTTTTAATTTTGAGAAAATCATAAAGTGAACCTATGGCTGTGCAATACAGTGGTGGCCCAGTGGTATCGGTCCCGAGTTACGTGTTGCAGGTCGTGAGTTCGAACCTAGTCAGGCACTTTACTTTATGTATTTAACTAGCTTCTACCCGCGACTTCGTCCGCGTGAAATTTTTTGCTCCCCCGACCCACCGCGTCGCATCGCATCGCCTGCCTGCGCTATTACTTCGTTTTCTGACTTTTTTCTTTTTGCTCAACTCCTAATGGTTCTAGCGTGATGTTTAAAGCCTATAGCCTTCCTCAAGAATTGGGCTATCAAATGCAAAAAAGATTTTTATGAATCTGATCGATACTTCCAGAGATTAGAGCTTTCAAACAAACAAACTCGGCAGCTTTATTATTAGTAAAGGTTTTTCCCGTTTTTGCAACATTGTTCATTGATGCTCCGCTACTCTTCGTCGTAGCGTGATGTTATATAGCATTCCTCGATAAATGAACTATCTAACACAAAAAGTTTTTTTCAATTCGAACCAGTAGTTCCAGAGATTACTCCCTACATACAAACATACAAACTTACAAACTTTACCTCTTTATAATATTAGTATAGATTTCATCATCACCGGAGGAAACCGGCATGTCCTAGAACCGAAAATTTGAAGACATGTAACTTTCACCAACCCGCACTGAACCCGCGTGGTGGATTATGGTCTTCTCGCAGAGAGGAGGCCTGTATCCTAGCAGTGGGAATGTTATAGGCTGATTATGCTATAGCTATGAAAAATGTAAGTATGTACCTCAAACTCAAAGCATTTATTTCAATTAAACCATTTCCAGACACTTTTGAATTGTCAAAATTAACTAGTCGGTCAGTTAGTCAGAAAGTTGAAGCTAGTTGCCCATTCCAAAACGTAGATCTCTTGGAGAAGAACGGGCAAGAAACTCCAAGGACACTCTTTTAAATTAAGATATTACAAAATCCTGAGTACAGTATTCTTGTTGCTTCTATATGTGAGAACAATGTTATGAAAAAACAATTCAAAATAGGTATAAGATTAAAAAGAAGTCCTGGCAGCTAAGAGATGACCAGTCTCAACTGACAGTCTCAACTGACCTACTCTAATAGAATTCGGGTGGGTCACAGATATAGATAGACGTAGATCACAGTCTGTATGGAAACCAAGCGTGCCATTTTTTTGACTACCTACTATAACGTCACAAGCACTCTTTCTCACTCACGCTCACCCAGCCAGCAATACACAGGACTGAGCGCGAAAGTGGCGGCTTACGATTTTGGAACGTAAGTTGGTGTGATTTTTGGCACGCGAAGTAGTTGCTCTTGCGTATCTATATCTGTGGGGTGGGTACTCTTGATACAGGGGATTTCCAAATATTGATAATGAAGATTCTAAAACAGTGACACATGTATACAACATGCATGACGTGATCCCGAATCCTTTGATAGAATCACTTTGTCGCCTCTAGGCAATGACGGAGTGCAGCGTGACCAGATTTAGCAGAATTCTGCGATTTTAGCAGAATTTGACCACCAATTTAGGGTTTAGCATATTATGTCGCAGATTAGAAAAAGTTGGCAGTTTCTAGCAGAATCCAATAAACCCTTGTCAGAAATTTGGCAGAATTCAATTCGTCCTATTTTTCTTGTTGTACTGGCAGAATTCTGCTAAATCTGGTCACGCTGACGGAGTGGTCTATTCTTAGACGACGCACCAAAAAAGTCTCGCCAATCTTGTATGCAGCTTATGCTGTCATCGTTACACAAATTACGTTGGCCGTTGTAGTGGTTGATGTCAGTCCTATTGTCTTATCCATCTGTAGGATGTGTACAATGTACAGACGCCAGCACATCAAGCTACTACAAACTGTCAAATTTCTTTAATAGATTTTCAAAGGAGACGGGCGAAAGTTCATAGGAAGTTGGGCCTGACGTTACAGTAACGATTACTGCATTATTTTATTTAGATACTAATACCATTACGAAAAAACTAAAATGTTTACAATTTCTCCATGGTAGAAAAAAAATATGGGGTGTTATTGGTTTTATGCAGAAACAACGTTGTTGCTCTTACATCGAGCGCTCACGTTATTATTTCAGAAAATACTTATCAGACTTTATTGTAAACTAGAATTTAACAGGTTTCATCGTAGGAAATTCACACATTGCGACCCACCAACTAAGATTCTAGAGGTTTGAGAAAATTATAAAAAGCAGCGGGAGTATGATTAAAAACACTTCTTCTAATGGTTTATTCATCGTCCACTTCGTCATTTACTATTTAAATATCATTTAGGAACTGTTCAGGCGGTATTGCATTGCTGTATAACTAAAAGAATGCCTTCGTCTTCAATTTGATGTAATCCTATAGAAGGATTACGCCACCAAGTAGCTATGCCGCAGTTGTTAAAATGATGATTTTGATCACTCATTGTATTTTTCTTCGAAATCCAGTACATGAGGCTGAGCCTGCTGATGTAAGTTGAGTAGGCAAGATAATTTAGTCCGTTGTAAGAAATGCGTGGGTCGTTCGCCTAAGTAATAACCGTCAGAATCCTTTATACGTAGCCAAAGTCGCAAATGAATACTAAACGAATAATATCTATTACAGCACACGAAAACACGACAGAAAATAAAATAAAATATCCACTACCATCGCAAACTCCTGTGAGCCAACCGAACGAAGCAAATTGTTTATTTGACCGTTGACGTTTGTGTTTGACGTGACATTGACATGCGTTCCAATGTGTTGCCTGAATATTAAAACAAATGATGATCTATTGTGAAATCGATTTACAATTATTTATTCTTACGACTTTTTTAGAAACGCTTTTGTGTCACTGGAAAACCACCAATATATTAAAAAAAATGTTTTTTTTAAACTTATCTATAGAAGAAAACACTGAATCACTTTTTATTGATTTTTTTTTCTATTTGTATTTTTAAATATCGATTAACTTATCTATTTCATCTGGCAACATTGCTTAAAAGTGAAAATAAGGGAAGTCAGTATTTTTTCCAATACATATTTAATATCTTATGCCATGATAAAACTGCTTAATATTTCATGATTAACTACAAAAAAACGGAAAAAAATTATTGATAAATTTGTGTAACGTTAGGCCCAGATTCGCCCGTCTCCTTCATCGCTAAAGCATAAGGTTCAAAGCTGATTGGGAAAATGTGACAATTTCGGGTAGCTTGATATGCTGGCGTCTGAACAACGCAATACTGTCAGTTATTTTAGCTCTGATTTTGCATCACTATCAAAAACAGTGATCTTTATTCTCATTCTAATAAGTTTGCTGCCACTGACAAGTCAGTCAAAATCATTTTGATCGTTATTCTCGTCATAATAAGGTTGCCATTCGGTTTCTACTATTGGAAGTAAAATAATCTCTGAACGGACTGTAATAAGGATATTTTGGCGCGTGGCGGCCAAAATCGGAACTAACGCCGCCATCTTGTTTTGTCTATAGGTACACAATGACAGCGACAATTTGACAAATGTTTACCAACAACGGCCCCCTGTCTGCCTGTTTCCATTCAAGCGCCGAAAGATCCTTGTAGCATTCTAAGTCCCGTATTACAGAACGTCACTCAGTACTCAAACATTACTTAAAACTAGTTTCAACCAATCAAATGGCTGGAATCTAGTTTTAAGTAATGCTTGAGTATTGAGTGACGTTCTGTAATACAGGCCTAAGTCCCGTATTACAGAACGTCACTCAATACTCAAGCATTACTTAAAACTAGTTTCAACCAATCAAATGGCTTGAATCTAGTTCTAAGTTATGCTTGAGTGTTGAGTGACGTTCTGTAATACGGGCCCTACATCCCTAGCTAGATACTTCCAAGCTCCCCCGCTCGACATACTAGGTCAAAAGACAATTAGTCTTTCTTTCACAACTAGCTAACTCGCTTCTCAATCTGCGACTATACCGAACGGCCCTGTAGGTTTTCTTTGAAATTGGGACGCATACCTGGAAACAACTATCTAACTAACAAAAAATAATTAGTTGACCTAAAAGTATCTACTGGCTCCCATTCTAGTGTTAAGTGTTTTGTATTTCTTGCATCTTGCTAAAAAGATTTTGAGGATCGGAGGATACTATCCGATGCTAACATCTTTTATACTTTACAACTTTGTTTCTTCTCGTATGAAAAATTAGGCATGCCAATAAATTTGACAGGACTAAACTAATATTTATCTTCTGTCTTTTTCATAATGAAATAGAAAGAAAAAGATGCACTGAACTTAAATTTAGTTTAGATTGTGAACAACAGAATCGGGGCCAATGTCTTGTTATACAGAGTTGATACGACAGAAGGGCATTAAATTACACTACGTATACTATACGTGTTTAGTATTAATTCGATAAGGTATAAAAATAAAAAGCTCCAAAATTGAGATTTTTTTTTTTCAAACAAACTAAATAGCTAACAAATCAGAGTAAAACGCAACCACCCTTTGTAAATAAAGGAAAAACCCAAATTTCATAGAAACTTGGACCTGGCGACTGACCTTACAAAGTGGCAACGTCGTCGCACGCGCGCCGGGGCGCGGCATGTGTTTCGTGTCGAAGCGGGCGGCCGGCGGTGGCGCGGGCGGCGGCTTAGGCCTCCGCTCGCGCTGGCTGTTATGTTAGATAGTTTTGAAGTACGCCGACAACAAAAACACAAAATTTTTAAATTCTCTATGTGTCCTCCATTCACATTAATGCACAAATTATACCGACGGAGAATATTGTTATTTCGTTTTCTAATTAAATCACTGTCCGTCGCTAAGCACTTTAAATTGTGAAATGCTAAAATAATCCTGTTTTTTAGTTCAACAATTGTATTTACCTCGGAGGCATACACTTCACCCTTAATGTATCCCCACAAAAAGAAATCCATGGGAGTGAGGTCCGGAGATCGTGGTGGCCACCGAACAGGTCCGAATCGACCGATCCATTGCTGCCCAAACATTTATGTGAGCTGCTCCCTGGAAGCCATCACAGAATGTGGAGGCGCACCGTCCAGCTGGTACCACAACTTGCGATGAACGGCTAAAGGTAGTTGGTCAGTGTACTCGGCCACAGGACCACTTAATAAATCTAAAAATTTCGCCGTTGTAAGGGTGCCGTCAATAAAAACAGGGCCGATAATATTATTATTATGGATACCAGCCCACACATTGAGAGAAAATCTGTACTGGTGTTCAGATTCTCGAAACACGTGTGGATTTCCCAAACTCCAGTACCGGAGGTTTTGCCGATTCCAGATGCCGTTCCGAGTAAAAGTACACTCATCGGTCCATATTACATTTGTTAAGAAATGGCGGTCTTCGGATGTTTTATTTAATAGCCATTGGCAGTAACTGTTCCTGATCGGTAAGTCTCTCGATAACAAAGCTTGCACCTTCCGATATTTATAAGGTTTGCGTTTGTTACGTTTTAGAACCTTGTGGATGGTTCTATGGCAACATCTAAACTGCCGGGCGGCTCTGTGCAGACTCGTTGTCGGGTTGCGGGAAAAATGATCTAATATTCGTTCGTCCCATGCAGCGGGTATTTGCCGCGGTGGCACTCCCTCCTGTTGCGGCACTACACGTTTATTGTCCCGTAATCTTTGTACTGCCAACTGTATGGTGCGGGCGTTCCTAGGGCAATTGCGGCTGTCACCATACCTTTCTCTGTATGTTCGCAGAGCTAATGCTGCGTTTCCACGGCATTCACCGTAAATTAAAATCATGTCAGTGTATTCTGACGCCGTGTAAGTTAGACGAGGCATTGTTGAACACTTTAATTAGGTATACACACACACACAACCAAAGTTTAATTACGTGTCCTATCACAATAAAAAACAGTAAATCACAAAAAAAAACACTAACACTAAATAATTATAATAGCAAGTTACGTGTCTTGTCACAATAAAAAAAAAGAAAGAAGTGTCCTATTCACAATAACAAAACAAAATCACAATTGTCAGCGCACGAGTTCGACAAAACAATAGCGGCACAGGACTTCCGTGTTACGTAACGTACGTCCCGGAAGGATAGCGTTGGCGCACTGAAAAACCAAGTTTTTTAGTTTTTAGAGGCCCCCCTCGCAAGGGCCAAAGATGCAATAACAACACACTGACCTATTTCTATTTCTTTTACGCGCGTGATGTTTTGCTAATGGGATTGTCACTTTCTTTTGTAGGACGTATTTGCTTATGACTTGCGTAAGAGCGGCAACAACGTATCGTAGATTTATCGTTTTAAGGTGCATGACCTATGCCTATAGACATAATCAGCTGTTAAGAAAAATACATCATGTTCAAACGGGCCAAAAACTTAAAAAGTCATTTGCGACTAAACTACTGTTTCAATTTAAATGATATTTGGTACAGAGCTTGAAAATGGTACCTAGTATAAGCAGTTTAAAGGAAAGCCTTTCTGTCGTATCAACTTTGTATGATTGTGAAGCATCTTCACAGTCGTTTCATCCTGTCTAATGTCTATGGTTCTGTGAAGTTTTTTTATGGAAGTGTCTCATGTGAAATATTATCGTGACGAACGTCTTACCGAGTGTGAAGGTCGGACTTGAAAAGGTTTTTATACTTATGTACGTACTTATGATTTTTAAAGTTGGTACCTACTTAATTTACCATTTGTTTTTAAATAGTAGCTAAAAATGTGTGAATGTGGAAAAATGTGTGTGTGTAGCTAAAAAGTGTTTTAATTATTGTCTATCGACATACAGATTCACATAAAACAAAAAAAAAAACACGAAAGTCTGCTTACCCTTAAAAGAATGGAACAAAAACTCTTACTTTAGCAGCATGTAGTTAACAAATCACATTGTAGAAAATTGTATTCGAAATACCCATCCATGTCTATAGAACAACACAGGTGCGGCGAAAACTTTCGTAACTTCTCTTCAACCACTAGATAACGCGCTTCGCTTTCCCAACTTTAGAATGATCTTGTGGCGCCATCTAGTTTCAACTGTGAACCGCAATGCGGCCGTTTTAAGAGCCATCTAGTGTTGAGTAGTAGAACACTTTTTGCGCCATCTCTTGAGCATTTATATAGTTATCTAAATAACGCCATCTCTGATTGCTATTCCATACTGCTTCAGCTTCCGTAGTTCAGCTACCGCTCACGAGGTGTCACTTTCATGTTGTATTAATCTGTCCTGCAGTATTTTTTTTTGTTATTTTTAAACTTTCATAAACCTAGTCTTTTTTTTTATTATTAACATTTAAAAGGATTACATAATTTTTTACACTAGCTACTAAATTAATAACTAAAACACTAACAAAAACAATTCATTCTTTATTTTTGTTTGTTATTAATAAATCATTGAAAAAAATATAAAAAGTCATCTGAAAAAAATAATGCAAAAGATATGCTCCGCCATGACAGTGTTTCAACACTGCCGTGACCAGGATTCGAACCTGGGTTACTACGGCCACAACGTAGGGTCCTAACCACTAGACGATCACGGCTATCGGAGCGATGGTAATGTGATCGAAATAGTGGATCATAATATAATGTTATGACGTAAGCTTTAAGTTTTATTACATTTTTACATGATTCATTTTCAAGACCGATTGCATAATGTCGACTGACATAATAGGATGGCAAATCAATGTTGATTTATAACTTTTCGGAATTAGGAAAGTTTTTTTTCAGGTTACTTATATACAATATTAAAATATTATACTGACTTTTACACTAGGTAAATAACTAATTTGAATAATACTTAATAAGTAAGTATGGGTATTTTGACTGTCCGGGGGCTCAGTATGAATTAATTAAAGCCGCCCATTGTCTTAGACATATACCTACAAAGATGAGTAAGGTACTACCTACTATGGCAATTATTCCAAACGTTTGGTTTCTAGTATACCTTCCTTGTTAGAAACCTCAATAAAGTTGCTATACTGGCTCATCTACCTAGGCGAGATAGGCTCACATTTGGCCGAGCCGATTTTGAGTAGCAAACATTTTGCTGTGCTTGATACCTTTTTTAATGGATTTGCTCTCGACTCTAGTCTAGGTCAAAGGTAAGAGAGACAAAGTCGACGATGGAGTGAGCTTATCCAAAAGAAGCCTGTTCACTCTCACTTTGAAGAGATTCGGATTGTATGCGCTCGGAAACACAGACGTAGGTGTAGGTAGAGAGTTCAACTGTCTTCTCTTCGAAATCATAATCCTTAGTGCTGATAAAGCTAAAGATATTATGTAAGTATAGAGGTTTGAGGAACAAGTAGTAAAGTCTTACTTTGACTTAAAGGGGAGTAAACCAATGTTCCAATGATATCCTATCAAAGCTTTGTACATCAAAGCATGCAACCGAAATTCTACATCTTCCAATATTTCCAACACAAGAAACTCTCAATTCTTCTCGCCCTTTTTATATCAAGATAAATCACAATTTGACCGTTCCATGCTAGTGCAAGTTTGACATATTTTTTGCGCGTTATTCAATGAATGGGAACAATCGTTTGCGCGTACGCAGCCACCCTTGGCGGACGCAAATTGGGTGCGCTAACTAGCCGGATTATAAGATACTTGTTCTGTTACTGTGGCTTAGGATACGGTACGTGGTTTGAGCTTTGGGGCGTGATGGCACCTTAAATGATTTTTTTTCATATTCTCAATTTTCTAGGAATATAGGTGAGGGATTAGGTGCGACGCCTTTAGTGAGAACTTCAATACAATAATAATCTAAGAACCTTAATAGTAAAAAAATGTTTAGTATTTCAGCTTTAATAAAAAAGTTAAACGCACTTTACGTGGTCGCTAATTTTAATGTCTTATCATTAACATTTGAAAGAATCAAAGAAATCTTTACCTTATCTCAAAAACAGTTGATAATATTGATTCACAAAGCTTATAAGATTATCAGGATTACGTGCTCCCTGTGACTCTTATTCGATTTTGAACTATCTAATAAGACAATGAGACTATTCTTAATTTTCATTCTTATAAGTATCATTAGTCTTGACTAACAAACTAAGATTAAGATTACCAAAGCCTGCCTTGTAATTCAATTAATACTTTTTAAGTAGAACTACTTTTTATATATAGTGGCCAGTGATCAGTTACCATCTGCCAAATCTCCACAACCCTTCTCATAAGAAGTTATTCACTCCATCTTGTTCGGCCCACAATGCTCTAATAAAATATATCATTATAAATGCGGGATCATTATCATTATTCGTTATGCGAACAAGTTTAGCGGCTTGTTCAACATTCATACACTTCACGTGGTAATACTAATAAGAATTATTACTTGAATCCAGATCAGCTATAAGGGAATTATTAATTTGTTCAGCTGTATGCGCTGTGTCATGTTTAAATCTGTTACGGGTGTTATTTTCATCTTAAAATGCAACTTTGATATTTAATAGCTGTTAGTTAGTCGACATTTTGTTTCCTGTAGTTTTTTAATTCATAAAAATTATTAAAAGTAGGTAGTTAAGTAGTTTATCAATAAACTTTTTTGCAGTTAAGGATATGTTAGCATTGCTCTTTTACTTCATAATCTTGTTTCCATAGTGCTTGGGATTTTAATAAGGAAAACAATGGGAAACGTCGCATTATATATTGGGAATCCAACGTCACACAATGATAATAATTGCAATGGCAATAGTGGTGTATGTTAGCATTGCGAAATTCTAGTCATTCCGTTGACCAGTATTACGCCATACTTGAGTTTTTACCACTGCTCTGGTTTCTCCATCGACAACGTTTTTATTCTCGATCCAAACTTTTTAGTTTCGATTCACAAAAAATAGACAAAGCAAGCTAACCTTCGTGGATACCATGAATGACCATGACCTCTTTGGAGCACAAATCCTGTTTTTAACAAAACATTGACAATAGAAGAATAGACTACTTGTACTTGGAGATAGACAACTTGTTCCAAATTTAAATTAATAGACGCTTATGACATGTTGGCCCATCCTTAAGTTGCGTTAGTTTCGCTTAGGGCTGCACCCTTTATGGTCGCATTCATAGACAGTTGGCGTAAAAATCTCTTATGCGTCAGTTAACATTTTTAATGCCCCAAAGCTATCTCAGACAATTGGTTTGGTCCTTTTTGTTGCTCTAATCCTTTCTAATGCAGTTAATATAATAGAGATATTGTAACACGGAACTGCATCTCTGTATCTGTTTGCTTTTAGGTTTAAAAGAATAATATTGGTAGTGAAAAAGAAGTTGACAAAGCGAAATAACAACGATACAAAAATATTAACTTTTTAGATTAAGTCAAGGCATTTATTAGAATCCAAGTTAAACTGATTGTTGCCTTCCCCAAAGCATATATTTCTACGGAGAATAAAAGGGGCAAGTCTTAAACATTTTCAATATCACAACCAAAATTAGTCATGCAATATATTCTCTCGTCCTGCGAAAGTTTTGTAAAACCCAAGAGTAATATTTAGTATCAAATAGTCCTTCAGCTAGCAATTTGCTAGATACTTCAGCGTTGTTGCAAAAGGCTCAAACTCCATAAATTCACAAAAGTTAACATTCTTAGAATGTTTCTTCTCAATTTCATTTAGTTTCACAGTGACTTGGTTTAATTTCAAAGTAAGGTACCTACTTATACGAATTTCAGTGGACAGCATGTATTCTTTATTTGTTTTGGCTCTGAGAAAATAACATGTATTTTAAACTAGTAATTCAAAACTACCGGTTATTCATAAAACTGTTACCAGAAACAATGTAGGTAACTTCTTGCAAATATAAATCTAAAGTTAATAAATTCGTACTGGTAGCTACTGCGATATGGAAACATAATATTTCCGTTTATTTATCGGTCCCAACTTATAATGCAATGCAAACATAAAATACGATCTCCAACAAACTTCCGCGAGCGAGGGAAACGCCAAACTATAACGTTACAATATTTACGATTTGGGCTATTTTTCTTCACTTGATAGCACTATTGAATACCGCAAGCCCCCCCCTACTTTATCTAGCGATTTATTAGATCAAATAACACCAACAGTTAATGCACTCCAAGAATGACTAAACAAAGAAAATGAATCCTTAACTCATGGTGGTAAAGAGCATAGTATAATTTTAAATGTCACCGATAAGTTTGTCAATGCAAAAGTACATCAAAGTCTTGAATATCGGTGCGTTTGTTCAAATAATATTTTTAGAAACAAGGAAAGACAGCTATTTGATGAGATGACAGATTTCTGAATAGATTTTGATATAATAAGGAAAATGGTGAGCAACGTTTGGGCTTGTTTATTGCGAAGTTTCAAAATAGAATTGACTAGTTGCATGTAATTTTGAGAATAATGCATTTGAAGGGAAGACTTTAATCATAATTATTTTTTGTAGAAACATTTGTTTTCATGGTTGTGTGAGAATACTTTGATTATAATATCTTCTGTATATCGAATATCCCTGGGCCCTGAGAAACTTATGAAGGGGAAATTATTTCAGGTAACATAAATGTTGTGAATTTGCTCAATGAATCCTTAAAAGTGAGTGTAAGGCTTCAGCGCACAACATTGCCTTGATTAGACACAACTGATAGTTTTGTTAAGGTTTCCATAACTTGAGCAATTTGATACTGTGTAACAACGTGCAAATATTATGAATACAGACTGCAGTTAAGTAGCTAAACCTCTTTTTATTCCTTTCTCAATCTCTTTGTACGTTACTTAGATTGTATCAGCATCGACGCTGTGAATAGTTTCACTGTTGCTCCTTTCAATATAGAATGCGAGCAAGAACATTCCGATATCATACTGCTGTTCGAATTGCACGTTCAATATAAAATTGTTATTACATTTAACTCCAGACAGTCCACCTGTACCTTTGTTTGAAACTACGAACCCCATTAGTGAAGTAACCGATACACGAGTTGATCGACAACGGGGTCGTGTGAACGCACCTCTATCCGCGTTGCATTCATTCGAACCTCATCAAACTGCATTTCTACTCTGACATGACATGTCACGTTGCAAATTCTGACATTGTCATGACAATCTATGACGAGAAAGGGTAGTAAGACAAGAAAGGGTGCAACCCTTGGGTCAACAATGACATTTCATAAAGTTTAAAACATTTTGCTAGTTGAGAAAGTTCCTTTGTTAAACATTTTTTATCTTTTTTAGATCAAATGGGTTGGATTCTAATCTTAATAGCATTATCGATAATCATATTGCTAAATATTAGATTACGGAATAAGAAGGGCGTTTTAAGGTCACTGCATAGAAATTGATTGTGAAACCTGTCAAAAAATTTAAAGAACTCGCGATCTTTTGATCCCTTTGCATAACTAGTGATTGTGGGTGATGTGGATTGAACCCATTGTGAATATTATGTAACGTTAGAAATATCGTAATTATAAAAGATAAATAATTACATTATGACACACGTATTAATAATCAGAATGATACACACATCTTTTATCTTGGCTATTTTACAAGCTTTGTTTTTATACATTTACAGCACCTTTCGTTCTTGTAATATTCTGTTATAAATCTACTACAAAAAAAAAATTTTTTAGATTTCTAATAAGGTAAATGGCGAGAACCTAAAATACTTTGACTAACCTATAATACAGCATTTTTGTAGTAGATTAATAAGCATTACGGATAAATGACCTCTATAAAACCTTTGATAAATCCGTACAATTTAAATCTTACGCTACAAAATAAAATAAATAGGCATCTGTGTCTGACTACACTTTTTCTCACAATCCAAATGTTACCAAGTGGCCAATTGTTGAATGTTAACATTATTTTTAACTCTAAGAACCGGTCTTGGAACACGGAAGTCGAGTCGCACGCCGATTATTCGTATTTTCAAGTAAATCTTGGCTCCAACATCTGTCCGGTTTTCATATGTGTCGGCAGTCCTATTGTTAATTGTTTGCAGTCCGTTGCATCTTGCAGTTTTGTGAAGATATCATTTTTGACGTGTTATGATTGAAGCTCCAAAGGTTTGGGTCAATGATGAGTTTTTTTGCTTATCTGGTTCTGAAGTGTGGATATATTATTATTTTTGTTTTTTCTCCTTTGTAACGGATTCTTTGTAGAACTCCGTGTCTTTTTATCTGCGATATGGTAGCATCTTTGCTCATAATTTCTGATCTAACAAAAACGGATATATACGGCTCATACAACTTGACATTTTATTACTATCCATGACTAAATCGTCTTTTCGATTACAGATTGGGGTAATAGAAAAAATCGATCGTTCCACACGCACCACGATTCTATCAATTTACCCAACGACCCATAACCAAATCCTAGAAGCGAGAAATTATACTGTTACCATGGTCCAACCATACGTTTCCTATGATTTATTGTGTACGAAAAATTCGAATGGGTTTTACGGCTCATAAATTTGTTCAACGCCTTTGATAACGCCGTCTAATGTCATTGATATTGAGAAATCCTATTGTACATCGTCGTACGCGCATGCCGTGACGTCATTGTGATAGTGAAATATTTTGATTTATTACGCCTATTGTTTTCTTAGAAGAAAAGGATTAAAATTCAAATTAAGTTGTGATTTCTTTTCTTTTTATTCTTTGGCGTCTACTGGTTTCCTTTTATTGTGATAATTACGTGAAATTATTTATTGTGATGGAACTACAGTGAGTAAATATAAAGTTAACATGTTAGGAGCGTTGTAATTGTTATAAGTGGCTAATTTAATCTTCAATTACATCATTGTAATGTCTAGAATGCTCTTGGGTTTCTTCATATTGCTATTGGAATCTTTGACAATTTGTTTTCATATTCTTCAGAAATGTTTAATTACCAAGTCCGCACCCTGATTGCGTAACAACACAGTATCAATCACAATCTGAATCATTAAGGATACCACTAATCCATTGCTTCCATATGCTCGAAAAATTTGTCTGCTCAACTATGTATGTAAATAACGGAATGAATGTTGTTGAACTGTAAAAATTAAATTCATTGCTACTGTACCAGCGCTGGGGCTCTGTCTCGTATAGGGTCTTAGCCATTGAGGTCTTAGCATTATGATGAGCGATGGCTGTTTTGCGAGTTATGAGACGCGTTTTCCTCCAACTTGCTATTTTTGTGTTGTTCTTTTCACGCGTCATGTTTGCCGCAAATAAATATATTTTCTTTATTCCAATATATCTAGTTACTATAACGTTGTTCTATAATATTCATGTAGTACGCCTATTCAATAATGTATTACTCCTTTTAAACGCGGCTACGTAATACGTATTAATAACATTACATGGTCTAGATCCAGTTTCACCCAAATAAATTCTTCTACTTTATCCCCTGAGTACATCTTCAAAAATTAATAATCTTTTCACAGACCCCACATTTCCCCTTACACGTTCCGCCCTTCACTCTTGGGTGTCACCCCTTGCGATGTCTGTCCAATCGCGACGTCTTAAAATTGCAACTTTATTTCGCACCCTTCTTGAATTGCATAAAAAATATATATATAGGGTCTGTCCAATTTTTTTTCCAAACGAAATCGAAATTTTTTTTATACTATTTTTTGCGGATTTTGTGGGATCTTATTTTAGTTGAGGTTTCGTTTTTATTATTTAGATGTTTTCAGTTTTTTTTTCGTATTTTCTCTACAATGGAAATGTCACTCTTCGTGATGATAAATCCGATTGTTATGTTTTTGGTGCGACTTTTCGATAAAATAATGTTTTTGCGTGGTTTCGTAACTCGATTACGTCGACACGGATATTTTTGGGATATTCTGTAAGGTGATCCAACAAATCCATATTTTACCCTGATCCGTTACATAAAGTTTAAAAATAACTTTAAAATCTTGTCTTAGTGATATTGTTTCCTGTTTCAGTTCTTTTTTAATTTGTTCCTCAAGTGTTTTACTTGTGTTCTCAGCTGGAATTACCAAAACGCACAATTTTTTTTTCATCATTCACAAATGCATAACTTTGCTACCTATATTCACCTTCAAGTGATGTAACACAATAGGATCTGTCGGTTTCAATTAGTTAAACTTTATTACTTGAAGTTTACGTCTCATCTAAGACTCAATCAAAATTGAACTTTACTTACTAAAATTCAAAGTTGATTTTTTGTTTGGCCTCATCCCAGGCCACGGCCGGTCTATCCATTGTTACCATTGCAAATGTTATGCAAATATTCATGTACTATTTGGAGGGTAACATGAGTCCATGTTTTCGCTTGTTTCTCGAGGTAGACATCTTGTTTTTTACACGGATTAGTTTTCTAAATACATTTTAATTGGGGCCTCATTGTTGGGCCCCTTTCGAATGTCAAGTTTAAGTTTCACGTTTGTAACGTCATGTCGTTATGAGTGATGCGAAATATTGTCATTTGCGGTTAGTATTAGAGTTAATCTCTATTTACGGTTAATGGTTGAAATTTTATTGTAATGCTCTGTTAGGATTATTATTTTGCTTTCTGTATAAACATGGATTAACGTTGTTGATTGTTATAGTTCACTGTGTGTGAGTTGTGTGTTGGAAAGATTAATCTGGTTAATTAATTGGTGTCAGAAAATCGATCGAAATAATTGCCTCCACATGTTCCAGTTCACTCTACGAGAAGTCGAGAACCTATTAGTCTTCAAACTAAGGTCCTTGTTCTGAAAATTATTTCAAGAATAATAGGAAAATCTTTAAAAAAATAAGAATTGATCTCGATTCAAAACTCAGAGAATTCATACCAATATCTGCTGAAGTCTATTTTTAAATTGAGATTCGTAGCTTCATCTTTGACTATGCGCTTAGGAGACAAGACGTAACGCCTTTTTACACTATTTCTTATTTACCGTAATCAATCAACTTGGCTTATTGTGTCTCGTCTCACGACTCGATTTAGTTTTTTGTAATCTCTTCTTTTTTTTTTTGAGTCCTCCTGGCTGCGTAATTTTCACACTTATTTTAACACAATTTTTATTGTATAAAGCGAAAAATCACGTTAACTGCTCTGATTTCGAAGTCTCTTAACCCCAAAAGCCAAAAATAACACAGTTAAAAATGGCAATACATTCATACAATGATTAATCATTTTTAAACTTCCATTAAGTTTGACTTTCCAATATTTATATGGTATCGTATCATTAATCTAAATCCCGGGACACAACAGCGTCGCTGACACAAATGTAGCGAAATTGTTCAATGATACGATTCGGCGTATCATTAATATTGTGTGGCGTATTCTTTTTAAAACGGTAAAATTACGTGTATTCTACTTTTTTTACAGGGAAAAGGCTTTTATTTTTGTGTAAAATCATCGTGATTTTTAGCTAAAATCAGTGCACTGTAGTTTGGCACATGGATTCACAACCCACGTGCCAAACAACAGTGCTCTGCCTTTCATCCAATTTCTTTTATTATTTTCTATTGGTTTTCGAATGAATGTGTATTTTGTGTCGTTTTTGCCGAACGTATTCACGCGGCCGTGTTGAAAATGCCGCTGGTGTGCACGCAGGTTTTACTCGTACAACCGAGGTCGCTTTGTTATAATTTAACAGTAATTATACTTATATCTACTTTTATTACGTAGAAGTTTTCATTAATATGATTTATACTATGAAATATTAGTTTTGATTGTAAGAATATTAGTCTAGTTGCTTTTTACGATCTAAAGACATTCTCTTAAAAATCTAAAGCAACTGATTCCACGGAACGATATCAGTTTACCACTATGTTCTTACAACACAAGATCTCCAATTCAGCCTCACAAAACCAAGGTAACTAAATTAACTTACTTCATTTCTCATATCTGTCAATATCTACGATGATCAGTCATATTTAAGCGTTATACACACCCCCGCAATAATACGACGTCTCACGCTACACCAATCGATTGTGTCCACACCCTTACATTAATTTCCAGCGATTGTTATAGTGTGTGGTATTAAGAGGGTTAGATTTTTGTGAATGGTATTTGATTTTGGATTATTGCTTTATTGCTACGTGTGTGTATTGTTTGATAATATTTTGTGATTCATGTGAAGAAAAAAATTATAGTCCTTCTGAACGATAGTGAAAAATCTGAGGGACAATTTTCGTAATTTTAACAACGCCCAGTTCGATCTCGGTTTCAATCTGTCAAAAAAAAAAAAATCCGATGTAAAAAAAAAAAACACTACAAAGTGAAAAATAACTTTCATTTCGGAAGTTTGTGGTCGTTGATTCCGCATTTTCGTTTTTTGACACCGAGTTTAATATCGGAAATTAAAGTTATTTTTCACTTTGTAGTGTTTTTTTTTTTTTGAAGTCGGTTGTTTTTATTTTTTATTAATAAGTTTTTATTTTTCTTTTTTTTTTTGTACGTAGGTACTCCACACAAATTCAATTAACACTACTTGCTATGTAAATATCAGTTAAAACATCATCAATAAAAACAAAATGGAAAAAATCGTATTATTCAAGCTAACTAAAAAACTACCCAAAGAAAGTTAATCAAATTTATATGATGTCTTATACCCATTAAAAACAATACATAAATTTACAATTGCAGCCAAGCGGTGCCAAGCAAAAGAATGATCAAAATTCGCATAGAAATTCCAGAGATGCAGTACATTTGTGCGTATAACTTCGTACATAAAAATAATTACCTAATGTATTATATACTAAAACCTTCTTGAAAGTATGTAGATCACATTAGTGAAAGAAACATCAAAATTGGTTCATTAGTTTTTGAGAAAATCGCGGCAAACATACATATATACATATACATACATACGGGTCGAGCACAGAACTTCCTTTTTTGAAGTCGGTTGAAAATACCACTAATTTTCGACAAGTTTTTGACATTGAATATCACTGAGATGAGATTGCGCCTAGATTTTGAACGTTTATAACGGGAATTGGCCTTCTGTTGTTTAAATAAAAACTATTCTTAAGAGTTACGTTTTAAAATTTAATCATTTAAATATTCCCCTCGTCCCCTATTACATGGGACTCAAACATAGCTGGTGGAATGGGGGTGTACTATAAGTAGGTAAGTACGCCATCTGTCTAACTCTTCGGAGAATACAGATTTAAAGTTATGTTAGGTCTTAGCGTGATATTGAATAGCCAATAGCCTTCCTCAATTTTTTTTTTCCAGAGATTAGTGCGTTCAAAAAACAATATCCAAACACATTCTTCAGCTTCACTATTAGTATAGATAAATATCTTCAGACCGTATTTCGGCCACGGCGGCCAAAATACGAAACGAACCTTACGGATATTATCGTGCACAAGTGTGCGCGCAGATACAGGTGCACCGTGCACTCCCTCTTCCCTCACTCTCATAGTCCGATGGGACGGCAATCCGACACGACCGGAGAGAGATCAGGCGCAGGACCAACGGCTTAACGTGCTTTCCGAGGCACGGGGGTATCACACCGCCAATTTCCAAATTCCGGACTGTTATTATGAACTTCTTATTGGAAAAACTCTTTAACACTTTGCCCGACCCGAGAATTGGAATTATTTCGGTCGGATCCCCTAATCCCCTGCTAGATAGTATTCTGTTAATCTCTGTCTTATCCACTATAACTAGGTCTGATTCCCTTACTCTTTTTGACAGGTAAGTACAGTCAAGAGAAAAACAGTGAACCCAGTATACAGGGTGAATTTGAAAACATGCGACAAATCGAAATGGGAGATTGTAATGACATTATGAAAAACTTTTACTATGAGACTAAACCTGAAATCGCGAAAAAAAACCAGCTGATCCCTACATTTACATTCTCATAACTCGTCAAAATGTAGGGAACAGCTGATTTTTTTTTCGCGATTGCAGCTTTGGTCCCTTAGTAAAAGTTGTTCATAATGATGAGTACAATCTCTCATTTCGGTTTGTCGCATGTTTTCAATTTCAACCTGTAGTTAAGGAAGTATAATACATCTTTGAATAAATTTCCAGTCTGTCAGAATCTCCTCTTGAATAGACTCTCAAGATACAAAATAAATAACAGTAACTTTACGCGTACCTACGTAAATATTAACTTTAATTACACTTGAACAATAATTATGCAAACAATTACGTTTAAAAATAAACATCAAGTATAGATAAACAAGCCTGATTTACTCTTCTACAGACATTTCCATACAATTTGTGTTTCCTCGTTACTTAACATATTATATATCTGTGTCGACTAAGCTAGCTAATAGTTATGTCAAGGACAAACGCATAGATGCACGTGCATTTTATTATATACCTATTAATAATATTATAGAGCTCACCGCTTTTTACGGTTGAGTCCATTAATTAATTAAAGATAAATGGGTTGTATATAATGCATATCAACTAGGTTTAAATGAGTATGGAATAGCTGTCGATCTTTCTAGTTTAGAACGTGAATATAGCTGAACTGACTAAAACCAACGGGGGTTTCATTCATTGCCTTCATTTTCTCTGACCCTTTTACATAAATAAGTTCTTATAATAAACGAAGGGCATTTAATCATATTATGATTTCTGGCGATACCGAAGGAAAGAGAGCACGAGGGCGGTTGGCAGCACGATGGTCTGTAAGTAGCTACGACCTCAAGCAAATTTCAGCAGGTGCTGAACTTTGGACCGGAGTCGTTAAAGGCAGATTGTCTGCTTAAAAGGGTCCAGTAACCACGATGCTCAATAATCGATGCTTGTGTCGACAAGCAGGTAAGGGAACGATTGAAAAAGGAGATGATTCCTGCTTGTTAACCCTATATTAACAAATTAACCATTATCACTTACCAGGTCAGGCTGTTTTGCGACGTAGGCATCCTCTATTTCCCTCCACTTATTCCTGTCCAGAGCTGTTCTTCGCCAACCTTTTGGCGGGTCATCCCCCCACCTTTTCATCTGTCTTCCTCTACATCTTTTTCTGTATATGCAGTAGGTACTGCTCACTATAATTATCTTAGCCTCAACGACTGACGATAGGTCTTAACCCAACTATAATTCGCGTGAGGTGCGCCCTAGGCAGTCTGTCAGACTAACCTTGCTGACTAGCTGTAATAAATTATAACCTTTAGGATATCAAATAGCTTTTTAGCAACTTCTACATTTATTTCTGTAATTTTTAAGGTGTACCGTCACGAGCATAAGTCTGTATACACTTGGCTTTATTCAAAGGGGATTTTCTCCTTTATTTTTGGATGAAATTTTATGTTATTACGAACATAGTATTTTCGAACCCATAGGTTTATGTAAAGTGTCATATGTCAACGTTGCATTCGTTATTTCACGAAAAAGTGCTCGTGACTGTACATAATACAGAGTATTCTATATATCGATTTATCTATCTTGTGCCCGCACGACAGTACCAATTCAAACAGAAGCACCAATGTAGGTATCTTTCAAGTTTCAACATACATTTAAAACAATCCCCTTTTCTCCTTTTTACCCGACTACGTCAAAGCCAAAAGAGGGTTGCACTAAGGAAGACTTCGCTAGCTTACACTTCAATCACCAGCGCTATTTACAATTCTGCTGACCCCACAAATAAAAATGCGTGCACACTACCCTGTAATAGTAGTGCCATGTGCTCTGGCACGTATGTGGCGACCACCGACGCGTTAACAATGTACGCACTATTGATTTTATCACTACCGCTTTTGCAGTATTCATATTTAGTTAGCACGTATAGATGTTTGGCAAATTACTGATTCGCATGTCTGTTTAGAGTGCTGTTTGATTTGGCTATGATGTGTTTGTGATGTTTATTTGTGAAAGTTCGATTTTTTTTCAACGTTTTGTTCATTATGAACCTACGTGAAAACCTACTCTGCACCGCTGTTTGTAATGGCTTCTTCCGTTCTGAATGGTGTATGTAGGGAACAATTATAGTACCTACTAATGAGCGTAAACTTGTAGCTGATCTTGATTCGATCAAGCA
Source organism: Globia sparganii (assembly GCA_949316385.1). Taxonomy (NCBI): domain Eukaryota; kingdom Metazoa; phylum Arthropoda; class Insecta; order Lepidoptera; family Noctuidae; genus Globia; species Globia sparganii. Next base: position 2,693,964 of record OX438654.1, read on the forward strand.
TTTTACCTGTTATTTAGATGGAATGAAATTTACTGTTTAACAGATCACATGGCTTTGAAGTGACTTCTTTCGCTGAACAATCCTTCTGGACGTTTAGATCGACATCGTTCACCGCAAGGGTTCGCAGTACCTCGTTCCAGGTGCTCTATAAAGGATCGATGTAAGTCCAGATGCATTTGATCAAGGTCCCGAAGCCGATCCTAACATAGTTGGGAAAAGACAGATGATGATGTTGATGATGGTAAAGGTTTATGTCAAGAATACCTAATACCTTTCGCAAGAATTGATTTTATCATGTCAGAAAAGCCTGTTTTCTTGTATCAACTAATTAATAGATTATCATACAATTACTATATAGCTATGTCAAACTACATAATTTACGTCACACATATTTAAATACAGCCACAAAATAAACGTATTCACCAATATTTTACGCGACAATAAAATTGACTATTTCGAACTCATTCGTATTCCGAATAAGATTTTTTGCATAATTTAATTCATTATGATACGCAATTGGCGATCGCTGCGTATTTGTGCACCAAGCATTAAAATTTTCACAGTTGCGTAAATAAGGATTACATCAGTGAATTACAAATTGTAGACACATGTTTATAGGAGAATTAAAATGAAGTTCGTATCGACTTCAGATTACTAATTAGCACACTGTATTTTGGTAAAACTAGATAATTTAATCAACAAGTTTTGAATCTATTCTCGATCGCAGTCAACTGTTAGACAATATAGACCAGCGGGGTAATCGCGTAACACACTAAGGGCGCATTCCACTAAACTTTTATACCTAGAATAAATTTTATCTAATAATAATAATCTAATATATAATAATAAAATATATAAATATACATAATATCATCATCTGCCTAGCCTTTTCCCAACTATGTTGGGGTCGGCTTCCAGTCTAACCGGATGCAACTGAATACCAGTATTATATAAATATAAATCCTACTAATATTATAAACTTAAAACTACTAATATTATAAATGCGAAAGTTTGTGAGGATGGATGGATGGATGTTTGTTACTCTTTCACGCAAAAACTACTGAACGGATTTTCATGAAACCTTACAGTAATATAGTTTATACATCAGAATAACACATAGGATACTTTTTAACCCGATATTCCCACGGGATCAAAACTTACGCGGGTGAAACCGCCGGGCGCAGCTAGTAATATATATAATAATAATCTAAGAATATGTCTTATCCTGAGAATAAATTTCGAATTTTTGGAATATAGGAATGGCTTTCATTTAGACTATTCAACAACATTTATTGCCTTATGTAAGTACATTTCTGATCAGACAAATTTTTCGAACATAATATCCTTTAAAATTATTCCGATTGCGATTGAAAGTGTGTTACGCAATTAGGATGCAGTTGTCAAATATTTTATCTAAAAAAAATATATATAAACATCCCAATTGAGAACCTCCTCCTTTTTTGAAGTCGGATAAAAACCAAATTAAGTATAAAATCAGGAAGCCATGATTTGACAGTGGTACTAAAATTATCTAGTACTAGAATGACTACCCTGGTATTTTCAAATGTAAAAATCGACCGTAGCAATTAACATTGTCGGATCTACATTTTTGCGATTATGTAGATCCGACAATGTTAATTGCTACGGTCGAAATCTTTTCTGATCAAGTTTCTACAGCTATAAATATAAAAAACTGCATATTTTTCGCAATCCCCTTTTACTACGACATAAAGACTTCTAACGATACCCTAACACCCTAGCGTGAACATAATGAAACTACGTCGACTTTACATGGACCTCTGATTTAACATTTTGCTTACATAATAGTTAGGGAGGGCACAGCACGTGCGTTAGAGAGGGTTTAGAGGGAAATAGTTTGGGATCCGTAAGATAGACAAGAATGGAAGAGCCTTGAATGAGCCATACTCCTATGGAGAAGAACGGGCAAGAAAATCCTCGACCCAATACCCTTTGGGATGGGCACCTAGATTCGTCTTTCTGAATGACCGATTATTCAAAAGTGGCTGTAAATGGTTAAATTGAAATAAATGGTTTGAGTTTTAAACTTATCTTACCTATATGGCCCCTACATTCTGATGTAGTGAATGATAGTGGGACAGTTGACAGGGCAGAACGGAAGAAGAAATCGTGCGCCGATCTCAAGGACAAGGACAGAAAGATTATAATTTACTACATTCTAATTCATCTGCCTAGATATTAGTGTCTAAACTTGCCATAAGTATTCTTTTTATTATACAAAATCTTACTCACGGAACCAAATCCCATTTCAATTACGTTTTTAAAACCCATCCACAATTCTGTCCCCAACATTTTTATTACATTAACTGCACTCTAGGACTTTTGAGATAGAGGGTCCCTTTCGTGGGGTGCAATGTAATGTCTTCTCACTGAGAAGCTTTCCATAATCTGATATTGATTTGATGGATTACTTCGCACATTTTTCTTTTTCAAATAATTTTAGTACCTAACTGTCACGTGAGATGGAGAAAAATGCGTTTGGAAGACTTTAAAGGGGATGTGCTAAGGTACCCCACTAAATTCAAAGTTTCTTACGTTTTTTTGCAATTTGCAGGTCAGTGTCAGGTTGTATTTCGATTAAAATATGATCCGCGACCGTGACAAATATGGCTTTGCAGGATTATAATCATTAGAATCAGAAATATAACTCCCTCAAGTTAGAATCATGATTTCATGAAGTAGTCATTCAATAGGTTAATTTGAACTTAGAGAGATGTATTGACGATTTTTGTCTGAAAATGTCTGAATATCAGTGGCTAAGGTACCATACAACTCGATTCCCGCCGGCTTCCCTTCGAAAATTCAGAACACAACCACTCTATAGTCATTTCATCATTGAAATATAATGAAACGGTTTATTGACATCGTTTTCTTGCTCCGGCTTACTTCTGTCATGAATTCACCCTTCGCTACTGAGACATATCTACACCCTTCCCAGCCCCGGTGAACGTTGAGAACAATATAAAGCCTGCCTCAGCTGTTGTCACACCGTCGTCACAGGCCTGAAAGCCGGACCATCACCGCATCGGTCGACGGTCTAATTTGGGTTATCAATACGGAGCCTAGTAATTGGATTAAATTGCAGATGGTTGCCGCTGTGACTGTATTGTCACAAACAGACTACCACCCATCCCCAAGATCGTAGAAAAATTAAATGTTGAGCGCGTACTTGTCACGAACTGCAGTGAAACGGTGAAATCGACACCCGCAGGGAAAAATATCGTAACTCATTTTTTATTAAATCAGGAGAGTGCGTCAAAGATAAAAAAAAATCTCTCAGAAAAATCTCTCTTTTTCCTTGCAGGTGTCGAAATCTGATCCAATCATAAGAAACTGATGACGTCGACAGCTCGGTACCTTAATTGCATAAAAGACCTTCAATCACAATCTAAGGGTTTTGAAGAAAATTTCTAATACATTGCTTCATAGGTTCGAAAAATTCGTCTGCTCAGCAACGTAAATAACACACTGTACGTAGCTGAACTGTCAAAAAAAGCAATTGCTACCAATTGTCATTTTGTATGGGTTACGCGATTACCCCACAGTTTTATCATCTAGGAGTGCAAACTGTGCAACAAATCTACTTCCCCAAACGGAAGGGTCAGTCACATGTCAGAGGTACTCCTTGAGCAGGCCTAGCGTAGTACGAAGTTCCAATAGAATAAGAGGCCAGCTTAAACTGGTTTTGTTATCACTGACGATGGGCCTAACGTATTTATGACATACAGTTTTCCATAAGGAAAAAAGACTGAAAGACTTACACAACATGAAATTAACCAACATTTCAATCCGCGTTAACCACAGCCCTCAGCTCCTCACAGCATACATAATACATGGCTCGCGCCCCGTCATTTCCCGCAATATCCGATGTCACGCTTCCACAACGTATAATTGTGCAAACAGACAACTTTCCATTATTTCTACTGATCATTGAGGAAGTGAAAATATCTAGACTTTCACTGTGATCAGAGGTTATGTTCTTGTAGAATAACTTCATACTATTCAATCAGCTGTCCGTCGAAGTCTGCTATTGGACAAAAGTGCGATGGATTTGTGACTTCCTATTGGTTGCAAACATGATGATTTTTCTCAGTTCAAACCCAAAATTCCGTATATTCACTTATTTTCTTATGAATGTGAGCATGAAAACCAAGGCAGCTTGGGGCTGTGTGTTTATATGTTTGTTACTACTTCATTCTCAAACGGCTGGACCAATTTTGATAAAATTTTGTATGGAGGTAGCTGACACCCTGGATGAACACATAGGCTACTTTTTATCCCGTTATTCCCACGGGATCGACATTTATGCGGGTGAAATCGCGGGGTGCAGCTAGTAAGACATATAACTTTGCACCGACATTGCATGACAGATTCATTGCTCCAGCAATAAAATAAATAACAGTGTTCCTCAAGTAGAAATATCTCAATAATAACCTGCAATTCATAACATCTAACCAATTATTTATTAGTCTAATGATAGATTAATGCCGTCACATCCATCATTATTTGTATCAAACAGTAAGTTTACAAATTGCCCTCTTAAAGCCTATGTTTTGATGAACACTTCCGGTATCAATCAAGCACGGTCGGCAATTTAAAATAATATTTGAATAAATTATATACAAATTTGGGGTCGGGGTGAGGGTGTGTTGCCCATAACTGTTTTGTCACATCTGGCGCTATTTGGGTACCGTTCAAGTTATGAACGAAGAAGCAATAGCTCCCAAGGATACTTCAGAGGGAAATAATGTTAATATTTCATAGGAAAGTGCAATACCACGCACAAACACAGTAGAAGCAACACACAGCAATTTTTTTTGTTATGTCTTACAAAATAATTAAACGTAGCAGTGGCGAAGGGTGAATTTATGACAGAGGTAAGCCGGAGCAAAAAAAAAAAGTCAATAAAACGTTTCATTATATTTCAATAATGAATTGACTATAGAGTGGTTGTGTTCTGAATTTTCGAAGGAAAGCCGGCGGGAATCGAGTTGTATGGTACCTTCGGCACTGAAACGTAGAGGGGTTAAGAATATGTACGAATCCATGATAACAGTTTGTGCATTGATGTCCTGCCCACCCATATGCGGTTCATCGAGTATGTAGATTAAGTAGCTTTCTATACCTTTAATCGGATGAAAGATTATTGCAATCGAATAGACTATTGTGGAACTGTTTATCTAATGATCTTCTTTGATTATAATCACAACCAGGATGAAAATGAGCCAGAAGAGTGTTCTGAAATTCGATAAGTCCGTTTTCCCACAAAATGTTTTTCACTATATTCAACCTCTTACAATGTCTTCGCTCGCAAAAACTTCTCCGTTAATATTCGTTGTCTCTTTCGCTTCTCACGTAGCCCACACCCAAATATCTTCAGTCATAATATACCTTGGTTCCTTGAGCATCAGACCGAGAAAACTGTCACGCTTAAGTGGAGAGAGCAGTTCGGGTGCCGACCACCTACGGTATTGCACGGCTCATGTAGATTAGGGTTTATATCGAAACCCGTAAATTATAAGTTATATTCTCAACTGTTAGAGCATGCTGTTCGAAGTAATTGGGTGTCTTGTGGCGGTAATAGATTTTTGTAATGATAGTTTATGTGGCATTTAAAAAGATACGTGGGTGGTTGTAATTTCTGTCTTGCCTCCAGTGATTTTTATCCGGTTGGAGTTTTCATTCTTTAATTCGAAAGAATGAAAAACGGAAACGAAGTGTCATGAAAAACTGTCCAACTTGACTGAATTTTCCAATTCCATTCAAAAGAACGCACTCAAAGTAACGACTTCAAGTGTCAATTAAGTTGCCAACTTATTAGCATCCAAGTACACTTACACGCGAACTCGTTACAGTTTGCCAACTTTAGTTAGCTCGAGTTACCGCACCTCTCAAACTTGAACGTTTGAAATTATTATAGAATCAGTGAGAAAATTAGCGCTAAATTTTCATGGAAGTTCCTAATAAAATTATGGAGGAAAGTGGGTCTTGCTTTAGTCATAAAGTTTGGAAACGTAGTAGCGTGGAAGCAGTTTGTCTGAGGCTTTCATTTGAGTGTGTTAGTGGATGTTTCATAATACTCCTGCCCTTATCCCAATTTATTTGGCGCAATAACTTTTTCTTCCATCCGTACTGCTCTATTAGTCGCCATCTTGGTAGCCATGTTGATGGATGTTTATGTAAACAAATTAAAATATACATAGAGAAAGTGCAAGGCCAACGAAAGAATTTTTAGTAGTGGTCAACTTATTGGTGATGTTCGCCTTGGTGCGTAGCTATAGGTACTCGCAACCGTCGCACGTCGTGCGTGTATGATCAATTGATCAGACTTATGAACGTAAACGAAGCAAACGCTCATACTCCTTATGAGCGTTTTGTAGTTTCAGCCTGCCTACCCTAAGGCGTGAGTTTATGTATACAACGTGTAACGTTAAATGCGCAAAACCTGAAAATAGTTTGTTCATAATTGACTACTGAATCGATTTCAGTAATTTTTAAAATAGGTTTTTTTTTTCAAAAGTTATGTATTTTGCCATACTATCCGCCGATTGAGCCAAAGAAAATTAAGTCTTATTTTAAGGCAATAAGACTCAATTTTGAATGCATAAATTAATGCTAGGATCAACACATTTTCTTAATAAAAATAGCTTTTAAAAAATAGTTTTGGTCATTTTATTATGCTTTTAACTCAATGCTCTAATTGGGGTGTATGAGGTTTTGCGTATTTAACGTTACACTTTGTTTATGTATGCGTATGTAAAATCTCGGTTATCCCCCGGAAATCGTTAGCTTGTTCAGATGTATACGGCAATCTAGGATTAAACTGGGAAATTCCTCAGTTTATAATCCTTACTTACTCTTGATAACCCTACACAATAAGCCATACTATTCAACACTAACTTTTCCTCAATCATTTCGCACTATAGTAAGATAAACAACTGTTTCATTTAATGTTGTTTTCGCAATGTATCTCAACGCAACGGGAACGCACAAACTTGTTCAAATTAACTCATTCTAAATATTTTTATGTTTTCGCAAAGCTTTCAAAATATTTTTCATTGAAATTGATTGAGTGGTTTAATTCAGAGGTAGTCAACATTTTCTTTTATGCCATTTTCTTTTGTAATCCCTATGTCTAATGCAACGTTAGCAAGCCTTTCAAACTACAGTTTCCTAGAAACGGCCGCAGTGACAGCTGTTCTGAGATGGCAGCGGGATTTTAGTTTTGTGTCAAAAAACATTCTCTAGGAAAACTCACAAACTTACTTTCATAGATAACGTTTCAGTAACGTCATTCGCCGGTAAATAGCGGAAGCTATGTGGCGGCCACCGCCCTTCTAGGCCCTACCATTTTTTTTTGTAACCTGGGCCTCAAGTCTGCTATTAACAATAGTGTCAGAATGGTCTATCATTGATTTCATAATTGTTGATTTTGACAAGTTTGGTAATCTACTAATATAATGGCGTCATTATGACTTTCCAATGGTCAACCACTGACACTCCATTGAAAGAAATGGCATAAAATGGTAATCTCGTACATAATGACTTTAATGACAAATGAATAAATGTAATGTTTATTGCTATTTACGAACTTCTTACTACTTCAGATTGCAAACTCTAATACGTAATATGTAAAAATATATATTAAATGAAATCTAGCATAGTTTTTTCTCAGACCATTGACCGACCAATGATCGACCATTATGAATTTAGCAGATTACGAACTTTTAACAAAATGACAATGGGATCGTGTTGGAATGACGAATTTATAAAAATAGCAGACTTGTTGTCTGTAAGAACCTAAATAAATGACACACCTTTGTATCCAGATATTTTTAGTCTATCGATTTTATAATCTATACTTATAATAAATCTGTAGGGAGGTCAATTCTGTACATGAAATATATTTCCAAAATAACTATCAGCGGGTGATTAGTGATCGTTACTGACGCCAAAAATGCAATCAGTAAAATTTTTGTCTGTCTGTCTGTCTGTCTGTATGTTCGTTATAGAAACAAAAACCACTCGACGGATTTCAACGAAACTTGGTACAATTGTTCTTCATACTCCTGGGCAGGTTATAGTATACTTTTCATCACGCTACGATCAATAGGAGCAGAGCAGTGAAGGGAAATGTTGAGAAAACAGGATTTCTTTTTAGGTGAAGTAGTAATAGGTTAGTAGTAGTTAGTTAGTAGTAGGTAAGTTTTGGTTAATTTATGTACAGTTTTTTTTTAATATTAAGTAGGTAAAAGCGTAGGTACTTTTATTAATTATAGGTATAGGTATTATTAATTATAGTAGTTATAGGTATTTAGTTTTAAGTGAAGTAGGTTTTATTATATAATATTTTATATATTAGACGTAGTTATATATTTTTAGTTATTCAAGCCCCAAGCGGACGCCGGCGTCCGCCCGCTATTGTCTTGAAAAACGCGTTGAATGAGAAATACGCGTTCTCAAGAATCGGCAGAAGAAAGAGCACATCGGTTAAACTCTATGAGAGTTAGTGCCTCAATTTCCGGAAGTCATTATTCCACGCGGACGAAGTCGCTGGCAAAAGCTAGTGACATAATAAGATGCTTATTATTGGATTTGCCGCAGCTGACAGCTCGGTATGGTCAAACACCGATTTACCCTAATTCTGTCTTTCGATACTTTACTCAAAATTATATTTGGAACAAACTACCTCGTTGGTCTCGTAATGGTCGCAAGCGCTAATACTGAGCACTCCTACTAGCTAAGGTCCTGGGTTCAATTCCTAGGGTTTTCCATTAGGAATTTCTCAGAAGCAGCCTGGAGAGTGGCTACGTGCCCAGTTGATGGCAACAGGCTCACTCCTTATTACACGGGACTGAATCATAACTGGTGAAATGTGGGTGTCCTATAGGTGCACCTCTGTTTAACTCTTCCAGCAGTGCTATTCTGTAAAAATCTCACCGTGAAAACTAAGGTGAAGTGAGCTGTCATTCCACCTGATGTTAGGGATTGCCTTCATTGATAGTTCATTTCACGCTCACTTCACCTATGTTATCACGGTGAGATTTTTACAGAACAGCCTATCGATTCGGTAAAAATCTCACCGTGATAACATAGGTGAAGTGAGCGTGAAGTAAACTATCAAAACAAAGATTTGTTTTTCTTGCTATTTTTAACGTTACTTTGGGTGTAAATAAGTAATAAAAGAACTTAAAATCTTCAAAACCAATTCCGTACCGATAAAGCTCAGTTATCGAAGAGAAGAGATCAATAAACTTTGTTTGTAATTGATTTATGCAGTGGTTTTTTCATAAAACTCGATTTACCGAAGTACTTTTCAAATCTTTTTACGCGTCTATCAGTTCGGAACGGTGTTTCTGTGCGTGAAAACTAGACTTTGTTCGTGTAGACTAGCGTCTAACTGCTCATCACTGATATTAGCGCTGTCGGACACGAGGCCAGGCGAGACAGCGTGCTTTTTGACCATGACCACCAGCGAGTTCGAGCTCGCGACTAGTTTACTCTTAAGGTTAGCTTATGTCGTAGGTCCGAACCCAGACAGGCGCTTTATTTAGTGAACCAAAAAATTCGAAGACATGTGATAACTATCAGTACCAAACCGCATTGGCCCGCTTGATGGCTTACGGCCCCCTCCCACTCACAGAGGGAATGCCTGTATCACTGTGTCCCAGCAGATTATGCATATTTAAGCTTATGTTCTAGGTTTAAAAGCAATAACATACAACACATGAAGTAAAAACAAATTTCAATTAATGACTGCTCGTGCACGGACTAATTACGGCAAAAAAACAATATTGGTTGAGGGAGCACAACTGTTTAATGATTTGCCGGAGGATTTAAAGAGGTGTGAAAGTATAAACATATTTAAGGCAAAACTTAAGAAACATATATATACCATGTAACGTCGCCAACACTTCAGAGGCAAATATGATATGATTACTTATTATTTAGATATAAGCACTTTGTATCTCATTTTAAGTGAACTGTGTTATTTAAGTTCTTATGAGAAATAAAATATCTTTAAACCTAAAAGCATTTCCGGCAAGCCCACTTTACAAACAATAATTGCCAGAGAAAAAAAACCCAATTGAGCTACAAAATTACCATCAACCAAATTAACATTTGGGTCTGACGTAGCCAAAAAATAATCCTTTACCTCCCTCAATTAAAAATAGCAACAAAACCCAGAAAGTACAAGTGTACCGAGGCCATGTATCATCCAGTATTAAACCATACAGCCACTTAGGGCCTTTCCACACTGGCGATTTGCAAGCGAGTCCAAAACAGCAGCGAGCGTGCGGCGAACTCGCCGCGAAGACGCTGCGGGCGCGCAGTGAGCTTGCCGCGAATAGTGCCGCCGTACAAAATGGCCTCGAGCCCTCGACGGCACTATTCGCGGCGAGCTCGCTACGCACTCGTCTCGCTTTGGACTCGCTTGCAAATCGCCAGTGTGATAAGGCCCTTAACAAGTTCTTTGTGAACTAAATAATGTACTAAATAGGTTAATAGGAAACTTTATCCGTGGGTGTACTGTAATTCAGTTTTATATAACACGTATTTAGATCAGGATCATATCGTGTACACCGTGCTTTATTTATGAGGTTATTCACTCTGAGATTGCGTCATAGGCTACCTAGATTGTTAAAACCACCTTATCGTGTTTGGCTGCAGTATTCCATGTCAGCTTTGGTACTCAGATTGGAAAAGTAGGTTTTCTGAATGACTAATGGTGGTTTTCCATAGTTTTTTTTTTATACTTTTTATTAACTGCCTTTCTTAATCCATTAAGGGTGAATTTCACCAAACTTTTATACCTAGATTAAGTCTTATCCTGAAAATAAAATTTGAAATTTTGACAGTTTTTCCATACTAAAAATGTCAGATGTCAATTTTATTCTACGGATAAAAGATATCTGACTTTGATAAAATCAGCCCATAGTATTGTAGACCCTTTTGCTATAGCAGACATATTTTGAGTATCTACGTAACAGAACTACCTGTTATAGGCAGCAAAAATAGAACGAGTTAAGTTCTGAGTTGAGTTGCATGATTACTGACAAATGCAGGTCCTGACTGGACTGACTCCCGATCTGTGTGGTTCTTTCTTCAAAAGACCATTTCAGACATCAATCTACACAATATGGTCTTCACATGATCTGACCAAGATTATGTCTGGACTTTAAACTGTGACCTCTGAGTTTGTTTCGACCTTTCTTCTCACCGACCTCATCTAGTTTTTAAAATATGATTGACGTGTAAAAGTGTTTGTACAAACCTACTTAAAGAGATAAAATCATTTCTCAGTTCTATTGGTAGTAAGGTTTGTAAAAGAATTCTTTCACAAGGATATCTAGAATCTAGTTCTCCAAATCGACGATAGATAGATAGCAAATGCTTCATTGTACGCACGGCTACACATCAAGCTATTCATAACCAGTTAATGCTGACTTCTGATTGTACGAAAAACCTATACAATGCGAGGTCAGCTAAAACAGGAAATGTATAGCTTGATGTGTAGCCGTGTGTACATCAAAATTTCGGTGAGATTCTTTTCGTGTTTATTCTACGAATCTGTCTTGAACTGCACAAATAAATGACCCACATAAATTCCGAATAAATGTTTGAATTGACCACCTTCTTTATGAGTTTGTTGGCCTTTGCATTTACGTCACTGGCCTCCTAAAATTGTTGTTCACGCTCTTTAACACTTATGGGTTGGGCAGATGTCCAAGTGCTGTCAATGGGAATGCTGGTACTGGCCAGTTCTAACTGGTATGCGCAGAGTAATGTGTCCAGGAACTGTAAAACTCTTGCCAATAAAAATCTTCCTATTTATTCCCACTGGCACAAATAGTAGGAGACTGTGATTGTCGTAATATTTAATGCAAGTCTGTTGAATAGCTTAAGTATAATCAGCCTATAACGTTCCCTGCTGGGACACTGGCCTCGTATGAGAACGAGTGGGCAGTAATCTACCACGCAGGCCCAGTGCGGGTTGGTAGATGTCACATGTCTTCGAATTTTTGGTTCTAGGACATGCCGGTTTCCTCACGATACTATAACTAATTATCTTCGCTAATGTTTTAGCGCTTTGGTCAAAACTGTAATATGAGCCTGCAATTATTTTACTACAAGACAAAGATCTGATTATTACCATTATTCGCTATTTCTAGTTGCGAGGTTTTTCATAGAAAGAATATGTTTTATTGTACACCAAAATCTAAAAATCGAATCAAATTTTATAAACCTATAAAATAAAGTCGTAGTGTCGTAAGAAATACAAAACAATTTAACCGTAAAAGATTGATATCGGTAACCGTATTCATTGTACCTTTTTGAACCAAAAGTCGGCCCAAAAAATAGTTCCCCTTTCCTATAAATATCAATACGCCACATATCGCCGAGGCCCGAGTGCTTTACGATCCAAAACTAGATACAATTTACGATCGAATATCCCCCATATTAGTCACAAGTGGATGACTTTCGATTGAATCGATTATATATTATACGATTATCGTTCGCGCGTAATGTGGGATACCGATTCGATTTACCGGCAATTTTTTTTTTCTTGATTATCATAGAGGAGGAAAGTTGGTGCTAGTTTTAATTATCTTAGGGCCCGTGCACACCACGTTTTTTAAACGCGCCGTTGACGCGCGTTTTAGAAACGTGCGTCGACAGCGCGCTTTTATCCTACAGAATGTCTACAGGCTGCGTCTGACTCGCGTGCGTATCGCGTCTGTATCGCTACAAACGCGCGTCAACGGCGCGTTTAAAAAACGTGGTGTGCACAGGCCCTTAGGGTGCACAAATTGATATTCAAACCTGATGCACCCGAAGCATGGACAGTTAGCCCCGCCAGCTAGCAGTCATTATTGTATAGCTCATGCCGTTTCGGGTATTACATTTTCATTCATCATATTCTCAGAGATTATTAGACATACTACTTGAAACTGTGGTGTTAACAACATTGTCACTTACGGATTAAACCACAAACAGACAGCCATTTAACCAACCAATCAACTCAGCCTATCGCAGTCCACTGCTGGACATAGGCCTCTCCCAGGCTGCGCCACAACACCCTGTCCTCCGCCTTCCGCATCCAGTCTGTCCCAGGCCACCTTCTTAAGGTCGTCGGAAAAACAAAAATACTAATACAGAGTTACAGACACAAACAATTCAGTACTGGCTAGTTATTGTTATTTTATGGTAACACCTTTTTTCCCATGTATGTACACCAAAAGGCTGCTGTAACTAGAACTTCTGTTCTCCCAACCCTAAGTCCCGTATTACAGAACATCACTCAATACTCAAGTATTACTTAAATACTAGTTTCAACCAATCAAATGGCTTGAATCTAGTTTTAAGTAATGCTTGAGTATTGAGTGACGTTCTGTAATACGGGCCTAAACATTCACAGAGGAGTTAGCTCGACGTTAACTGACCGGCTTACTTCCGTAATCTAATATTCATATACTTGTTCGATCTTGCTGTGCCCAGTCGATGAAATCTTTCACACGGCATTCTTCATAACCGTTCAATCGTTCTGTAATACATCTCGAATGTTCTATGCATTAATTTGTTATGGGCGTCCAATTTGGCACATCTAAATCGATTAGCGATATCACTGCCCGTTTACGGACGGAGAACATATATTCATTTGTATATATAATTGTTTTGTTTAGTTAGTAAGAACTTTATGAACTGTCTCGTAATATCTGAAATTCAGAAAACAGTAATTTATACATAATTATGATTAAAATTCTTATTGTTTGTGCCAAAGCAAGACAAAGGCAGTTTTCTCCGACTGCCCCTCAAGCAGAGCAAAGTATTTTCACATAGGGAAAGAACTATGTTATAGGTACTTTTTTTTTACAACAACAACAATAAACTACAACAATTACAACAACAAAAACAATGCAATAATTTACATATCTATATAAGCCAATCAGTTCAAGCCCCCTCAATGCTTCCTAGCAATGAGTTCTAGAAGTTTATGTGTGGTGGACACATAAAATTTTAGAACTCTGAGGAATGAAGGAGTGAACGTTTTTAAACTTAGCAAAGTTTAAAAGTTACTCCTTCATTCCCTTCCAACTGTCCAACATGCCCTAATCAGTAAATCGACCTTCATCTCCAAAGTTAAAGAAACAAAACTTCATAAACTCACTTTAATAATAAATGCAGGTGTCATTAGGCAGAGTAAAAACCTGTGTCGCCGTCGACCACCCTCACGTTGAAATGAATAATTTTGTTCTCAAATCTGCGAAGTAGGTCGGTTGGCTGGATTTGGCTGACGTGTTTTTGGCTCGGGTCTCTATTTTCGACGACGTTTTAGCTTCATGGTACGCAGGGTTTGAAATGGGCTTGTTTATCAACTGTCCAGTTCGTCCCGCAATCTCCTACGTGGCCTACCGCGTCTTACCGTCTCAGCGCGTCAGTTCTGTACTACTCACAGTTTTTCCGCCATGCAGTAGACATATAAACAACTATATATATGGAAAACAAAGTAATATGTAGATTCGATCATGCAAGGTCCAATACAGGTAAAAGAGCACAAAAAAAAAATTAATTCCTTATCTACTTTCTCAACTTCCCAGTACCTATTTACTTATGTAGGCGACCTTTCAAAGTCTGGACTCATTTAAGTTTTTGTCGAAATACTTGGTTTCCCCAAATCCTAAAAGGAATAGCAAACAACATTAAATTAAGCACAGTAATTTCCAAATGACGTTTCTCAATGTAATATTGTCACATCGATACACTTTCCTAAAGCAGTTGCTTAACCACCAATATGATGATGATAGTAATCTCGACCCTGAGGCGTGGGAATGTACGACAAATGGCGAACTTGAACAATACCTAGTTAGTGTGTGCTAAGTTCTTGTTTGATGGCATTAAGTCTTAGGTTTACAGGCCAGGGTTTGAAACTAATTTGAGTTACAACAGGACAATGAAAACTTGATAATTTTATGTCTTGAGTAATTCCTTTAAAGTGGGTCAATCAAAGAAGTGCATAGATCGATGGAAAGCAAAGCAGAAGACGTAAACAGAAGAATTAAATTCGATTACAATTTATTTGCATATTCCGGCTTATTCTGCTCTAAGAATTTCTTCTGTATCACGGGTGCGTTTACTTACCTAGTCTAATCTCACATACATAATCAGCTGTAGTAACTGTATATATGAAACTTTGATCCGATTAAACAAGTATCGTCATAGTCTATTTGAACATGTATCCCTACCCAATAATGTATTTGAACGCATTCATAGTCTAATTCCCTCCACACATCTCATTCATCATAATCTGTTTCAAGGTCCGGCTCTTCACCTCAAACTATAATCCCATTATAATACTAGGAAGCCTTATTCAGGGTAATATATATAAACTACACGATTACGCTGTGATTTTCTTCACCGTCCATCATTTGCTCAGCTATTATCAACCAGTTTTACTTGTCTCCGATGTTCGCCAATGTTTATAGGGCTATTTGCACTCTTTGGATACGGCCATGACCAAGAGTATTCGTGGGCGGAGGCAATAAAACTAAAGGTGCAGCTAATAGTACAGGTGTATTCTGAAAGGAGATTGCTTTAATGGGCAATGTGGTTGACGTTACAGATAGGAAAGTAAAATAAAAGTCAAGGTTTTATCTAACCTTTATAATTGTAACTCTGTTAAAAGAAGAAGTAATAACGTTACGTAACGTTTAACGCAATTCAAGTGTCATCAGAATTCAAAAGCAGCCATAAAATCGGGGTATATTAGTTCAATCTACAATAGGGTTCAATACAAGAATAACCGCAAGTGAATTTTATTATAAGTCCACCAATTGCATTTAAAGTTGCTGATTTAAATAGCTTCTCAAGAACACACTTTATGTCTTCATCTGAAAGTGCATTTTACATTAATTGAAATACCACTCGGAATCGCCGACGGTTTCCCTAATTTCTATCGAAAGGGACTTTTTATTTCTTTAAAATTTATCTCTAGGTCCCTTCGCATCGTAAAATCTTTCATTGCCTTCTGTGGCCACAGTCGTAAAATCCTTTGTAAAAAATACATGGCAAAGTTTATAAAATTCTCATGTCTTTTTGAGATTCGTAGATGTTTCTATTATTCAGTTTACGACGTCGTAATGCCTTGTATAGTGGTTTGATGGTCAACTAATGGGATTTAAATGGTAGTAACATTTTCTATTATTGTTTCAGGTAATACTTTCTTCGTGTCATTACGGGGAGCTGGTGAAATCTTGTCATCAACTACATCATAAACGATCATCTTCTATTAGATGAGAAAGTTTTATTGGAAAATACAGGTTGGTTGGCTGAAAATCCGATGTCATGCAATTAGTCTTTAGTGATTGACAGAAAGCCTCTTGAGTACCTACTCTTGACAGTCAGAAACATTTATCTTTTTTTGAAACCTTGAAAGGGCTTTTGTCTCGTGGACGAAAGATCACAAAACAACTACTTAAACATACTTTTGTTATCCTGACCTTTCAAAAGAGTGAACAAACTACAGAAATCGCAAAAATAATTCAACATTCAATTCTTCTTACATTGTGGTGTGTAGGTGTATCATTACCAACGCCCGAGGCTTATCCATTCGATATTCCTTTTATACCGATATTTTACCTTCATAATCCATGATATTTGTACCCCCACGCAAGAGGTGGACATCTTTGCTAAAACAATTTGCAAATAAATTAGCTCAAGGCAAGTCAGTTAAGCCGCCATCTTAGGACATATTTAGATCGCAAATTTTTGACTAATCCAAGACGAGACAAAGCTTATAATTTCTGTCAGTTGCTGTCTTAAATTATTTGTCACAGACAGAAATCCTTAGTAACGCTCATAATATTTTTTGCAAAAACTTTCTTGCTGAGGTGTAAACAAACTCGCTGTTTTGGATAAAAATAGTCACATGCAAGTAATTTTTATAGCAACGGTACAAAAGGAAGATGCAGGATGATTTATTATTAGTCAGCATCTTAACACTTGCTACTGATTGCCTCTTAATATTAATTTATAAGTCTTTGTGATACAAATACCAATTTTTTCTTTGACTTTTAAGGCAACTATAGCCAAGATCATACACCTCCACTCTTTGTGCTAGTTCTAAATGTGATTGTACCTCTCTACTTCCCCTACCTACACGGAATTCCACAAGGTTCCATTCTGGTTCTTGCGCTGTTTAAATTAGACATTAATATAACATCCTACTCGGAATGAGACGTGGTGAATGCAATATAATTTGGCTGGTTTATTACTGTGGGTGGACAGTCACAGACACAGGTATGACTTTGAGGTCTTATGTCTTAATTTCATCTTAGTAGACAGTTTCATAAAAGCCACCTATGAAAACATTTGAAGGAAGCAACTGTTTGAATGCACGACATTCCTGTGACTCTTATTTTTAGGTTTTTAGAAGTGTCCAATGCACAAACACCGATTAGGACTGTGGGTTATAAAACAGTGCCATGATTAAATACGGGAAATTGCATGAGGTGCTCAATTGGAAAACAATATTGAAATGACTTAGATTAAAGCTTATATATAAATAACACCTAACCTTCTAGCAACTCCAAAGAAACATCACAAGGATAAAATAATACACCTTGTTTTTCTTTCATCTTCAAAGCAATTTCCATCTGAAATCATGGTATTAATTATCAAGTTTCTCAAACCCGTTCATTTTATAGGCAAGACGGGTCTACCCCGTGGCTTTTTTATGGCTCGGCCAAAGAAATAAAACGACTAACCTTTGGGTAAATTGGAATTTTGACTCTCAAAACGGTAAAAGAAAATGTGACGAAACCGGCATGTCATAGAACCAAAAATTCAATGACACCTAACAACCTGCACTGGGCCCGCGTGGTGGATTACAGCCCACTCCTTCTCACAGAACGGAGGCCTGTGTCTCAGCACTGAGAACATTATAGGCTGATTATATAGCACAATCAGTCTATAATAGTTAGCTATGGTAGTATTTTTTTTACCTCGATCATTAAGAGTTGTTATATAATATGATGCATGACAACCGTAAATTATAAGTATTAGAAATGTAGAAACTTACCTACAATTACATAACAATACATCAAATACATGAAGATAAAAAACAGTTGATGAATATTAAATTCTTTACAGCATGAATACGGATGAAACAATTCATATGAATAATTCGTGACGAAATGACGATCAGTGTATTTTCAAACGCGAAAACTAATAGTGTGAAAGTCGCCTTTACACAACCTCTATTTTCATCAAAATTAATTGTTTTCTAGTCTTTATTTGCTTTGAAAGCAGTTTACCTTTAATTTTGAAGTCAGTTTTAGTTTACCAGTTCGCTTAATGAGAGTTGAGAGACATTTAGGAGTTTTCGTTTGAAATGTTAACTAGATCTTCAGCACTGAGCGGGTTTTGGTTTTCTATTGCGTTGTTATTCAATTCGAAGCTTTTTGTTTATTCTCGTGTTAATTGGAGTGAAAATATCTCTGTTGCTGGGATTCCCTTTTCGCGAATTGAAATTATGTTTTAATCAAGTCTTATTTTTATAGCATTAGATTCTGAATTATTTGTACAGTTCAACTTTTCTTAACTTGTTCGTATCTTTTGTGTTGCTGTTATTTCTTAATAGTTTTTTTCGTTTCCAACCTATGGAACAGTCTAAAACTTTATTTTTAATCTTCTACAAACAACCAAGCAAGTCTACCACAACCTTCAAGAACCTTCATCGAATCTTTATTCCTCCTTCGCCTGCCAAGTCTTATCATCCAGACAAATTATTAAAGGAAGCTTCTATCTCGAGGATTCAACCGGTTTTATTCCCGGTCCTACTTTGTCGTGGGCGAGAACAACATTCCCAAAACGGCTTGAATTAATTGAGCCTACAATTAAACAGACAGGTTTGACGTATATCCAATGACTCCTGTTGGTATGGGGGTACAGCTTTTATTTTTAGCATTGAGAAAAACTTCGTTGACGCAGCAATCTGAAACAATATCATGCATGATTAAGATAGAGATAAACTCGATCTACCATGATATGACGAACATAGCAAAATCTAGCTAGCTTAGAAAACAAACCATTTGTTTCGTTCCAATGAAATGTGCGGAGTTCCAAGCAACAGTATTAATGACGTTGGCAACTCAAAGCCATGACGATGGGTTAAAGATCACAGAGCTGCAATGAGTCTAACAATCTCTTGCACTGATCTTTGCCCTCCTAAGCAGTACGGTAAAGCATTTTCTTTATTTTACTTACAATTTGTACTAGTCACAAAATTAAACTTAACTTGTTCTGCAATAATTAAACATAGGTAATATATAGTTGAACGCAAACAGTTAAGTATACTAAAATATTTATACATAATAATAATATTCTTTGCATATATTCCAATTAGCGAAAATCTCCCACAAGAAATTACCAAGGAGAAATGTAACATTCACAAGTTATTAGAGCTCTTCCATAAAAATAGCAGAAAGTAGCTTGGATGTTGCTTCAAGGTATAGACAAGACGGGTTCGCCGCTGCTAAAAATAAACACGCCTATCACTGAAGACAAATCTAATTAGGTATTTAGTTATCGCCGTTAAATCGACACCTCCATGCAATAAAATCGTAACTCACTTTTTGTGATTTTACAGGAGAGCGATTTTAAAGTTTGAAAATTATAGCAAACTCAAAACACCCCGTACAATTTTTGAAGCTGGCTCTATTTAATATAGTTTAGGCGGACTATAAATAGGTATGGTTAAGTTGTAAAAGAAAAATTGTTTTCATGGTTTTTCATGACTTACCTGAAAAACAAAACAGTGAAATGACATAAGTTACGAGGACAAACATTGTATGTCTGAGTTACAATTTAGTTTAGGAATAGAATAGAATTACAATGATAGTACAGAACAAATGCATTTTTTTTTACATAACAATGCCGTTGTAACTCAATTTTTGGAAAAAAGTGAGTTACGATGTTATTGCATGGAGGTGTCGAAATACAAAACGAATTATTAGTGAAACAAAAATAAAGTAAATCTGGATCCAAAAGCTGCATTTCTGCACTTCTGGACACGACGCGTATCGTTAGGTTCCTCTCTCAGGAGCCCTGACCACCGGTAGCTTGGACCCTGTTCCCGATACCGGTGGGCTACCATTTTTAGGGTCCCGTACCTCAAAAGGAAAAACGGAACCCTTATAAGATCACTTTGTTGTCCGTCTGTCTATTCGTCAGTCAAGACCCTTTTTCTCAGAAACGCGTGGAGTTATCAAGTTGAAATTAATATCAAATACTCAGGGCTGCAGTCCCGTGAAGCAGTAAACAAATCAATAGTCACCGCAATCAAAGATACGGGCGTTTATGTTCCAAAATCAAATCCTATAAGTTACTTCCCGTTGACCTAGAACCATGAAATTTGGCAAGAAGCAATGTCATGCAGCACAAGTGATGGAAAATTCCGAAAACCGTTAAATTTGTGGTTACATTACAAAAAAAAAATATTTTAAGACTACATACCTACTTTGTACGGAACCCTCGGTGCGCGAGTCCGACTCGCATTTGACTGTTTTTTTATTAAAAAATGTATTTTCAAAAAATGTTTAAAAATTTAATTTATGTGTCAAATTAAATAAAGGAAATCATGTATATTACAGAAATAGCATATAATCATAATGTATATCATGCAAGGAAACTATGCAGCTGACATAACTTCATATAAATTTTAGAATTCACATAGAAGAGCTGGTAAGTATAACTTACCTAGCACACGACACACATACATATAATTATGTAGAAATACATAATTTTTGCTCCTGTTTTAGTCTCTTCGGCAGGTTAGTGATAATTGTCTTGTGATTTTAGTTTTTGCAGCAATGATGGCAAACTGGTTATAATATATTACAAGTTAATTTTAGTACAAAAGTAATTAATTAATTGCACACTACGGAGTGCAATTAATTGTATTCTATGTGCTTAATTACGTGTCTTTCTTTATTGCGCCAATGCTCATGTTGCTTTGATCCATACTTCTTGTTTCTCGAATATATTCCTACAAAATCTCCGCAGTATATTTGCCTCTAAACAACACACTAAAAATAAATCTCTGTTAGAATACAAAGCTGAAGCACGACAATATCCAATTTAGCAAGACATCTCGAAAGACATAGTTCTTTCGTTCTTGGTTCCATTTTAAGAAAACAAAAGAGAGGTTGGAAGGTCAGACTGTAATGGTCGTTGATGCAAAACGTGAACCGCAACGTGCAACTACGATGCAGCGATAAGAATTTGCACGATTCTCTTTTGAATTTCGTAAATAAAGCGATGCAGCGCTTTATAAAGGTTTATTATTAAGTATACTTTGAATGCTAATTGCTTGATTATTCGCTTTAAGAGAATTTTCCATTATAATTGTTGTTTGATAAAAAAACTAAGTTAATTTGTTTAGTTTTACCTTTGGTGTGTTCTTTCACATTTGTTTGATGTGACAGTGTAAGTTTTGCTATATATGCATTGTTATCTTCAGTAAAACTGGTAAAAACGGGTTGAATTATCAGCCTGTGGCTACAAATAAAAAATGTATGGTTCGCTCCTCGCAACACGTTTCAGCAATATAATATTTATCTTAACCTATCATGTTGTGTACTTTGTATGCTTGAAATGGCAGTTTAAATTCCTCAGAAAATGTTGCGATATCTTTATTTGCAAGAATATTAAATACATTTTCAATACATATTTTAGACTAAGAATTATTAATCAATGCGTTTAGCTAAAACGCATTAGAAATGATAAATGATTTTATTTCTGTAAGTAGGTTTGTACAAACACTTTTACACGTCAATCATATTTTTTTAAAACGAGATGAGGTCGGAAACGGTTTATGATTCAACTAGCTTTTGTCCGCGACTTCGTCCGCGTGGGTTTCGTACTTTCCTCAAATACATTCAAAGTAACAACCTTTATTATTTATTGAGGCAAATGTGGAAAAGTTTCAAGTTTCTTAACCAAAGGAATAAAATTTTTCATATTAACTGTATCCCCGCCTTTTCACCTTCACAGTTTTTATCCCATAGGGGCGAAATTTTGAAAACACGTTTGGGATGTTTCTATAACTTGACTCAAAGATTATTTATACCAATTTTCCAGCTAATCAAGCCACGCAATAAAATACTCCACTGTGAAATTGACTTGGGATAGATTTTCGAAAAACCTGGTTACACTTTATTATTTATTTTTGGTTTTAAGTATACATACTGAGTTTCGAGTTTATATTATTGGACCGCGCGTTAAAATATTTCCATACAAACTTTGACACCCCCAACGTCCCTTTAAAGTAGTTTAGAAAAACATAAAATGTCAAACTATAATTTACTTAGATAAGTATTTGTGCCAAGTTTTGAGCTTAAATTTATTCATACAATTATTTTGGAGGTAATCAAGCTACGCCCTATAATACCGCCCTTAAAAATCGAATTATCACTTTTTTCCCCGTCTATTTTCGAAAGACCTATTACTTATTATTGTTACTTTTCTGTCAAAAGTATTAATACTGAGTATCGAGTTAATCGGACTGGGTGTTAAAATTTTCCCTACAAATAACACCAAACCTATATAATTTGAGGGATAGTTTTGAAAAATATAAATGATAATTTTTATTACTGACCCAGGCAAGTATTCCTTCCAAGTTTCAAGTTTATTAACCAAATGAATCAGATTTTTCATACAAAGTGTTTCCCTACTTTTCACCCCCACAGAGGAGAAATTTTGAAAAAAACGTTTAAGATGTGTTCATAACTTGACTCAAAGATTGTTTATACCAACTTTCGAGTTAATTAAGCCACGCAATAAAATGGAAAATTAACTACCCTTTTCACCCCGTCAGGAGTAGATTTCCGCAAACTCTGATACATGATATTCTTTATTTTTGATCCTAAGTATAAATACTGAATTTCGAGTAAATCGAACTGCGCGTTAAAATTCTTCCATACAGCTTTTGATACCCCTCAATACCCCTTTAGGAGATAGTTTATATTAGTTAAGTATTCTTGTCAAGTTTCAAGTTTATTATTCAAATGACTATGAATTTTCATATAAACTGTATCCCCGCTTTTTACCCTTATAGGGGTGGGGTTTTAAAAAATCGTTTAAGATGTATTCATAACTTGACTCAAAGATTATTTATACCAATTTTCGAGTTAATCAAGCCATGCAGTAAAATCCTCCCCTGTAAAATTAACTACGCCTTTTCACACCGTCAGGGATAGATTTTCGCAAAACCCTGATACACGTTATTCTTTATTTTTGGTCCTTAGTATAAATACTGAATTTCGAGTTAATCGGACTGCGCGTTAAAATTCTTCCATACAAATTTTGACACCCCCCCATCCCTCTTTGGGGGGGTAGTTTAGAAAAACAAAAAATGCCAAACTTTATAATTTACTTAGATAAGTATTCGTGCCAAGTTTCAAGTTTATTAACCCAACGAATAAGATTTTTCATATAAGCTGTATCCCCACTTTTCACCCCCGCAGGGGTGGAATTTTTAAAAATCGTTTGGAATGTGTTCATTACTTGACTCACAGATTATTTATACAAATTTTTGAGTTAATTAAGCCAGGCAGTATTTGCCCTGTAAAATTAACTACCCCTTTTCTCCCCGTTAGGGGTAGATTTTCGAAAAACCCTGATACACGTAATTCTTTATTTTTGATATTAAGTATAAATACTGAGTTTTGAGTTAATCGGACCGTGCATTAAAATTCTTCCATACAAATTTTGACACCCCCCCATCCCCCTTGAGAAGGTAGTTTAGCAAAACAAAAAAGACCAATTTTCATAATTTACTTAGATAAATATTCGTGCCAAGTTTCAAGTTTATTAACCCAAGGAATAAGAGTTTTCATACAAACTTTCATCCCCTATTTAACTCCCTTAGGGGTTGAATTTCGAAAATTCCTTCCTTATTCCTCGTCTACATTATAAAGAAAACCTCTGTGCAAAATTTCAGCTTTCTAGGTCCAAGGGTTTAGGCTGGGCGTTGATGAGTCAGTCAGTCAGTCAGTCAGTCAGGACTTCTCTTTTTATATATATAGATTGTATCTAATTGCCATGAACAAAATAGTTTTGAAAATCCATTACCAATTCTACAAAACCTTGAGAGGATATGTATCTGATTAACCATGGGTTCCTAAATGTGATTTTAGTTATCTTTGAACCTTATAAAGTTAGAATAATATTTTATTATAACAAAGGTAGTAAACTATTTCAATTTAAATTTCAATAATTCGAATAAGTTTCCTGAAGGAATTCATGAATACAAAAGCAATTTTCCTAAAAGGAAATAATATCACATTCAATATTTAAGTAACCTTATAAACAATTCCAAGTGTTTTATCGGGTTTTTCAGCTGCTCCTACTGTTTTTATTGTACTTATCTTTATTATTGTTGAAAAATAACAGCTCATTTTTAACTGATTATTTTATACTTTAAGAAAACGAACAAGTCTCATCATGCTACAATTATTAAGTTTCATATTTTCTTAACAAAAGCGTTCTATCTCCAGCAAACAGTTTAAGGCATCCACTGGCATTCATGGAATATGATCTTAAGCATGATCTCAGGTTAAAACTGGGTACCGTATATATCTTGGAAACACTGAGCTGCCAAGATGTTAATGTCGCCATTACCATTTCAATTTTAGAGGATTTAATCTTGAAAGCAGACACTTTAGAATTGTTTGAATAATTGCAAAATTTTCGACTAAACTTGGGACGAACATTTTAGCTACAAAGTTTTCATCTACTACATTAATAAGTTATCCTAGTACAATAATTGATATTTGTTTCAAAACTATTTTGCTGACTGGCTGACATTAAAATGGGTTTGAAATGAGCTGATATAATAAAGTCAAAGTCAAAGTCAAAGTCAAATCATTTATTTCAAATAGGCACTTAAAAGGCACTTTTGAACGTCAAAATTTAAAATGAAAAAATAGAATTGATTCTAGTCGCCCATTCCAAAATGTAGTTTTCGTGTGGAGAAGAATGGGCAAGAAACTCCACCGTTACTCTTTTAAAATGTTTTACAAGTTTTTGTATACATTGTTTATATAATTATATGTGAAGACGATGCACCTAAAATAAAATTTAGTCTACCAAAAATGGTAAAAGAATTAAAAATATAACAGACTGGTAAATCAATTATGTGATAGATACATGGTGTCCACATATTTACAAAGATTGAAAAATTTTACTAGTATTTTAAAAAGTGTGTGAGTTACATTTGTCAAAGAATGTAAAAAACAATGTAAAAAAAAAAAAAAAAAAAAAAAATGTGTATGTATAAATTAAATTAGCAACCAGTTTGATTTTGTCTAGACTCTAGATTGTCCTATGGAGCAGGACCAGCATGTTTCCAAACATTGTTATCTTGGATATAATCCTCCAATTTGTAATATCCTTGTTTACAAAGTGTACTTTTTATATGAGTTTTAAATTTTCTTTCATTTAATTGTAATATATCAAAAGGTATTTTGTTGTAGCATTTAACACAGTACCCCATAAAAGATGTTTGCACTTTAGATAATCTGAAAAAAGGTTGATCTAATTTATCTTTATTTCTAGTATTAAAATTATGTCTATCACTTATTTTATTAAAAAGATGTTGATTTTTTCTTACATACATAATATTTTCATAAATGTATTGGCAAGGTACCGTCATAATATTAACCTTTTTAAATAGTTCCCTAAGAGATTCACGACGACGTAGATTGTAAATGGCTCTGACAGCTCTCTTTTGCAAAATAAAAATGGACTCAATATCAGCAGCCCGACCCCACAGTAAAATGCCATATGACATAATACTGTGGAAGTAACTAAAATAGACCAAACGCGCGGTTTCTACATCTGTTAACTGTCTTATCTTTCTAACAGCATAAGCGGCCGAGCTTAGCCGCCCCGCAATAGATGTTATATGAGGCCCCCATTGTAATTTCTCGTCTAGCGTGATTCCTAGGAAAACTGTCTGATCAATAAACTCTAGTTTTTGGCCATTCAATATGATGTCACATTCGCTGCTTCTAACATTAGGCAATTTAAATTTAATGCATTTGGTTTTTTTTTCATTAAGTACTAAATTATTTACCGTAAACCAATCTTGGACCTGAAGAATAGAGTTACTCACGTCGTCAAGATTTTGTGACCGTCGGTCTATTTTAAAGATCAATGATGTATCATCTGCAAATAACACCATCTTTGGTTGATTTTGAAGTAATTGGGGTAAATCGTTAATATAAACTAAAAAGAGGAATGGACCCAATATCGAACCTTGAGGAACGCCCATTGTCATTTCAGACCCTAATGAGTTTATGCCGTTTACTTGAACTTTAACCTTTCTATCTTTCAGGTACGATCTTAGCAAATCAAGTGCTTTTTTTCTAATCCCATAGTGCTCCAGTTTCATCAGAAGTGTCTCATGGTTTACGCAATCGAACGCCTTAGAGAGGTCGCAAAAGATTCCAATGGCATCTTGTGCTTCTTCCCAGGCGTTAAAAATGTTCTTTATTAGGGTAACACCGGCGTCAGTAGTACAACGCCCTTTGGTGAAACCGTACTGGTGTTCATGAAAGATGGAATTTTTATTAAAGTGACGTAACATTTGATTGAGCATAAGCTTTTCAAACACCTTACTGAGAACTGGCAGAATCGACACAGGCCTATAATTGTTGGGTTCTTTACTGTCACCGGATTTGAATAATGGAACTACTTTACTATGTTTCATAAGATCCGGAAAAACTCCTTGATCAACACTGGTGTTAAATATGAAAGCTAAATAAGGCGCAATGGTTTCTACGAGAGATCTACATACTTTTACAGACATTCCCCAGAGATCTTCTGTTGATTTAATTTTAAGATCTTTAAAAGCTTTTATAACAGCCTGGGGATTTGTATGCTGAAACCTAAACTCCAAAGGGCATGGCTTTACATTCTTTTTAAGCAAGGCAGCAGAAAGTGTGGGGGATGAATTTAAAGCTTCAGTAGTTTTAAAGGGAATATTCGCAAAAAAATTTTCAAATTCCTGAGCTATTTCTACATCTGAGTTGATGGGGCCATGTGCAGTCTTTAAATTAAATTCAGTATTACGCTGTTTTTTCCTACCTGTTTCATTATTTATTATTTGCCAGGTAGTCTTTATTTTATCATCAGCTGATTTTATTTTATTGCTAATATAAAGAGCTTTAGCTATTTGGCACACACTTTTAAAAGTTTTTGAATATTTTGCAACATACCGATGAAAGTTTTCATTTTTCAAATGTTGCTTTAAGCCATAAAGTTCAAAAAGTGTTTCCCTGCTTTTACGAATACCTGGAGTCGCCCATTCACTAAATAAAAACTTTGTGTAAATGCTTTTAGTTTTTAGTGGAAAAGTGTTATTAAACTGGTCGTTTAACAGTGAAAAGAACTCGGCATAGAACTCATTTGGGTCACCTATATTATTAAAATTCTGGTCACATAATTTACTGGCCAAAGAATTATTTAATTTTTCCAAATTTTTACATGTAATTGTCCTAAACCTTATTTGAATTTTTTGTAACGGCATGTAGGAGCTAAATGTAATTGTTTGTCCACTGTGATCAGACGGCAACTTATTTACAATTTGTTTGTGTAAGTAATCACAATTACAAAAAATATTATCTATACAAGTGGCAGAGGAAGCTGTCACTCGGGTTGGTTCAATAAAAACATTTGACAAATCAAATGACCTAAAAAGGCTTAACAATCTGACAGTATTCAAGTTATTTTCCAATAAATTAATATTAAAATCTCCACATACGATTATTGATTTACTACTAGTACTAAGTTTCTTTAACACATCTTCCATTACAGAATCAAATACAGATAGATTCTGGTAACTGGGAGGTCTGTATACGCATACTATAACATGCTTATCAAGCTCAACACAGGACAATTCAATGGTGTGTTCAACAGACAGCCCGACGATGTCTTTTCGTTCTTTCGATTTAATAGAATTTTTAAGTAATATTAATGACCCGCCATGTATCATACGTTTTCGGCTGAAATGGCTAACTACACAATAATTTTCATAATTAATTGACATTACTTGATTATCTTTCAGCCAATGCTCTGTTAAACAAATTACATCAAACTTGGTGTTTTCCAAAAACAATTCTATTTCCAATAATTTGGAAGCGCAACCTTGGATATTTTGATGAAATAATTTTAAATTATGTTGCACCCCCTTTGGTTTTTTAGTGTTATTAAATATATTGCCAGAAGATACCTTTTTATTATTCTGTAATAATAATTGGTTATTTAAAGGGGTAACTTCTGTTGTCTCACTGACTAGTTTAAATAATTATCCGGAGTGACCTCCACAACTACAACTGGAGAGTCTAGATTGCCCGTAAAAGTTCCAGCAGGAGGAGAGAGCCCTATCTGACTGGTAGTGGTCTCCAAGGATGTTGGTGTTATAGGTGGATCCTCCTTCGTACAACATGACAATTCATAATTAATCACTATGTTGTTAGTATAACTAGGCAACACAGACTCGTCACTAATCCTAGAATTTGTTATATTAGCTATAACCTCGTTAATATTATATGCTATCAACATAGCAATCAGATGTCTACATTCCCCAGACAGAGATAAAGTTCTCTGAGTTAACTTAAAACCACTAACAAACTTGTTAGTGTCAAAATACAATAATTTGTCACTATGATAACATGTCAGCTTGTGAATAGTTCTATTCAACTTAAAAATATAATTATTTTCGTTATATGATAAAGTATCAGAGTAAGGAAAAGCACACAACATTATCTTACCTATGTTTAAATTTAATAAGGTGTTGACACCATCCACTAGGTCCTTTGTGGTAATACCAATGCTATTACCTAATAGCAAAACCATTGTAGAATAATTATATGACCCATACTACTCATAATGAAGTATACAGTTCTGTTCTACAAATTGAATAAGTAATAGTTACCCTGGAATAATCCTAAGTATTTTAAAAATAATATTTTGCACATTGCCCATATCAGCCCGTAGACTGTCTACCTATGAATTAACTGTCTTGTGGTCTGTTAACACTACAATAAAGGAATAATCTCTCTTCCCAACAAACAACTAAATATAAATCTCTTCAGGGCTAAAACAACAGAAAGGCTAGTAAATTAATTAGCGCAGAAACTACAATAGAGGGAGTGGGTTCGATCTAGGCGCGGCACAAATGTTAAATGATCGGAATGCCCGCTTTAACCTAATGATGATGAATGTAGGCCAATTTGTACCACTTGTGTGCATATTTTAATTTAACTGACTGACGGAAATTCTGCTTTCATTTTTTATGGTCATCGGTATATGAAGCTGACCCATGAAACTATAGTTAACCTGGAATCAACACTTGGTTAATGACTGAATGACTGCATTGAGTTAGATGGTGTCTAGAAACTGAATACGGAGAGTCTAAACCCTGATTTCATAGCTTATTTCTCAAATTTAACCTTTTACCCGCAACGTCGGATTAATCCGACCATATTTTCGTGCCCATTTCGCCACGGTCGTATATTTACGACCAAATACCACAGCTCGTTTGCTCTGTTTTCTTATAAATTATGCTGCATTCTATCGGGTTTTTTGAAAAACAAAAAAAAAATCGAATCACTTTGCCGGGCGCTGGGGGCACGACAACTGATATAAAGTCGGGCGGTTAAAGGATTAACAGAAGAAAAATTCAAATTTTACTTGTTATCTTACAATAGAATGAACCTTGAAATAGCCTATTATTTCAATTGTGGTATGTTTATACAAATCTGAGCAGCTCACATATTCTTCATCCCAGATAAAAATATTTTCGGGTATGACTCAAATAGCAAACTCAATACTCTGTAGCTAAATAAGCCGGGTCTTACAGCATTTAGCGTGGGTGTTTAAAAATTGCCAAATTGGCGTGAATTAGAGGAATCACGAGTGCACATTCCTGTTTCAAGGCTTAAGTTACCAGCATCAGTTGGTCAATATTATTTTCACTACATGATCATGTTTACCTCTACAAATTACTGCGGTAAAAACCATGTAAGACCTGAAGGGATCGCAATCAAAGTACCTACAGCCATTGAGCTATATAACTAGAGAAGCAAACCTCAATAAAATGTGTCAAAAAAGTGTAGCCACTTTATAAACGCGACGACGTAGCTTTGAAACCACTAAACATTTAAAAATAAACATATATCTGTCTCACTTACACACGTCGTAAGAATAATACCGTCGCTTAGATTAGACAAAGACCGCAGTATAAACATGCAATGACGGGATGGGGTTGCCTACCCATGCGAAATTTTACCCAACATTTTAAGCCATAAAAAGCGTTTTAGGTTAAGTTAAATTATTTTTTAAATATTTGAATTATGTATTTCTTATTGGATGTGTTATAGAAGTTTATAAATAATGAAAATAACTAAGACATTTTCTTTTTGAATATTTTTTCTTTATTATTAATGAAATTGAATGATTTAGTAGGTAGCCAGTCAGTCTCTTTTCTCAGCAATCGGATTATTTCCACCCATTTTTCACGGCGTGCTGCATCTTTAGGCACCCTGCTACGTTGTTATTATTAAAAAATATTTAAAATCACTTATTCCATAAATTAAAAACTCCCACTAATGTGGGAAACTAAAACTAAGTTTTTAGTGGTAACACTGAACCTAATTTACAAAATTCTACATTTTATTTCGTTTTTACGTTGATATAAACACAGAGACAATTAATTTACGTGTGGAAAGTAATTCCGGTTAATTTATTATGTTTTTGTGATCTTGAATCGCACTCTTTCGCGATATTTTTTGTCGTATGTCACTCGGTTGACTTCGGTTGGCGTCACACAGAGCACTGAACTGACGTTAGCTTCGCTGATGGCTGTGGCCATCAGACTAGTGGCAACGCCGTGGTGAGGTAATTGCTAATCTAGTGTAACATATATATCAATGCCTACAGCTACACAGTTACAGGCACAGTTTACAGATGCTACTCTGCTATCCATCTTCCTTAAAATCGAACGTGAGTATGTTTACCTCTACAAATTCTGCGGTAATTACCATGCAAGGAAGCCTGAAGGGATTGCTTAAAAGCAAAGTCCACCAACTGAGTTTTGAATGTGGCTTCTGATTGGTCGTCAAACAAAATCCACCATTTATTGCTCAGATTCAGACACGCGTTTTGACCGTCGACGTAGGATGCAAGAGCGAGCGAAGAGCACCCCGAGGTTAGGTTTGGTTAGGTTACTTTAAACCATTTACACAGAAATAGAAGCCCCGCGAAGCCCTCGCGAAGCGGTGCTCCGTCGGCATAGGATGCACGAGTGCGCGAATGGGAATACAACTTACTTAAAACTCAATCAGAAGCCACATTCAAAACTCAGTTGGTAGACTATGCTTATATGCGAACGGGTTTCAATCAAAATACATTAGTTTACAGATGCTATGTTTCTACCCATCTTCGTTAAAATCACTTCGAAGACAAAGTTTCAGTCTTTCGTCCTTAAATAAACCTCCCTGAGGTTTATTTCTGCCGGGAGTCCGAAACTACATTAATCTTTCAATTAACTCTGCTATGTCTTGAATCGCTGACAAATGGTTAAGTCTGCAAAGCCTTTGCAAATTCAACATTACTATTCTTACATGCGCATATTCTTTCAATTTACCTTTATCTCGTAAATTCTCGTAGAAGAATTTTAAGACACTAAAATTCCGCCATTACTCGTTATATTTTAAACTCGACTACTGGATTTAGAGAATCATTTCTATATTGAAGAACCAGCAAAAAATTCAATGGTTGCATTTGATTGATTTGTAGATCATTCTTTCTATAGAATTGCTTAAGGTTCTGCTCGCTAAGAATAAAATCGTGAGTAATCCATCCATTCCTCATATGGAGCTGCAAGTGATACAGGAAGTGTATATATATGGATAAGACGCGGTACTCCCTGACCACCCCGTAAGGAAACTAGAATGAGGATAATGTATGCAGGTGTGTGATTCATATCGGTATTTAAGTTGGAGTGGGTTCGGTTTGTTTACTACAGACGATGATCGGAAGTGGATTTGTATAAGGATAATTCGATTTCCGTTTTTCATTTGACCTTCCGTATTGACATATTTTTATAGTCTATATATACATTTACTAGCAGCGCCCCGCGGTTTCACCCGCATAAGTTTCGATCCCGTGGGAATATCGGGATAAAAGTATCCTATGTTTTATTCTGATGTATAATCTTTAATACTGTAAAGTTTCATCAAAATCCGTTCAGTAGTTTTTGCGTGAAAGAGTAACAAACATCCATCCATCCATCCTCACAAACTTTCGCGTTTATAATATTAGTAGGAATTAGTAGGATATATACACTTATTATGCCCTCTGCTTATATTGTAATTCCGTATTTTAAGTCTTACTTATATTAGCTGCTACTGATAATTTTAAAATTAAAGACTTGTTTCATGTTTCCATAACTCTACTTTTTGAGAAATTCGGATAGTATTTATATTCGGATAGGCAATGTGAATAAGTATAACACAATTGTCAGATTGTGCTTGTCCATTTTCAACAAATGGAAGCAATGCATTGTGTGAACAGCCAAAATATAGAGACTATTTTACATAATACAAAAATGTGCCTATACAGGAATTTCATTTGAAATATTAAGTCAGCTACATACTTCATTCACCCAAAACACGGCCTTGTTGGCGGTTATCAACTTACGGTAAATTTTACGACCTTATTGTATGAAGACTAGGTAAATTCTGATAAGATAGATAACATTCGCAAGCCCGCAATACAAGCCCCCTCCAGTGACACTTAGCCACTCTGATGCCAGTACGCCGCGCGCTTTGTCCACGAACGGACGTACCGCGCCTCCCCTAAAATTAATACGACCACCGAATAGGCAAACAGGATACTCCGCATTTGGAATAGTGATGAGAACAAACAATAGTGACGTTCATACCAAAAAGGAACCGTTTAACTAGTGCTGTCTATAACTTACTAATTGATGTGAATTCGCTGACCTTGAAACTCGGCTAGAAAATGGATTAGTCACAGTTTTTTTGTGTTTATTAATCGAACGACATTGATCGAGATAAGTGAGTTAATTAAAATAGAGATGGGATTCATTTAATCGATTAAAGTATTTAGTTAAAAGTGCGGAAAGTGATTGTTAAAAATGACAATGCTGGCGGTGAAGAATTTTTTCATGCCAGAAAAGAGAGTGGACTCTCCGAGGTTTTCGAGGATGCCCGAGGCATTGATGAGGTCCATACGACGACGCTCTTTACGGGTGAAGAGAACCAAGTCGTTGGTACTAGTGAACGAAAAGAGGAAATCCGGTGAGTGGTAGCGTATGATTCTTTTTCATTTTTATTTATTTTATTTCTTGATATTGATACAGATGTTCAACATGAACATGTCTTGGAATTATGAGTTCTCCTTTACCTTCGGTTTATCACTATGCCATTAATTTTATTTTAATCGTTCTTTTATTGGTTTTAGAGTGATATTGTGTCAAAATTATTTATTGACGTATATTATACGTTTAATGCTTGGAATATAAATTAAGTATAATAAATAGCTCAAGTTTAAACCAAAAATCATTTAGAGAACTGTTTTACCCAAAAAATGTAACAAAATCATCACGGTGTATTGTAAACTACTCGTTAAGATAATAACAGCTCTAATTTTACTCAAAGGAATTTCTTTTGCTCTTCTAATTACACCTTTTTTACAGTAATTAAAAAATACAAAGGAACCATTAGGTAATCATCAATAATGGCTTTATAACTTAAACCCGTCCATTTTTTTGCGGTAATATCAGGTTGAGTAATTGCAAAGTGATTTTAGACAGAAAAGCCATTTACCTTACCAAGAACAGTAGCCGATGATTAGAAAACAATTCAGATTGAATTATTCATTGCACGAACATATTTTGCAATACTGCGTAATTTTTAATACAATGTTTGCTGTTTAGATTATTCTTCCGTTAAATTACTGCTATTGTAATTAGTTCACGTTTGATGTTTGAACTTCAATATTTGCATCTTGCTTGAAACGTTGAAAATATTTGCAGTATGTTTAACCATATCATTTATTACCTCTCTCACTACTACTTGCTTTATTATCTGCTTAGCTACAAAAATATTACTCAAAGTAATTACAAAACAATTGTGACGTATGCGAAAAATCCATTATTATCCAATACAAATAAGTTTTGAGCCTAGGTACCTTAATGAGTCATTATTGACTCTGGCAGCTCTTCATTAATTGAGGGTGCCCTTAGTAATATAAATGACAAGTTTGATGTAATTAGCATCATTACGCTTTAAGTTATTGAACCGTCACCTTGTCCGAGTCATCCGCGTTTTGTACGAAATTGGAGTACAGAGTTGTTATTAAATTCCTCACAAAGAAGAAGAAAACGCCGACGGAAATATTTGAAGAGATGTCTGCAGTTTATTGAGAGTCGGTACCTTCATTTGCCACCGTAAAATGCTGGAACCGAGAATTCAAACACGGTTGGGAGTCGCTCGAAGATGATCCCAGGTCGGGACGCCCAAACACCGCCGTTACTGAAGAAAACATTAAAAATGGTGAAAAATCTCGCCCTTGAAGATCGACGAATCAAGTTGTGGCAGATAGCTGAAGCTATAAACATCAGCAAGGAACAAATCGGCGACATTTTGCATAATCATTTGCACATGAAAAAGGTGTGTGCGTGATGGGTGCCGAAAATGCTCACACCACTGGATAAGGTAGCGTCGAGTGACAACTTCGCAGGAGTTTTTGGACTTGTGTGGCGATAATCCCGACGATATTTTTTCTCGTCTTATTACCGTTGATGAGACATGGATCTGACAGTATGATCCGGAATCAAAACAGAATGAATATTTTTTGAACGGGTTAAAAGCCCTTTTTATTAAATGTAAGAAGTGTATTGAAATAGAGGGAGATTACATTGAAAAATATAATTTTTATACATTTCTATCACCATTTTTTATACCTTAAGCTCAAAACTTTTCAGCCGCCCCTCGTATAGCCAATCGACTTAGGTTCTTATTAGCAATTTAATTTTTCTCCAGAGCTTTCATAATGTGGTCATTTCAAGACAGTCACAAGTCACAACGCAACGTCATATACGTGACATCATTAAGCATTGTTTCATAAGCTTCTATGTCATATTTTAAATGGTCACTGGCCATAAAAATGATCATAGGTACCTCCTTGTTTTAGTAGATGCGACCATTGTTACCGGCTGTGTCCTATTTTGTTGCGCTACATATAAATTAGGTGATTTGTAGGTCAGGAGCTAAAACAGTTTAATCAAAAGTAGATGATTTCAATCCGGTCTATAAAAGCAAAAACTATGTATTCGAAGTGTTTTTACGAATTTACAAACGAATTCTTAGGTAGGTACTGTTATGTTAAAATTCGCATTGTAGAGAACCCAATGAAATAGAAGGTTGCTCTGCATACCAATTAGGCACCTATTCTCGTTTCTTTTGTTTTTTTTATCCGTAGCTACCCGAGTTCACCTTAACATTTTAATTGAACTGCCCGATACAGATCAACAGATTCTTATTGCAACCGTTTCGAAGTCTTGATCTTTAACGTGACTATAAGTCTCAAGGTTTCTGCAATGTCTGCTGTTTACATTGTTCTTTTGATCTTTAGTGCGCAATTGACAATATTTTTTTTTTATATTCTACGACGATACAAAAACCATATGTTGTGCATTTATGGTTCTTTTATAGGTCACATGTGGTCTTTGGTCTTGTTTGCGCTCCCAAGCCTGATTGTTTATCGATACTGTTATGTTATATTATTCTTGACATGATTCCCATATTTTTATCGTAGCATCGTATTTTCGCACGACATCCATCCTCCTTTCTGTCTCAATCAAAGTCATATATCGTATTACAGCATTCCTTTGAATTTATTTACAAAAGAGGCAGTATAACATTTGTAAACCTGGTGGAAAGAACGGCTATATTCGGTTTTTCTTCGGATAACTATTAAAAAACATAAGATAACTAAGTTGGTTGCTAAATATATGAACAACAACGTGTACAGAGGCCAGCACATCAAGCTACCCCAATCTGTCAGATTTTCCCAATTGAATATGAACCTTATTCCTTTGAGCTAAAGTTGAAAATTTATCAAAGAAATTTGACAGATTGGGGTAGGTTGACCTGCTGGCGTCTGTACATTATTTTAAAGGTTGCAAGACTTTTGAGTCAACTGAATCCGCAAAGAGGAGAACGTTGATTGCTCCAAGATCAATCACTTGCGGAAGCTATAAAAAATTAAATCGATTAAGAAACGATATTCGTGAAAATCGACTAAATCTAACTAATGAATGCAAGGGCTCGGTCCACAGATAACGGAAATATTTCTAATCTGTTGCACACTTATCAGCTGCGTTGCGTTCAAGCTTGATAAAGTTTTAGATCGATGAGTTCAGCGATAAAATCTTTTTATGTAAAGTTAATTGGAGGGCAGACATGCAACGATCGCTTGTCTTATGCAGGCCGGCGTGAGCTTTAAAAGTTTAATCCTGTTAATTGAATTACTTTCATAAATACCATGTTTAGAATTAATTTGATATTATGTTTGAAAATGAATACGATAAGGTAAGCCTATTGACTTGCCGCGTGAACTTGTAAATATCTTTAAGTATTGGTATACGCATCAGGTCAATAGCGTCAGATGGGCGGGGGCAATGTCGGAGTCATATCAGCTGGAGTGTGGAGTGAGGCAGGGCGGATTGACCTCGCCAACCCTTTTCAACCTCTACATGGACGCGCTGATCGTCGCTCTCAGTAGTCGGCACGTTGGTTGCCATGTTGATGGCGTTTGCGTCAACAATCTGAGTTATGCCGATGACATGGTGCTGCTGAGCGCGTCGGTCTGTGGTTTGAGGACCCTGACACAGGTCTGTGAGGACTACGCAGGTAGGCATGGTCTAAAATATAATGTTAGCAAGAGTAAATGCATGGTTTTTGGGGGCGGCGGTGCTAAATGTCTGGAAACTGTACCACCAGTGCTTCTCAACGGTGTTCCCCTAGAAACAGTGGACCATTTTAAATATCTGGGACATATAGTCACGGCTGACCTCAGGGATCATGCGGACATCGAACGGGAGCGGAGGGCTTTGTCGAAAAGAGCGAATATGCTAGCCCGCAGGTTTGCACGTTGTTCAAACCAAGTTAAAATCACCCTGTTTAAAGCATATTGCACCTCACTGTATACGTGCAGCCTGTGGGCTCGCTACACACAAGCGAGTTACAACGCCCTCCGCGTCCAGTACAACAACGCGTTCAGGGCGGTGTTGGGGCTGCCCCGCTTCTGCAGCGCCTCGGGCATGTTTGCGGAAGCGCGCACCGACTGTTTTCACGCCACCATGCGCAAGCGGTGCGCGTCCTTAGTGCGCAGGGTGCGGGCCAGCTCCAATACTGTCCTGGTGATGATTGCTGAGCGAATTGACTGCCCCTTCATTAGGAAATGCTGTGGTAGACATGTATAGCCGGTCCACTTCATTTTTGATTAACCTTGACATCGACAATTTGTATCTTTTAATCTTCGTTTATTTTATTGTATTGATATTTTATTTTAATTTTATTTCTGCGACCTTTTTATTTGTATTAATTAATTTATTTTATGTGTAGGCATTGAAATTTGTTTTTAATTTTTTTATTGTGTGTAATATGGGTTTTGCCTGAATTAAATGAATTTTATTTTATTTATTTATTAAGCAAAGGCAGCTAAGCGGTGGTAGAATGGTTGTATAAAAATAATATAAATGCAACAAAAACTTTTAAAATTAATTGCCACCTGACAACATCCCTACCAATACATGAATAATTATGTAAATATGTAATCATACTAAATCAAAATTCTTTAAATAAACGCTGAGGTAATTAAATTGTTTACACAGTTAATGGCATTACATTCTGAGGTTAAATAATTATTAAGCAAAGCAAATACCACATAATTTAATCCAACTAAGGACTCACTACAATTTTGATAACCTTAACTATGGTACCGACACTCAAATATTTAAATCCCTTAGATTTGCCCTCACCGTACTACGTCGCGCGAAAGTGACCAGAATCAGAAGAGTGAACTCTCACAATAATTATGGCGTTTCCATAACAATCAAGTAAAGTCGCTGCGACATTGTATTTGTCAGAGCCTCAGAGATGTCAAAACGAAACGAAAACGCAGCCATCTTTTGACGCTGCATGGCGAATCTACGATTAAAATCTTTGCCTACACTACAGACACACACTAGTGAAAAAAACTTAATAAAGATTAAATTAAAGTACAAGCTTCCAAAACAGTTAAATGTCATAAAATAACTTAAATTGCTATAATATAGACTTTACCTTAGTACATAGTAAGAATACAATCGACGCACATTTTCAGTAAAAGTAATAAAAATAGTTACTAAAATAAAATCGACTAAAAGTTTATTTCCTCCAACGGACATCACTAATTATAACAATGCACCTGGCTAGCGCGTGCCAACCTAAATGTCACACTTGACGTTACAAAACCAATTAAACTTGACCCTTTTTATAAACAACGACTTACCACTTAATGCGTTCGTTTGTATCAGTTTAGTTGGTCTTCATTGTTTTTTATTTTTTTTCTGAATGGAATATTCTGCATTTATTTTAGTAATCATCGAACAACATTATATGCAAATATGTATTTTTAAAAAGTTTGAGGTATATTTAAAAAAAGGAACTGTTTCTTCTTTGTAATTTACTGTCATCCGTTCATGGCAGTTTTAATATTGTCATAGTTGATTCAAAATAACAAAGAGTATTTAATAAATTCTTGATAATTAACTTCAGTGCATAGTAATGCAATTTTATTAATAGACTTACTGGGAGAAATTGTGGAATTTAGGAATTTGGCAACGTTTGACAATAATGTAACAACATAATGGACATTTTATAATCTTCAGCAACATGGTTTTCATACAGAGATCGTTTCCCACAAATAAATACTTGCTCATGCGCCAAGTGAATCACGTGTTTGGACTTGTGAACTTAAAGATGCTGCAGAATTGCAGATTATTACATTGGTACTCATAATAATGTATAGTTTACACAAATCGCTTTTCGTCTGTCTGCGTGATCGCGTTGTTCTTCTAAACTTCGTAACGGATTTTGATCCGGTTTTCACTGTCATTCAGAGTATTTACTTCAGAAGGTTTATGTAAGTACAACAAATTAACATAAAACTTTATGGTTTTTGATGATTTGTATTTAAAAATCTACAACCTTCAACATCCTTTGCTGTTTGCGAAACAATATGTTATCTTGTGTTCTTAAAACATATTGTTTTACCACGGTATACCTAAGTATACCTTGGTTTTACTTTGACGTGTTATCTCAAAACTATTTTCAGAAAACTTTTTGTATTTGGCCTTACCAAATTCAGCCTTGGTCGTGAAATAAAAAAAAAAACGAAACCCACGACGACACGACCTCGTGTGAAACGCGCCAGTCAAAACGTTTTTTTTTCTATTTTTAAAATTACGAATTATTTTGACGCCCGTCTCATGCGTGGGAATAAGTAATATTATTGCGTAGTTTATCATTGTTTTATTATTTGCAAGATGATTTTTTAAAAACATGATAAATAGAACCCTCACAAACGCACGTATTCATGTGAGTTTAAGAGGATGTGTCATCATCCCATCACCTCATCTCAATTTGACATGCTAAAGATAGTCTGCCAATCTTATTTCTGTGCTAATCTGGCAAGGTGGCTCTGGCTTGTCATTTTAGCAGTACGGATCTTACATCTGAGGAAAAAACAAAAAATAATTAATAGAAAGATTAAATTATCTGCGTAGCTGAGGGGCCCGTGGCTAAATAATAACAGCCGCACAGGTCGATCGATCAGGTTAAGCTACGCTTGCCGCGGTTGGTCTGTGGATGGGTGACCATCTTTACATTCCGTGACCCCTCCGTGCTTTGGAAAGCACGTTAAGCCGTTGGTCCCGGCTGTTATTCGTTACGGGTAGTCAGAAGCCCGAAAATCTGACAACTAGTCTTACCAAGGAGTATCGTATTACCCAGTAACTGGGTTGTGGAGGTCAGTCGCTCCATGTAAAATACTGGTATTCAGCTGCATTGGGTTAGACTGGAAGCCGACCCCAATATAGTTGGGAAAAGGCTAGGCAGGTGATGATGGTCAAATGAATCTGCTTAACCTTTTCCCAAGTATTTTACATCAAAAATCAAAATCAAAATCAAAAGTCATTTATTCAAACTAGGCTGAGAATCAGCACTTTTCGAACGTCAAGAATTACAAAAGACAGTACCCCCAAAACGCCCGCCCTTCACCACTTCCTAGTGCTTTCGCTGGGGAGAAGAAGTGGCGCAACAAACTCCCCAGCAACATGGAGCGACTGCTTATTTGATATCCACTTACCCAGGTACTGGGTGACACGATATTTAACCCGTGGTTGTCAGACTTTTAGGCTTCTGACTACCCGTAACGACTGCCAAAGATGACAGATGCCAGAGATGGCAGTCATTACGGGGTGTCAGACCACAGATATAGATAGACCTAGATAACGTACTTGCGTTATCTAGGTCTATCTATATCTGTGGTCTGACTACGATCTGTATGAAAACCAAGCGTGCCATTTTTTTGATCACCTACTTTTACGTCAGAAGCGCTCTTTCTCACTCACGCTCACCCAGCCAGCAGTACACAGGACTGAGCGCGAAAGTGGCGGCTTACGATTTTTGAACGTAAGTTGGTGCGGTTTTTGGCACGTGAAGTAGTTGCTCTTGTGTTATCTACGTGTAGATATCTATATCTATGATTAGAACTAATGGAAAGATAACATTACTGGTGCGTCTAGTCTTTAAAATTAATGATAATCATCATCATAATGATACTCCAGCTGTTGAGTCTAGAAGAGATTTGTTGTATCATACAAGGACATTTTTCTAATCTTAGTTTAAAAAATATATATTTTTACACTACAAAATTGGTGGGGTTTCTCAGATGGTTTCGATAATCAATGTATATGCGACGTCTCCCTGTATACCATGGCCCACCTACCATCTTGCACCGCATGCGTCAGCGAATGGTGTTAGCGTCGCTGAGTTCTGAGCCAAACAGGATATTTAACTTAATATTCTGAAGAAGACTGCGAACCTTCAATTCGATGATAAAGCTCGATGAGATTAGGTTGACAACCATTTCCCAGTTTTCTAAAGAAACATGTTACATAATAAATGTGCACAGTTTCGGTACATAAGACTAGTTTTAAGAGTGTTTGCCTACACCCGCATCTCTGTTGGACCCAGTCCAAATACAAGCAACTTTGATTAAAACCTACATATATTTGCTGCTATTGGTGCATTTGATAGGTAAAAGATACCTAGCTATTACGAGGTAAGTAAGGTTGCTAAAATAGTTGCTAAAAAAGATGATATGGGTAGAAAGAACCTATAAGAAAAATTCATGTTGCACCAAACCCAAATAAATTGGGATGTCGAAGAAAAACTATGCTAGATTTCATTTAATATATATTTTTACATATTATGTATTAGTGTTTGCAATCTGAAGTAGTAAGAAGTTCATAAATAGCAATAAACATTACATTTATTCATTTGTCATTAAAGTCATTATGTACGAGATTACCATTTTATGCCATTTCTTTCAATGGAGTGTCAGTGGTTGACCATTGGAAAGTCATAATGACGCCATTATATTAGTAGATTACCAAACTTGTCAAAATCAACAATTATGAAATCAATGATAGACCATTCTGACACTATTGTAATAGCAGACTTGAGGGCCTGGAGAAAGATGGTGATGACGTGTCAAAGTAACTGAGGGATATCGCAAGATGACGCTACAATGCTGGCAACAGATTTATATTTGTTTTGTATGATAATTTTTTTGACCAGCGTGGTAACATTTTTTACAATATGGCAAATTCATTGCAGCGGGTAATTAGGCCAACGTCTATAATGGTAATACCATCAACAACATTCTTTCAACATTCATTTATTCTTCTCAGAATAGTCAGATAGGAAAAGCCGACCTCATCTAGTTTAAAAAAAAAATTAAAAAATTGACGTGTAAAAGTGTTTGTACAAACCTACTTACACTGAATAAATCATTTATCATTTATCATAGCAAAACAAAAAACTAAAGCCATAATAATGTACACTAAAACCATAAACCAATAAACATGAACAGCATGGCAGGTAAAAGCTATCCAATATAAATGCAAATTGCCCATTGGAGCCAGCGACCTAATATGGGGGAATTGGGTCAGAAGTGTCAGACCAGGCCATTGGATCCAGTCCAATTCCTCGCATACTGGCGCACCCCTTTAGCGCGAACCTTGAATTTAAATTGACCTCTTCCACCTCTAGAAATTGTCTCCCAATTTCACTGAATGGTTATGGAGACTGTTTAAGCTTGGACTAATGGTCTGGATCATTGCTATTGGGCTTTTGGCGGCTTAATGTAGCGGTGTTTGTTGCTGAATCATTTCCATAAAGTAATTAGGTTCTTACGTGTTAGGTAGTGCAGAAACTTAACGCTTTTCCAGTACCGGAATCAATACACGGCGTATTTGAGTGGTAATTATCTCGTAATAAGTCCTATAGATCCAGCTACTTTTTTACAACAGATGGGTTCGACAGCTCTTCTGACTCTCTATTCTTTTATATTCTCAAAAATAAGAAATGGTGTTTATTTATAAACCGTGCCTCTGCATAATCAACCTTTAATGTTCCTTCTGGTGGGACATAGGTCTCCTCTAGGAGAGAGGGAATGGCCGCCGAGGGACAGGGAATCCAACATGCAAGCCCAGTGCGGGTTGGAAGTTAGTAGATGACTCATGTCTTTGATTTTTTCGTTCTAGGACATGCCGGTTTCCTCACGATGTTTTCTTTCACCGTTATGAGAGCAGTGGCACCTAGAACTGTTTCCAAAACAACATATTGCAAATGTCAAAGAATCTGGCAACTGCTCAAATCAATTAGCTGCTATGTGATATGTTTGCTTAAGAAATCTGCTCTACCAGCTATTTGTTATTTACCTAGTTTTTACAAGACACCATAATTGCTCTCTCTGTTATGACGAGGAGCCAAAAACAGTTAGGCTGATGGCACATCTCCAGTCTAATTATTATTCAAAGTCATGTCAAGTTTATGCACTTGCCAGCACCATAAATTGAACTAAAAAACCACAAACCTATCCATAATAAATAATAGTATTGATCCTCCACCTTATTTCTACCCCAACTTCATTCTTCCAAACTCGCAACTAAGACAAACAGAGAATAAAACCTGACTTTTAGGCAGCATACAGACACTATCAAAATTGCAATAGTTTCGCGCCGAGCTCATAATAAATTCATTTAATGTCGGCTTGCACGGAAAACTGTTGCATCAACACAAGTTATGAGAGGCGGAGGACGCGAATGAATAGGTATCAGAATTATATACATGACCTACGATACAAGAGATCGCGTTTTACAACCCGTAAAAGGTTAACAGAGCTACACATCTTTACTTTGGTTCGCGAAATGCAAGTCAATCAATCAACTCAGCCTATCGCAGTTCACTGCTGGACATAGTCCACTTTAAAGGGCTAAGCCCTTTATGTTCCGGGGCAGCGGTAGCCCTTTCGGACAATCCCGCTGTCCTGCCCTCCGCTTTCTGCATCCAGTCTGTACCAGCTACCTTCTTTAGTTCTCATCGTCTAGATGAGGGACGTCCCAAACTACGCTTGGCAATACGCGATCTCCGACTCGTCTGCTCCATCGGCCATCGGTCCTTCGACAAACATGGCCAGCCCACTGCCACTTCAGTTTGCTTACTCTACAAGCTATGACGGTAACTCCGGATCTTTTACGGATAATTTAATTCCTGATTTTATCCTTCAACTCCGAGCATAGCTTGCTCCAAGTACTTAGATTCAGAAAATTTCGAATTCCTGTAAATAATTTTCGATCTGAAATCTTAAACATTTGCTATATTTGCCAATCTCCTATCAGGTCAAAGAATGAGAGGAAGGCCCATAGCTCGTTGAGGCGATGACATCGTTAAAGTCGCTGGCACTTGCTGGATGCGAACAGCAGAAGATAGAGACCGCTGGTCATCTCTGGTGGTGGTCTTTCGCTTACCAAACGTAGAAACATTGGTGAGGTGAGGCGATACGAGAACATTCAGCCGTCAGTGTCTTGGACAACGCAATTTCGTGCGAACTGAGATCCTCCGTCTGATCAAACATGATAAAAATGAAATAATTGACAATCGCACGATGTACCCCATCAATTGACCATTTGTATGGCCACTGCACGCGAACGAGCGATGACCGCGTAATTATATTCTATTAGAACTACACCTTACCATAAAGCCATAGATAGATCATGAACATGCAACTTTGAATCTTATGCTTTGGCGGTAAAATTGAAAATCTAGTAAAGTTTGACAGATTGTAGTAGCTGTATGTGCTGGCGTCTGTACTAGCCAACTTCTCCAATTACACAATTGTTTTACCTTTGATTTTGCATCACTGCCCCAATCACAGTCCGCCTTTGTACCTTTTTGTGCGAAAAGTTTAAATAAATAAAT
This sequence comes from Globia sparganii, assembly GCA_949316385.1. Lineage (NCBI taxonomy): Eukaryota > Metazoa > Arthropoda > Insecta > Lepidoptera > Noctuidae > Globia > Globia sparganii. The sequence continues at coordinate 2,738,690 of OX438654.1, forward strand.
AAATAAATCTTTATTCACATTCTGATAAGGTTGCTGTTGGGTTGCTGCCGCTGACAAGTCTGTCAAAATCATTGTGATCTTTATACTCGTTACAATAAGGATGCTTTTAGGTTGCTGCCATCTCTGCTGTCAGAGTTAAAATAATTGATTGTGAACGGACTGTCTTTTGGCGCTCGAATGGCTTTGACAGGTAGATATACGCGCTTTTGGTGACGTTTGTTTGTGAAATGTATTGAAAAAACAAGATGGCTCCGTTAGTTCCGATTATCGGCACGCGCCAAAAAATCCTTCCAATCGCTTCCTCCCATCACTTTGATCTCTCCCTGCCAAGACGAGCGCGCCTAACAATTTATTGGGGTCAGCGCGAGGGCTTACGTTATTGAAAAGGTTCTGCAACATATCGTCGACCGTAGGTTCAATTGAGGTAAGGGACATTGAATATCTTGTCCCTTACCTCAATTGAACCTACGGTCGACGATATTGCGGCGGAGTCGGGATGGGCACGACACTCCAGGGATCAATATCCTGATCAAATATGGCTGATGTACGTAGATCTTAGGTGAAGAGGTGAGTTCAGGTAAGCATGGCTTAGGCTTAGAAGGCTTCTCTATTTCTTCTTCTTCTTGTTTCATTCTTTTCAGTAGTCGGGTTTTATTTTTTAAACTTATTCACTGTGAGATTTTTAGATGGTTTATCGATAAAATATAAATTTATTTGTGTCATCCACCAACCGCTGAGATATTCCAGCCAATCCAAAGGCAATAAATTAATGTAAATACTCACAAAGTAGTTAAAAAGAATCATCATTAGTGAGGTAATTAAATTGTATGCTGTAGTTGATAGATTAAAATAGCAGAAATCATAAAAACTCCAATTAAGTAGGTACTAACTTATCTCAAGTGTATTTAAAGTTTTATCTCACCATAAAAGCAAACAAAGTTGCAACTTGCAATACCACTTCACCAGTCTAAAACATAAACAAAAAACATAAACTTGTACATAAACAAACCGGCAGCGTCGACACAACTTAATCGCACTGATGTAATCGATAAAATCTACAACATTCGTCATATCGAGTGTACAAACTAGTGATGTGACTCATGTGCAACATTGATTTTGACCTCAGCTTGCATTGTCATTCTGGGTGCAGTGATGGAAACGTGTGAGCCTTTATTGGTATTGTACAGACGCCAGTACATCAAGTTACCCGAATCTGTCAAAGTTTCCCAATCAACTTTGAACCTTATACTTTAGGAATAAGGTTGAAAATCTATTAAAGAAATTTGACAGATTGTAGTAACTTGATGTGCTGGTGCTGGCGTCTGTACCTAAAGCATTGATATAGTATATTAAAACGTATTAGTTTTTTGTTGTTTGTAAACAAAACAGTCATCATTCTTTTGTCCATAACCTAATTTATTTGAAGTCGGCGCAACAATTATCTTATTTTTCATTACTTCTCTATTACTCTTCATCTCGGCAGTCAACCCCTTTCTTTCAAATACCGTTTATCGAAATATAATATAATTACATAGAAGCAAAAGAAAATTTTTGGTTATTGATTAAAATCTTTAAAAAAAAAAAAAAAACATCGCCGTAGGACATCGAGTTACAAAACACCAAGTTTATAAATGTGGTGATGATGACCATTGAACTTTTCAAAATTGTTATATTTTTTATTTCAAACCCAGCTTGTTTTAAATTTAAACAGACATCAGTATGATGTCATTACATTATTTAGATTTTTTATCTGTCACAAATCAAATACTCGATTGTTAAATTATGTCAAATTACTTTCAATGGTCAATCCACTCGTTTCCAATTCGAAATGACCAATAAAATCTTTTAAATTAGTACACAAATTATCCAATTAGTTACAGAATGGCCTTAAAATTTAACACGCGTTTTATCGAGATAAACATAATTTAAATCGAATTGAAGTAAAGAATGAATAATCATTTGAAGTAACCGTTACAAATTGTCGCATCTGACAAGAATCTGACTTCTTAAAAATCGAACGTTAACGGTACACCAATGAAAACGTTTAAAAATAAATACTAGCCGAGCATGAACTTTGAAAAAGAAGCAAACCATCCAGCCGACCTAACGGAATAGTGCCGTTCCAATTTTGAAAAATCAAGAGAAGAGAAAATAGGTCTCAAATAGTGCTGTACAACGATAATGGAAATATCGGGATTGAAACATACATAGGTACTACTACTATTACTGGATTACTAGGGATGTGTCGTATACTAAATATAGAAAAATCTAATTTTTAACTACTTCTGTTTATAAGTGAACTTTTGATTGTTCTGCGGGGTAATTGCGTAATACACTAACAGTATGTATGGCTTTCATTTTGACAGTTCAACAACATTCATTGCTTTATTTACGTTGTTGAGAAGACAAATTTTTCGAACATACGAAGCAATACATTAGCAATACCTTTCAATATAATTCAGATTGTGATCAATAGTGTGTTACGCAATTAGGGTACTGATTGGCTACCTAATCACTTCGTTGGAAACCATTTTGAATCGCTATTTAAACACGTCAATTTCAGTAAATGAGTTTTCTTTATTTCCTTAGTCCTTACGTAAATAATTGCATAAATACAACGCATGAACCAGCAAAACAAAACAATAAGCATAACAATAAACCGTAACATTAGAATTTAATACAAAACCGTAACGGGAATACTATCCTCGACACATTTACCAGCACTAGCGGCGCATAGTGCAATCGGAAAAGCCATTTGCGAAGCACAGAGGTCGGCGTCGCCATGACAGGCGACCCAGTTGCACAGTCCCTTTTTATAACTACAATAGAAACTCGTTAAGTTTCTGAAGCTAGGAAATTGGTCGTAAGTCATAACTTTCTGTTGTGAGGTCTTCAAGATGTGTTTAGTCTTTAGAGAGTTAAAGAGTTTTATGTGTTGGGATATTGAAGTTTCTTTAAAGTGGATTGTATAGGGGAAGTTGGCTTTTAGGAGATCAATTATATGAACCAAGAATGTGAATTAGATGAACTGAATGGCGTACAATGTAGATGTTAGTTCCTTGTGCAGCTTAAGGGCGGATTGGTGTTAGATCTGTAAACGCAGTATGACAATGTGTCAAACACACGTCACTTTTGACGTAAATCGACATCTCTCTCTCGCAATTCAATGGTTGTCGCCGTAAGAACGTTGTGCTTTCTCTATTATTTCACTGTTAATCCTGCCTATTTTTTTTTAAATTTATGCCTAAACTTTTACGGATTTCACAAATGAAACCGCGTTCAAGAGCTGTCAGTGTCATCATTGTTGTAGAATATTGACATTGACAGCACTTGAACGCAGTTTAGATGTGCTGATCGCGTTCAGTTTCATTGGTAAATCTGGCACTAAGCTTAATTATTGTTCTATCGATTCATCACAAAATTCTTAGTCGAAGCTAAGAATTTTATCAATAGTCAGACTTCAAGGTTCACGTGCTTCAAATATACCTTTCAACAATGTTATTTGAAAATGAAGTTCTATTCATCTGCAACAACTAGGACCGTGCCCTATCACCGCATATTATTACACGAACAGAACTGCAACAGCATTGCAAATTGACGTATTTTAGTGCGTTGACGTTACGCAAGCCGTCCCGTCGATATGAAAGCAAATGAACGCACGGCGGATACTGAAAGTACAGGAAATCAGGGGTGACACCTACGATAAGTTCTAGAATATTCTCATATCTGTAGATGATCTTGATAAGTTCTCTTACAAGGCATAAGTAACAGGAAGCAATAAATCTGAATTCCATTTTTTTGTCGTGTTCTTTGAGGGCTTGCAATTTTTTCCTATTAGTAAAAAGCAGGAACGCTTGACATTTTTGCAGGATGTGTTAGAACTCGGAAAGATGGTGGTAAATGGATGCTATCAATTTTTTTGGAAAATAGTGAATTATACCTAAGCCAGTACTTAAGCGTATTCTATGTGGCTTACACATTATCTATATATTAGCTGTTGTGAACTTAGTACTCCTGTGACATGACATAATGAAATTTTTAATAAGTTTCTCTGAAACAGCAGCCCCTCACCAAAACAAAATATGCAGACCCATATTCTTCTTCACTTTTTAATATAATCTTATTAACATCCTGCTGTTATTAATCCCGGCTTTAGTCTCTCAATATGATAAGATTGCGTGCCAACCCTAGTTCAGATGCAACCGACAAATGAAGCGGGATATCGAGCGGTATTAACATATAGATAGCTATATAGATACAGATTACAGTCCCTATGTACTGTCCCTTTGAATATGGAGTTATACATAACGATATGTATGTACATGAAGTAAGTATTTCTGTATATACCTAATAGAATCAGGTGTGATTTTACTGAAACGTAAATAGAGATGTATCGTGTTGTTGTCATAGATTTGTCGATGTTACTATAGCTATCGATACTTATTTTGGAAATATTTATAAGAATAGGAGAGTTTTGTAATGTAGTCCATCAGCATTTTTAACTGTGTTCCTTTTTAATAGTATTCCTGAAAATCCTATCCAACTATCCTACTAATATTCCTACTATTCCTACTTTCCTACTAATATTATAAATGCGAAAGTTTGTGAGGATGGATGGATGTTTGTTACTCTTTCACGCAAAAACTACTGAACAGATTTGGATGAGGTTTGGCACACATATAGTTTATAACCAGGATTAACACATAGGATACTTTTTATCCCGATATTCCCACGGGATCGAAACTTACGCGGGTAAAACCGCGGGGCGCAGCTAGTCTTGTCTAAATTATTTTAGGTCCATGGCGCATTATTTTAGCAATACCTAATGCCTTTTTGTGAGAGAGATCAGAAAATCGAATGTAAAAACGCACTTAGATCTCCATAACTATTAAATTACTTAGAAACAAGTGCAACAATGATTAAAAAAACGAAGAACAGGTAACGAGTGCATAACAAGCAGTAAAACAATACAAATCAGTTCGATTCTCATACATTGTCTGTTGAAAAGGAAAAAGATGAATGGAAATCGATTCAATCGATACTGTTCTCTAGATTCGCTTACTATTTACCTACGTTTCACACTCTTTCTTATGCTTCTATTTTCAGAAATAAGACCTGATTATGAATTCTATGAACTCTGGACGTTTTAGTTGCCCTTGTCAATCATTTAAGAGTGTTATGTTGGTTTATGTAATTACTAGGGGTGGTCTAAAAACCAACAAGCAAAACAAATTACTTTATTACAAAGCTATTTCTATGAATGCCCATTGCCCGCGCCTATTTTTTTCAATAATCTAATATCAGCGTTTATGAGGTACCATTAAATCTAAAATAGAGGTACGGATTTTTATTATATTCATAAACAAAACATATTGGCACATTTAGCACGAGCTTTCAACAAGTCGTAAAAATTAAATGATATTTAAAACGCATAACATCTTCCAAGATAATATTATTTTCTCTTCTCAATAAAACGACTGTGGTAATTTACGAGTTTTGAGAAATAATATTTGCATTCGTATTACGCAACTTGTAAATTTCATATTTTCATGACGATATTTGATACGTTTTGCACATTTTCCTGCCAGACAGAAAATAAAAAAGACATTGTTCTGCAAACAAAACTTCACAAAAAAATAACATAGTTTTAAAACAGTTTTTTTTTTATGAAGCCTTAAATATCTTATAACCATATAATAACTAACCTACCCCTTACCTAAATCAATTTAAAGGTGTTAATGAAACACAAAACACATGCTTAAAATTTTCCTTATTTCGATATTTATCTCGTCCAGTTAAGTGAATTTCATATACGAATTTCGGTCGTTTCGGTGCGCGGGCGCACGTGGCGGGCAGGAAACGGAAGCCATTGTTTAGCCGCGCCGCACGAGCTGAATCGTAAATCGCAATTCGATTGCGCTATCGATATTTTATTTTTGGTGGCGCAACCCTATTTTTTTGGTGGCGTGCTTAATATTTTTTGTTTAGGTGTTTGTTGCCATGGGGTTTTAGAAACCGCGTACGTTTTATTTTCAAGGCTTGGTTGGTTAATAATTCATGATCAACAAACAAACTAAAGTTTCCCCGCAAACTGTGCGACGCGATTTTGAGTCGCGTTGCGTCTTTCTTTGGAAGCCTTCAAACGTTGCGGAAAACCGAATCGTAGTCACATATTCTGGGTATTTGATTTTCTGCGAATTTATTCAGTTTGAAGTGGGTGTATCATCTATCATCAGTTATATGAATGACGTCAAATCACGATTTGATGTCATCAACGACGCAAATTCAGTATGTACCTTTTACAAGATTTCTGGACTGTAACAGCTATTCATAAATTCTATATTATTTCGTATAAACATATTAATATTAGAACTATGGGGTCGACAGCCCAATTATTATGCTTGTGACTAAAAAATTATTCTCGATTTGTTTTTCATTTTTCTACCTCATATTATTTTACGGTACATCGTGCTTTTTTTTGCTGTACCTAAGTAGTATAATCTTTTACAAAGTTATTTACTAAATCACTAGAAACGAAAAACTTCGCAAGCAATGAGAAATTAATCGGACAAACCTCAGGACGAGCTGTTTCTCACATGAACCACTGTACGTCGCTTGCTCCCGCGTCACCAGTCCTGACTATCATCGGCTGCTGAGACCAAAACTACATACTTAGTATACAGGAAAGTTTTATAAAAATGTGGCTATTATTTATTTAGATAGTATACCTATTGTGGTGTCATACGACGACCACGCGAACGAAGTCGCGGGCAGAAGCTATTCTTTTATAAAGTTCTTTTGTAAGATTTGTGCGTTAGCAAAATATGATTTACCGTGTTCGAGAGCTTAGCAACGTAAATTAGTGAGCCCGTTCCCTCTTTTGGCCAGGTGGAAGTTGTAATAGCAAGTAAAGACAGTTTCCTGTGTCACCAGTTATCCAATAAGTATTCTGCATTCGCCATTTATTTTCCAAAAATATAAACAAATATGAGTGTATGGATAAAAAACATTAATTCCTACACAATAAAGTTCAGTTTACGCTACAATTTCAAACATTATTTTTCAACTTTTTCAATAGCGCTAGTCACTCTGAAATCAACTTAATTACCATTAGAATAAAGTTGATATTTGTCAGTTGAGCTATTAACTAGAAAGAACATCAATTTGTAACATTAGTTTGAATAGATGATAGTTACATTACATATAGATACGCATAACTAATGAAATGGACATATTTTCACTTCAGAGACAAGTAAAAAAAAAACGAATTAACCACATAAAATTATAGGTGCAGACGCCAGCACATTAAGCTACCAACTGAAACTGTCAAATTTTCCCAATCAACTTTGAACCTTTTATGCTTTAGCGATAAAGTTGAAAATCTGTTAGAGAAATTTGACAGATTATAGCAGCTTGATGTGCTGGCGTCTGTGCCACGCCTGTATTCCTAGGTTTAGGCCGACCCACATTTCTAAGCACCCATGTAATAGGGGGAAAAACTATTGCCAAAAAACGGGTACAAATCCAGATTCCGGGATGCTATTGAGAAATTCCAGATGAAAAAATCCAATAACACTTCTTGTCCGGGAATCGAACCCAGGATCTCATGCTCAGTAATAACGCTTGCGACCACTACAACAACGACTATATAAATCAATATCAACACTTGTATTAATAGGTAATTTATAAATATATTAATTGGAAATATTCCCAAGAAAATAAAGTTTTCGTTTCAGCAAATTTATACATAAACGCAGCATTCACAGAAAACGGAAAGAATACAATCCCATTCACTTTCACGTCTTTCTTTCCCATGCATTCGCATCGACGTGTCATCTGTCATAATTCTAAATCAATTAACGTCATAAAAGAATTATTTGCATCATAACCACAAACAGATCTTTCACTAGTAAACACAGGCTAATCAGAAAGGGGTCTGTTTGAAACAGTGGGCGTTACCATGGTAACCGGCGGTAAATTGTTTAATAATGATCGCGAAATTCACGTATCAGGAAACATGTAATTATGCTTTGAAATGTTTGGAAGAGTGAGGAGTGGTTTTAGGAACAGGATTCGACTTATGTATACAAATAAAGGTATCGATAGAAATGGATATATTACGGTACTTTCTTTCGATGTCAAACAGTCCTTAATACTCATTGGTACTTTTGGATACTGCCATTGTACATTTTGTTTTTTACAACATAACAAGAAAAGTCTCATTTTATCGGCCCTGAAATCAAATACACTGTTTAGAAATGTTAGTAGCCCACGAGGACATAAAACCAAATATGTACTCAACCTTATCTTCATATCTTGTAACAGTACTCCACTTCCTTATTTTATTTATCGATAAAAGATAGTATAGTTCAACACCCCGCGATACTCATGAGTGACTGTAAATATGTCGTCGTAAAGACTCATAAATTAATATTATATCTTATCGACCTTATCGTAGACAGTGGGTATATTAGTGATAAGGAACTAATATGTAATAGCTGTCTATTGTTTTATTATACGATCCACTGATCCACACTTAATTCATAAAATATTATCGGCCAATTAGTAATTACTTATTGACACTAAAATATTGTAAAAATATTAGTCATTAACACACGAGTCATTCAACGTGGTCATAATTATATTTTTTCGCCAAAACTAAGTATCGATATTATTATCAGACATGTCCCACCACTACTCAAGATTAGGGTTTGCCTTCACACAAAGCTTCCTTAATCTATTCGCGAAGGGCTCAATGCCACATTATTTGTGGGCAGATGTTCTCCAGGTAAACTGGAGCAGATGCTGAAAGAACAAAGCACGGAGAAACGGACGACATTGAAGATTTAATTAAATTATTTTGAGCACACTTGCGTTGCGTCTGTTGCAAAGTTTAAAGTAAGTACTTATGCCTTTAATGTTAAGAATGGGCTTGTCTTTAAAGAGTGGTTTGGTATCAATAAAATAGAGCGTGACGATTTTTTTATTAGTAGTTAGAAGTCAGGTACCGTTTTTAAATGGATTTTCGTGCGTAAATACAGTTGTGGAGTACTTGCTTTCTGATCTTTGGACGTGTCTAACTATCTAATAGAGATAATATTTTTGACAAAATTGTTGACTGCGTCACGTCTTCATTCCAGTTAATTTGTATTCAACATCAAGGCTTTTTTTTATCAACGGTTTCCGCATAAAACGGTTTACCCTAGAAATTAATGAAAATCTGCAAAATCCGAATACGTTAAAAAAGTCTAGCAGAAACCTGCAAAAAATGCTATCAAAAATTGTTATCTTATTACCCAACTACTTTCTCGCGACATCAGCTCATTTCACGCTTCGCTGAACATTACGTAAAACATAATACTCTTTTTACCCAAACCCCTTTTTTCTATCATTGAATACATCTTTTACAAAACGAGTACCATTCCGAAGTACCGTAAGTGCTTTTTGTGATGATTCGAAACTATAAACCACGACATTATGAAGGAAAGAAATTAAAAAAAAAACTGCTTTTCCACTTCACTGGTTTGCTAGTGCTAAAGAAAACGTTTGGGGCTGTTTCCTATTGCTAATTATATAGAGGATAAGAGGATATATTCCAGAAATCCCCACCGACAAATCTCCACCAGTGGGGATAAGGAATGAAGACCAAATTACTTTGCAAATAATAATTGAATACTTCTGTAAGTTTGAAGGATATTCCGTTTTGATAGAATAATAGCGCTTAACAAAGAATTACTGTCATCTGATACAATTATTATTGTATCAGATGACAGTAAATAATAATTAATTAGCTTTCTACATAAATAATTAAAGATAATTATTATTGTTAACCTATGTTGTCCCATTGCAGGGTTATAGGTCTACTGTTCTCTTTTCCACTCCTCTCTGTCTTGAGCTAGTGTGTATCAATCCTGTGTGTAGTCATCAAGCTCGCCCCTCCATCTTCTCCCGGGTCTGCCTCGGTTGTTGTTGGACGTTTTCTGGGACACACACCTCACACAAGCAAACCATCATCATCTGCCTAGCCTTTTCACAACTATGTTGGGGTCGGCTTCCAGTCTAACAGGATGCAGCTGAATACCAGTTTTTACATGTAGCGACTGCCTATCTGACCTGGACACAACCCAGTTACTGGGTAATATGATACCCCTTGGTAAGACTGGTTGTCAGACTTTCGGGCTTCTGACTACCCGTAACGACTGTCAAAGATCCACGAATGACAGCCGGGACCAACGGCTTAATGTGCTTTCCGAGGCACCGAGGGATCTCGGTATGTAAAGATGGTCACCCATCCACCGACCAACCGCGGCAAGCGTAGTTTAAACTGATCGATCGACTTGTGTGGCTATTATTATTTAGCCACGGGCCCCTCTGACACAACCAAACCAATAGGTACCTTTAAAAAAATTAAAACTTAAAACGCAACCCATAACATTTTCCCTTACCAACCAAAAATTGCACAACGCGGCTAAAGATTCACTTTAATAAATAGTCTTCAGTCTCTCGGGCTTCTGACGATCTAAAACATTATCATAAAAGCTATGACACCAAGAAGTTTCCGTCCGATGCATTGTAGAAACTAAACATGCAAAGAACCGTTGCTTCTACCATGACCCATTCTTTTAAACAAATGCCTGAGAAGCCCACAGAGTAACATAGACCCAGAGCTCACCATATTGCCTGACTACATAGGTTAAAGTAGTATCAATAAATCTAGCCTAGTCCACGGGAGCGGTCTCGTTAGTTATCGTTCAATATAACTGCTCGCGTGTATAACATGTTAATTTCAAAGTAAATCATTTTACATTGTATTGTGCTGTTTGCTTTTACGGATTTGGTGTTATTTATTATTTGAGAGGTGACTTTATTAAGATCTTAGTAATATATCGATACCCGCGACTCCATCCGCTTGAAATTTCACCCTCTTAGGGGTGGAATTTCGAAAAACCGTTTCTTAGCGGATAGCTACTCTTCACAAAGAACACACCCTTCAAATTGCATGTCTCTAGGAGCAGCGGTTTAGGCTGTGCGTTGATATATCAGTCAGTCAGGACTTTGAATTTTAGGTATATATCGTTCTTTGCTTCAATAATCTTGAAAATTGAAAGAGTGATATCGTCGTGACTATGTCACGTTTTCGCTGAAATTTGAGAGCACCTTCCTCTCACTCATAGATTCGCTATTACACCCACAAAAGAAACCACGTTTTTAGAAAAATAAAATCGGTCACGGCGGTTTCAACTATTAAATTTAAAAAATGAATTGTTATTGAAGCAAAGAGGCGATATATCTATAAATAACAGAGATGTCGATAATGGGTCAATCCACTTACTACATTAAATACGTACCTAAATGGGGAAGTAGGTACCAGACTAAAAAAAACGTAAGAAGATTTTAATTTTAGTAGGCTACCCCTACTAAAATTAAAATCTTCTTACGTTTTTTTTTTGCAATTTCAGTTACAGGTCAGTATCAGGTTCTTTTTTGAACAAAATATGATTCGCGACCGCAACAAGTATGCATTTACAGAATTATAATCATCAATACACCCTAGAGGGTTATATTCATGATTTTATTGATTAATTTTTCATGACATAGTCATTCAATTGGGTTAATATGAACTGACATGTTAATGTCATAACTTTCTAAAACTAAAAATGATATAGAAACTTGCAAGAACTAATAGCCAAATATTAAGTTGGGTCTATAAACTTAATATTTGGCTATTAGTTCTTGCAAGTTAACTTTTGCACACGTTTATTATTACTTTGTATCGTATTATTACTTTGTACCGTAAAATTTGAATTAACGCCAGAGAAGCACTTGCACTTGCAATATTATCGGATGCGCTTGCGTCAATTAATCAGCGTTCAGGCGGCATGTGGCGCCGGATGATTCAGGGGTTGCAATTGGTACAAGTTATAAACTTTTGGATTTTCTATAAAAATAGTCGTACTTTGGCTCTTCACACATCTGCAAGTAAAATTGTTAAGAATATCTCCGAATCATTTTTGATTTTAGTCAGAAGAGATTTTATGCTATATTATACTTATATATAGCAATATACAACCTAACAGGGCAACATAGCATCTTATCTTGTTAGCAACCAAAAATTAAAACTCCCAAAAAAGCTTCTAAATATACATATTTCTTGCTACGCCCATGCTACGACGACGTAGCTACGAATTCGTAGAACTCTTGATTTGACCCTCACAACATAAAATATACTGCTGTTTTCGTACTACACACAGTTCCCATAATATTCTATGCCCTATGGTATAACCTCAACATACAAATATGAAGTACAGTATTTCATAATCATACAACTTAGTACAGCATTGCGCTAACGGTGACAGTTCCTTTTAAAGCTACATCTCAGAGCGATTTAACGCAAAATTGCGCTCATTAATCCATATACTCGCTATTTTTAGAACTAACTTGACCACTTTTTCAAATGCTGCTTGTTATTTCTTGTAGTGTGAGGAATAAAGTTTTATTTCGCGTGATTTGATTGTAGTTGTAAGTTTGTTATGGTCTTGTAAGATAGGGTTGTCGGATTAGTTGCTAAGTAGATTTATTTAAACGAAAAACATTTCTGGTATTGCCATATCCTGCTAAACATAGAATCTTAAGGTGATAAGTACGCATAGGTACTGTTTAAATGTTTTCTAACCTTGTAACATTTAAACGCGACACATTATTTTCTGCTCATTTAATTTTATTTTTAAACAAGAAAATATAAATTAACATGAAAACGAGACGGAACATGTCGTGTCAAGGATAACTGGTAACAACCTCGGAACGTTTATAACAACAAGGCTTTTAAATAAAATTGTTTTAAGAATGGCTATTGTGGAAAGTTATAATATTCTTTTTACATCATTATACTGCTTCATTATAATTAATCCAGCGCGATTGGAGGCAATATAATTAAGGTTTTTATAAAACAAACTTCCTAGAATTTATGAAAATAATTATATGGCTTCATTGACGCTAATAAATGTAATTTTCATAATTTTAAAACCTGAAAACTGAAAAGTACTTAAGATAAGTAAAGTAAACATTGCTTATAATGAAAATAATAAACATTAATAAAATTCAAAGTCCTGACTGACTGATAAATATCAACGCACAACCTAAACCGCTGGTCCTAGAGACATGAAATTTGGAGGGCGTGTTCTTTGTGAAGAGTAAATATCCACTAAAAAGAGTTTTTCGAAATTCCACTCCCAAGACGGTAAATGGGAGTTTTGACAAGTTGTCAACAGTCCTAGCGATTGTTGACAACTCGGAACAGGATGGAACGTGGACTACCTTCATAAAATGTAACGCTTATTTTATGAAGGTAGTCCACGTGCTTTTCCTCGATCTTTATTTTTCCAATTTTTAAAGCTCCTTTTTGATATGAAAACCTGATGTTGACAACCATAATATCACATGTTAGTCAACACTAACGTTATTATAGCAACTTAATTTAAGATGCAACCGCGCGGCGCCTGCGCACTCGACGTGTGACATCACTGTAATTACGGATGAGTAGAGGCGTAAGTGATGTTTGCAGAAGGAAGATTAAATAGATAGTTACTACTGGTTTTAAATAATTGAACTAGGTAACGGATGAATTCATCTTGGCTTGCATAATAAAATAAGGCGTATAGATGAAGAAGCTCCCATTAAAAACATTATTATTAAAGTTGATAAATATAGTGAATATGCAATGGATTAAAGTTACTACAATCCAGGACATATCCAAAATGTTTGCCAAAAAAAGTGATGCTAGTACATTTCGACGTTTAAAAGGCAAAATTGACTAAGCGACATAGGGTTAACTTTACAAGAGAGATATAAATTTCTGAAAAAGACATACATTCTTGTAATAGTCCTACAGGCGTAATTCATCTAAAGCAGAATTATATGATATTTTTTTTAAATCGTTAGGCAAAATTGACTAAGCGACATTTATGTTAGAGCTACTACGTCGTTTAGTAAATTTTGCCACTTTTGCCTTTCAACCGTCAATTTTACCATAACCGTTAACGATCCAAATAATGACCCCGTATTTAATAAATCGACACACAGTCCTTCACTTTATCAATCGACACAACATTGACATAAACCACATCATATCCAGATCAGTGTCCAATGAAGCCGCAATCAACTGAATTCTTAACACATCGAATGCTTAATGCCGTTAATCATCATTTATCTACTCTGTGTCATTGAAACATAAATATTCTAGTGGAAACAAGGTCGGCACAGTCACGCACCATTGTACTGTAAAGGTTAGTAAAACAATAGTATTTTTTAAGCATTTGTATGTACTTCGAGAGATTAAGGTTAAGTTGGGGAAACAAGAAGAAAATGTCAATGGATTGAAGGCGGCCATGACAGTTTTTTAATGGTCGAATGTCCGGAAATGCATTGATTGGATCGCTTTGTTGCGTTTTGTATTAAATAAGATTGTGATTGCAGATCTTAGTGCTGCTGAGTGTTATTATAATCAGATATAGAAAGAATAACAACAACATGAAATCACGCCTGTAATCTGTAAAGGCTTAGGCAGAGGTGTATACTATTGTATATCCCCTTTCATCTCAGAATACCAGATTAATAATAACACCAAATATACATTAATTTATATTAGGTAATTCCAGCTCTACCCGCTTGCAGGAATTGCACCACCTGCCGTACGAAGGAAAAAAAGAACCAGGAATCCGATTCCCGACATTCCCTCTACGATTACACAACGACCCCGGGTAGGCTTAAAATTCGCAAGAGCTTCTTTCGCTCTACGCAGGCCATCCAAAACAAACCACATAATGAGAGAAGCAAATTGTGGGCAGAAATGCATTCACCACCTCCAGAGTTCGTTAAACCCCAGGAATATTTGCCTGTCGGCTGTGATCTACAGTGGTCTTGGTTTTTGCGGAAATCTCTCAATCGATTGCGTACACAAGTAGGGCGCTGCAGACACAATTTGACGAAATGGGGGATTACTGACCCATCCAATACTCAGTGCGAGTGTGGTGCCTCTAATCAGACCATGCCCCACTCGCTGGAGCGCCCTAAGTGCCCGTTCACCTGCACTTTGGTTGACTTAACTCCACTGATGCCACAATCAACGTGGCCACCTACTGTGCTCAAACAATATAAAATATCGAAGAAGAGTACCATCGCCATGAAAAGAACAAGGACCTGAAAAAAAATTTCATTTAACTGTACTTCTTGTATATTGCGGATCTGGTATTTAGATGATTTGTTATATTGCGAATCTGGTATTTAGAGAATCTGTTATATTCCGAATCTGGTGTATTTAGTTAATCTATTATATTGCGAATCTGGTATTTAGATACTCTGTTATATTGCGAATCTGGTATTTTGAGAATCGGGTATTCTGAGATCGAGCCATAGGTACACCAAATTTCGCTAGTTATGTTTTTTAAGTCCCATGTAATAAGGAAGTAGGTAAACTACTGTAAATTTTATTTTAAAAAACTTTTAGGCCCGTATTACAGAACGTCACTCAATACTCAAGCATTACTTAAAACTAGATTCAAGCCATTTGATTGGTTGAAACTAGTTTTAAGTAATGCTTGAGTATTGAGTGGCGTTCTGTAATACGGGCCTTAGTGCTCATACACACAAGCAGTATATTGACAAGCGTTGACGGCTGCCACTGATACACATCGACTGCAGTTGACGGCTGCCACCGATACGCGTCGACAGCAGTTGACGGGTGCCACCGATACACGTGGACTGCAGTTGACGGCTGCCACCGATACACGTCGACTGCAGTTGACGGCTGCCGCCGATACACGTCGACAGCAGTTGACGGCTGCCGCCGATACACGTCGACTGCAGTTGCGTCTGTCGTCGACTCGTATCGCTCGTGTGTATGCACTCTTACACCGCCTTTTGTGAGTTCCATTCCCACACAGTTGAGAAATGGTTTTTGCCATTTGTATGGTATTCGGTTTTCTTCTACAAAATAATGCATTCGTCGTAAAAAAAACAAACAGTTACATAATTTCCTAGTATTAGGATAGTTCGCACAAACTATGATTTATAAATAGACAGAATAAATTTTCAATGTTCTCAACAGCTAATTAATGCCACGAACACACCTCTCTGCTCTTTAGGAATTACAAACACTTGGAATGATAAAATAATATTATCATTGAACATTCCTGTCCGAAGGATCTCTTTGATCTTTGTTATAAACTCCCACGTACAAACTTTTTGGATTCCTTTTGTACGGTAAGCGCCATAGGTTTAATATTAACATTAGAATTTACAGCAAAAGATATTACCCCATACTAATAAATGTATTATATCAGAGGGGCAATCATTGACTTATATATTTAGTAATTTTAAGAACGTTCACAGTCTGATCTCAGTCTCAATCTGTCAAAAAAAGCTCAAATTTCCCTACATTTTGACAAGTTTTTGACATTTGTTTGTCGCCAAGATGAGACTGCGACTAGATTTATTGGCCTTCAGATGAATAGGTTTAGAACGATATAATATATATAATATAAATATATATATAATAGATGAACACCGATTTCTCTCTTCCAGTCGTCAGTAATTTGACTTTCGAAAGAAGGAAGACAAAGCGTTGTGTAACTGAAGAGTAAAAGAACACTATCTTTCCACTTTATCATAGTTGTGTATGTATGTATTTAATATATTTATTAAAATTGTAGTGACATTTATTTTAGAAGTATGTATGTTTATTTGTATGTATGTAAGTTTATTCTCATAGTATATGTTTAGTTCTATTAAGTGAATTGTT
Organism: Globia sparganii; assembly: GCA_949316385.1. Classification (NCBI taxonomy): domain Eukaryota; kingdom Metazoa; phylum Arthropoda; class Insecta; order Lepidoptera; family Noctuidae; genus Globia; species Globia sparganii. The sequence goes on from OX438654.1 coordinate 2,755,485, forward strand.
TTTTGTCTCTTTTTCACGTGCTGTCTACACCTCTCTATTTATTGTCCTATCGCAGGTATGCTGGAAGAGATTTCTTATGAAATAAGCATCACCTTTGTACCTATTTTTCTGTTCTGTTTTTTTGTTATCTGTTTATATTATGTGTGTACATAAATGGTGAAATAAATAATCCTACTAATATTATAAATGCGAAAGTTTGTGAGTATGGATGGATGGATATTTGTTACTCTTTCACGCAAAAACTACTGAACGGATTTTGATGAAACTTTACAGTAATATAGTTTATACATCAGAATAATACATAGGATACTTTTTATCCCGATATTCCCACGGGATCGACACTTATGCGGGTGAAACCGCGGGGCGCAGCTAGTAAAATAATAATAATGGCATAGATAGTATCTAATATTTTTACCATTATGAATACTCCGTAGGTTTACATTACAACTTCTGGGTAATGTAGTAACACCAGTGTCTAGAACCCACACTATTAAGTGGGATGCTCTGTAACCGGTATATCGTTTCCATATAAACTCGACTTGATATCATTTCATATTTTATTTTTAGTCAGTTTTAAGTACCTAACTGACTGTAACGCAATGAAGATCATGTGGTACAAATTGTACTAAATCTGCCAGAGCAAAAAAGAGGCAGAGGCCGCCCGCCATTGACCTGGTACTCAAATATAAAAAGAGACCTCAAAAAAGCCCAATTGCCTGAACCGACAACCCAAGACAGAATAACTTAGCGCAGAAAAGTGAGGAGACCCCGAATAACGGGACCAGGGACGGAAGAAGAAAAAGAGTCAGTTATAAGTAACTTAAAATTGTATAGAGATACGACGATTTATTCCGGTCTGATCTCTTGAGCCCCCCTCCAGCCCCCCCCGCCCCGATACCCCGGTAGATCTTCTTCTGTTTTAGACTTGTGTCATAACCACATTATCTATACTCCATTTACAATAACAAACCTTTTTTACCCTCTGTTTTAATGCCATCCTTATGCCTACGGAATAGAAGTCAAAATCGGTTGAACAAGCTGTAAAAAAGGTTTGTTTAAATGTCTAATCTTATTGTGAATGGAGTATAGGTTACTCTTTTTGACGGGTAAGTACAATCAAAAGAAATTAAATGTTTTATGTTTTACAAAATTTTTTTTTTTTGAACATTTGAGTACAAAGGTACGTACTGCTTATTTCTTAACAATCATCAATTTCTTCCAGCAGACCTGAATTTTGTAAATTACACCGTACGAAATCCACCCTTCCAGTTACTAATCTACATTGACCACTTACATTTAATCCTGATAGTACCATATCTACCCACAGTCGTACCCTTGTGCGTCTGAGTTCATTGTTTCCGCTTGACTTCTGTTCCGACCTTTGGCTTCACGGCCAGGGTCTGTCAAGTAGATGGACATGAACCCTTGTCCTTTAAACCTGGAATGATTTATCCAAATGGCTGGAAATCCTCTAAAATCTTTTAAGATTTGCTCGAGACACAATGGCTTTTTAATTGTTACTATAATGAAGGCATTAAACCAGTTAGTGTCCATTGGTTTAATTCTGATATGATGAACGATATTTAGAAAGTAGATTAGACTCTGTGTCATGTTATTATCCCAGATCGAAAGTGTTTGTAAACAGACTGCAAACTAGCTGAAACTAAAACGCAATTAAACCAACTGAACTGTGTCTTTATTGTACAGGCAACTGACGAATTACTCCTGCATTCGATTCATTCATTTTAAATCAAAACTCATTTATTTAAACTAGGCGAGGATCAGAATTATTTGAACGTCAATATTACTTAAATGACAGTCCCCAAAATGCACGCCCTTCACCGCTTCCTAGTGAAAGAAGAAGTGGCGCAACAAACTCCCCAGCAGCACAGCTGTCTGTTCAGTTAGAAGAACTTGATTATATACAATAGTAAGTAATTAATATTACGAAGCACAAAACATTAAATTATTTGACATATGTCACCTAGCACACGCCAATATACCAACAAAAACATACACAAGTATACTCAAGCAGAAATACATGGCGCAGTTAGCGGTTGCTGAAAGCATGCGTATTGCATACTTTACTAGATCACCATTGCATAAAATCTTCCTTGAACTCTAAACATTGCCTTCTTCTAATACTCCTCATTTTAATACCGTAGGCGGTCCAAGATGTGCTCAAAAGAATGCCCAAATAATGAGCACAGCGTGTGTCCACTCAAAGAAAAAATAACACAAGGAATTAGTAGTAAATTCTACTTGAATAGGCAGATGTCCGCTCCATTCATGTCGCTGTTCCAGCAAATACAGGGCAAAGCGGGATTTATATCTGTGGACACAATACATGAATAGACTATACAAATAGCTTTTTGCATTTGAAAATGATTTGGTCTATTCGATTTTAGAGCTTAGAACACAGCAGTTAAGAATGATGGAGTTGTTTTGGGAGCGTTGTCAATAAATTTGTCAAGAAACTAGTTTCGGACATCTTAACAGATTTTTTATGTAAATCCGTCGGAAATGGGTTTGATGTATTTGACATGGCGGAACGTCTTTTTTCACTTGAAGCTGGAAATAATTTTAAATTGGGTCCATAATGTTACAGCTGCTAAGCATCCATTGTAGTTTCTGAGAACACAGAAGAAACGAATCTACACACATGTGATAAGGAATAATGATGATAAATTATTATTTCGTTTTTTGTGACTCGCACGCAATCTTTATTACGTCCACCTTCACACATTTAAGTCTACTTTACAACAAGATCGTACTTACGTAAACCTTTCCCATTCAAGATCCCATCAAACACTATCGTACTGATCCAATTCGTACATGCCGTTACCATAGCAACCGTGCAGATCCAATCTAAGCTGTGTTGAGTAATCCAATCCTCCCACTGAAAGCTTTTAGCATTTTGTGTGCTCTATAGAGTGTAAGTGTACAGAAACTTAACGCTGTGCGAATATATTGAGTGCTATAGAGTGAGTATGAAATGACTTGATCGGAGATTTTATGGGTTGGTAATTTAGTTGCTGTCGATTACCTATATGGTATGGGTTTTTATATTTGGATTTTCTTTTTGGTAATTATATTGTTGTGTGTGTGTGGGCTCTATTGATTAATCTATGATTCGCAAAACTATAAGTTGTGATGGTTTATAAGGATTCTAGATTCAAGCAATTATTACTGTTGCGTTGGTGAGAGAGCAGGAGAGAGAGAAAATTGCTAGCCTGTAGATAAAGTAGATATACTTGCTCTTTTCCTCTATCTTCCACAGTCCTCTGCGATTCATTAGTTTTTACTTATATCAATCACTCACAATCTGTAAGGAACCTACCTATCTTTCACTATAAGCTCGTCAGACTGGCAAAAACCATAGCCAGCCTTATATCACTATTATTTAGTATGTTTGAAAAAAATTGCGTTTTCAATTTCGATGTTAGGAAGTCGAGTTAGTTTCACCATTTATAACTCTAGTACGGCTGGATCTATTCTTATGATCTTTTGTTGTATTTGTCTTCGCCCCGAATAGCAGAATAATTATTAAAACATGGGAAAATGTAACAAAAAAAAATCTGAGGCGGAACGAAGTTCGCGGGGTCCGCTAGTAAGTAAATAAATGGCTTGTGACTGACTATCACATAAAGCTTCTACTCCTAAAAGTAATACAACCAATTTCAACCACCCAGTGACGTCACTAACAAAACCTGCAATATCCCATTCAAAAAGGTAAACATTAAAAGCCATATTCCCGCCAGTGACCACTCACAGGCAGTCATTTGGTGACGGAAGGAAGCCGCACGGATGCTCCGACGCTTCCCATCGCACGGTACAACGCGTTCCCCCTTCCCCCAACAAACAAAGAGAGAACTAACTAAAGGGGTAAACAGCATAAAAATATTTGACTAAAATATATCCTGGTACCTATTTAAATGGACGGAGGAAGGCAGCTATAAGATACGATAACTATGTGGATCAGTTGGACGAACTAAGGAAATGGAAAGAGTTGATTACACTTTATAAAATCTTCTGGAGTTAATGACCATCGTATCCACAGTTCCACACCTGAATATCACCATTCTATTATTATTATTATTTGTTTAATTCCTAAAACACTTAATCCAATTCACATTTAGTTTTAACCACACAACGAAAATCTCAGGGTTTATCTGCATATTGGTGAGTCAAACAATGGCCCCGATTCTGTTGTTCACAAATTAAATTTAATTTAATTTCATTGCATCTTTTTCTTTCTATTTCATTATGAATAGAACAGAAGATAAATAATAGTTTAGTCCTGTCAAATTAGATAATCCATAGACAAGTTTAGACGTGATTAAAAAATTGGCTACTAAAAATACGTCAAATTACGTCAGGCGCTGACTAATTTGACAGGACTAAACTAATATTTATCTTCTGTCATTTTCTTAATGAAATAGAAAGAAAAAGATACACTGAACTAAGTTTAGTTTAGTTTGTGAACAACAGGATCGGGGCCTAACACTCGTCAACAAGTTTCACATTAAATCCAATGATCTATTGAACACCTAGTATTGGATTTAGAATTTTAATTTCCTTTTTTTTTGTCTTTGCACGTTTTGTCCTAACACGTCTGACATTGGCAGAATTGTCGACATCGGCACCATTGCCATAGAGAAAAATAGAATAGAATAGAATCGGGGCCAGTGTTAATAATTTATAGGTACAGACGCCAGTATATCAATCTACCCGAAACTGTCAAATTTTCCCAATCAACTTTAAACCTCATGCTTTAACGATAAAGTTGAAAATCTATTAGAGAAATTTAACAGGTTGTGGTAGCTTGTTGTGCTGGCGTCTGTAGGTACCATTAGGAGAAATGTGTAAGGAAACGCTTTGATTTGTACTTATAACTTTTCTAACTCGTTTTGTATAACTAAACTAATATTTATACAAGGTTACTTTTCAATGACCAGCCAAATTTAAGGATGTGGTACAGACCATCAAACTAAACAACTTTCTCCATGGGACCAACATCTTAATCGCGAAAAATTTATCAACGGTCCCATAGAAAACTTCAATACCTACTCGACCTAAACGTATGGGACGGCTGAATTTTTATTCGCGATTACGATGTTGGTCCCATGGAGAAAGTTGTTTAGTTTGATGGTCTGTACCACATCCTTAAATTTTGCTAGTCATTGAAAAGTAACCCTGTATATTCACTTCTAAATAGACTGTCTCCGTCTCGAGAGAGCATTGCATATCACCAATTTGAACTCTTTTGGATATTAAAGGCTGTTGTAGTAATGCAACTGTCTTTGTTGAATTTCTTACCTTTCCGATATCAAATAGGAATGTCCACTATTGTACTATTATGACTTTTGAGGTAACATTGAATACCTTGTTCAGCATTAATGTTATCAATAATGAAGAAATGAAAATAATGAAGGCGTTGGTGATAATGATAACTTATCACCAACTTAACCTTATAATTTTATTTCAAAGCCAAAGCTTTTCATAATGACAGTGACGTAGACGTCATTATCAAAACTTCGTTTATATGAGTAGCTGTTAATTCGTTACGTAGGCGTGTCGTCACGTCACGGTGGGCGGGGTCAAGGTCATACACCAATCATAATGCTTTTCGTGTGTCGCTCCAATTAACAACAGATTTGGGTAAGGTCAATTAGTTAATTTAAAAATGTCTGGTATTAGGAATAGGAACCTACTGTTATTAACGTTTTAACCGCTTACGTCGGATTAATCCGACAAATATTTCCGTGTCCATTTCGCCAGGGTTTCGTATATTTACGACCAAATACCACAGCTCGTTTACCCTGCTTTTTTTTTATTAATTAAGTACGCTGTATTCTATCAGGTTTTTCGAAAAATAAATATTTTTCGAATAACTGTGTCGGGCGCTGGGGGTAACAAATGATATGAAGTCGGTCGGTTTTTTTTTTTAATATTTGGGAAAGCAAACACATTATATTTTGTAGAAAGAAATACAAAAAAGGTATGGCCAAATGTGTAACCAACAACATTTTCCACGGAATACATTTATAAAAAAGAGAAAAGGTTAAAGCTGACTAAGTTTATAAGATAGCTAACTTCGATAACAGACCTGGACCAAGTATTTTTATATATCTCATTGGTCAAACAATTCCATCAACTTAGAGGTAGTAGGTTTACTGATCAAATATTTGACAAGCATTTCAAGATACGAAAAGGTAATTATAGCAAGACTAGCTGCGCCCCGCGGTTTCACCCGCATAAGTTTCGATCCCGAGCGAATATAGGGATAAAAAGTAGCCTATACGTTAATCCCGGGTGTCAGCTACCTTCATACAAAATTTTATCAAAATTGGTTCAGCCGTTTGAGCGTGAAGAAGAGACAAACATACACATACACACACACTCATAAACTTTCGCCTTTATAATATTAGTGTGATTTCTCATACTCGACTCAAATCTTTTATTTCAATTAAACCATTTATAGGGACTTTTTAATTGTCAAAGAAGTTGGACATTCAGGAAGATGAAGATAGTTTTTATGACAAAGTGTAGTAGGTTAGGTTCCTATGGAGAAGAACTGGCAGAAAACTCCATTGACACTCTTTTTAACCGACTTAAAAAAGGAGGAGGTTCTCTATGCAACTATATGTTTTTTTTTGTATGTTTATTACGCGGCGTATCTCCGGCAATTGTGAATTGATTTCAAAAATTACAATTTGAATCATTTTGAAAGATATTGCTAATCCATTGCTTAATATGATCATAAAATGTGTCTGCCTAACAACGTAAATAACGCAATGAATGTTGTTGAACTGTTAAAATTAAACCTATTGCTACTGATAGTGTGTTACGCAATTATACCGCTGTTCTATTATACCGCTGTTCTATTCCTACTTTCAACCTAAATTGCTTTTATAAGCTAATTGGACGTTGCCATTCTGTTTTAGTAAAACTGTTTCAAATAATATTGTTTCAAAGAACCTTTATAGAAGTTAATCTTTGCGTTGCGAGGCTTTGTAAATGAAAAGTAAGAAAGCTTTGTTACAAATTTAATAAAAATGGAGACAATAAAACTATTATTCAAGTTTTCTTACGGGTCGTTACTCTAGCCCCGTGGCTCTGTCTGTGTTCGTAATACATATTTTAAATATTTCAGGAACCCATATATTATATCATCATTTGATCTAGATTTCATTTTAAAATAAATTTCTTTTCACTTTTTCATTTCTTATTTAAATTAATTTAAGCTACCGAATTTCGGCCGACATTCGGCAGATCTAACCGAAATTCGGTAATACCGAATTTCGGTGCATCTCTAATAAAAATATTCTTCTTCTTAGCGTGTCAATGGAAATCTAAATAAAGTCGGCTCAGAATTTGGCTTTTAGTTCAACACCTTCAGTAACGCCCAGCAGTTCCTAAAAAGTGCAGACAACAGCATCTTAATTAATAATCATCATCATCTGCCTAGCCTTTTCCCAACTATGTTGGGGTCGGCTTCCAGTCTAACCGGATGTAGCTGAATACCAGTATTTTACATGGAGCGACTGCTTATCTGACCTCCACAACCCAGTTACTGTGTAATACGATACCCCTTGGTAAGACTGGTTGTCAGACTTTCGAGCTGCTGACTATCCGTAACGACTGTCTAAGATCCACAAACAACAGCCGGGACCAACGGCTTATCGTGCTTTCCGAGGCATGTAGGGGTCTCGGTATGTAAAGATGGTCAGCCATCCACAGACCAACCGCGGCAAGTGTAGCTTAACCTGATCGATCGACCTGTGCGGCTGTTATTATTTAGCCACGGGGGGGGGGGACTAATATCAGTTTCAATTTTAATAATTTTGAAGGACATTGCTAATCCATTGCTTCATATGTTCCAAAAATGTGTCAGCTCAACAACGTAAATAACGCAATGAATGTTGTTGAACTGTTAAAATACAAGCCTGATACTGATAGTGTGTTACCCAATTAGACAAGATATGAAGTGTCCCGTAAAATATTGAGGATCGACAATTAAACGTCTAAACCAACAGACATAAAAGACATATAGATCTTAAAATCATAATTTATTATTATTGAGCAAATCTAGTTGTTTGAACAAAAACTGTTTTTATATAACTCAGAACTACGTATTAAAAGCCATGTCGCACTCTTTCAAGCCCTTCAAAGAAGCTCCATAAATTTTGACAAGGTACAAGACGAGCCCCATAATTTCAAGTGCCAAAAAACCCGATTAAGCTCTCGTTTCACACATTGACGACGCCGTAAAACCCCATGGGCCATCCCATGAATGTTGATTGAACCCTATATACGTGGGTCTAAAGGACCCTATATCCAAAACTGATTTATAGGTGTCTGGTACTCTCCAATAAAGGTAATTTACTACGGAACCATGCGTTAATGATGGCGATTCGTTTGCTTGTAAACATGTCGTAAAACGCCTTTTGAGAACTTTTATTTTGGTTTGATTTTCGTTTATAGAGTATTGTTAGGTTTGTGTGAATACTAACTAGTTTTTAACTGCGCTGTTTCTTTTGCGGATTGTAAATCAAAGGTCTTTCGTTTGGAGCTGGGCCCTAATTCTATACTAGAAAAACATCGGTGATTGCGTTTTATTTTCGTTACTTTATCCAACATGACACCTTGTTATAGTCACATTATGTATATTTTATTATTTATGTATTTTTCTAATAATACTTGCCCTTGACACAACCTGACGATTTACTTGGCAATGCCAAGTCATCATGGCAAAACTCAATTTAAACCAACGATTGCAAATAACGTGGACATTGTAGAAGAATGTTGCAACGTTATGCTCCAAGATATGAACATTAAGTTCCTTTGTGGATTCGACGCGGGAGAGGTCGCAATATGGTAGCTATAGCGATTTTGATAGGATAGGCCAGAAAAGAAGCGGTGGATTCTCTAACTACCAAAACATGCAATACATAACTAAAACAAATTGTTCCAATACGAAATATAGAAATCGAATGAGAGATGCGGCTGTCATGTTATATGACGGCAGCGGGGTTTGACTTTACGGTCTCGAAAAACGCACTCTAGGAAAACACACCATCTTCATCATCATCTGCCTAGCCTTTTCCCAACTATGTTGGGGTCGGCTTCCAGTCTACCGGATGCAGCTGAATATCAGTACTTTACATGGAGCGACTGCCTATCTGACCTCCACTACCCAGTTACTGGGTAATACGATACCCCTTGGTAAGACTGGTTGTCAGACTTTCGGGCTTCTGACTACCCGTAACGACTGTCAAAGATCCACGAATGACAGCCGGGACCAACGGCTTAGCGTGCTTTCCGAGGCAGGGAGGGGTCTCGGTATGTAAAGATGGTCAGCCATCCACAGACCAACCGCGGCAAGCGTAGCTTAACCTGATCGATCGACCTGTGCGGCTGTTATTATTTAGCCACGGGCCACACACACCACACCATCTTACTTTCATAAATAACGTTTCAGTGACGTAAATTGTAGACGCTATGTGGCGGCCACCGTCCCTCCAGGAAACTGTAGCTTAAACTATGTATTTTTCAAGAGACGCGTAAACTAACAGTTTATATTTACTCTCTCTATGATGTATTGCGTCGCTACCGCTTATGTATTGAGCCTTCTAATTTCATGGCCACACTGTGACAAATGTTATCGGACATCCAGTGATCTTCAGACACGCGCAAAACGTTTTATAGTAGAAACATATAGAAAATATCATTTTATCGGAGTTTTATTGTACCTTCTATTTTTTATGGCCTTTTTCTTTAGAAGGCGTGGTGGTCATTATAGTATACTAGCTCTGTCCGCGACTTCGTCCGCGTAAATTTTTTTTGTTTCCCCGACCCACCCCGTCGCAACGTGTCGCCGGCCTGCGCTATTACTTCGTTTTCGCTTGGCGAAAACTTCAGACTTTTTTTCTTTTTGCTCAACTCCTAAGGGTCCTAGCGTCAAGTTTAATAGAATATAGCCTTCCTCAAGAACTGGGCTATCAAACGCAAAAATATTTTTATATATGCGACCAATACTTCCAGAGATTTAGAGCTTTCAAACCGTGTTTCAAACAAACAAACTCTTCAGCTTTATTATTAGTATTATTTTAAAACTATGATATCTCCTAAGATATACATTGAAATCAAATGATGTCAGAGGCAATTTTGTTCAAAATTAAATACATGTGATGAATAACGTATTTATTTGGATAAGGATTAATACCATGTTTATAAAAACACCTTCGCAAATAATGCATTATTTCAGAACAAATTTGGTTAGCATAAAAGAGGTTATAGTGAGCTAACCTTAAAAGATAGACATATGCTGTCGCGGAATTTTTTTTAAAGCTTTTATAGGGGAACAATTCTGTCATGATTTTTGCGAAACTTTAACCGTTTACGCAGCGCACGCAGCGGAAGCTCTCAATAGGAAAAAAATCCCCCGATTTTGAAACATTCTTCATTGGTGCTCCGCTCCTACTGGATTTAGCGTGATGATATATAGCCTATAGCCTTCCTCGATGAATGGGCTATCTAACACTGAAAGAGTTTTTCAAATCGGACCAGAAGTTCCTGAGATTAGCGCGTTCAAACAAACAAACTCTTCAGTTTTATAATATTAGTATAGATGATTGGTTTGATTTAATGTCTCTTGAATAGCTCACTTTATTGTCTCACACTTTCAAAGCTCTTCTCAGGAACCTCTAATAACCTCTAATATCATTGATTAATAAATCAAAGAGTAGTTGCCCTTTGCTAGCACGACAAGACATTGAATGCTCAGTTAGGGGAACCTTTCAAGAAACTATTATAATTATTTCAGAACAGGTTATATTTTGTTTCAGAGTAATTAATTGTTAAGTAAATAAACTACCAAGTTACCAACTCAAATTTTCCGCATATTCAAATCACAACTGCCATTCTTTGACAGTAGTATGAAATGGCTAAAAAGACTACCAACCTATGAGGCTATTTTAGCATCTTGGTAATTTTGAATTATGCAAAAATAAACAAACCTATTTCTCACGTTTTCAGCAGTACCTAGACATAAATATGATAATATATATCCTTATGCCAATATTAATCCTTTCAATAGAACACGCAGTTTCGTAACTAAACACTTTCCAATCAAGTTGACATAAGTAACATTATTATCGCCGTTTTTCGCCATTTAACACTTAAGAGTTATGTAAGCACACTAGGTTTATTTGAAGATGGTGTGATATTTATTTCTGTGTGAATTTTTGTCTTTTGTCGATAGAAATTGTATTCCGAAAAAAACCAAGACTTCACTTTGTACTTTATTAAAAAATTTGGTATCTAAAAAGTGTTATTTTGAATGCGAAAACAGCCAAACCTACGCTAGTACGAAATTGTTTTACTAAAAACCATGACATCCACCGTGAGTTGTAATGCTACATTCGATTTCAAAACAATTTGAAGATAGCACCAACGACAGACCCATTTTATGTCCAGGAAAATCACTGTCCATCCTAAGGTTGCCTGGAAGAGATCGCAGAAAGCGATAAGGCCGCCCATTGTATATTTTGTAGTGTTTGATGTATCTTACATTTTGTTTTTTTTTGTGGTGTGCAGACGCCAGCACATCAAGCTACCCGAAACTGTCAAATTTTCCTAATCAACTTTGAACCTTATGCTTTAGCGATAAAGTTGAAAATCTATTAAAGAAATTTGACAGATTGTAATGGCTTGATGTGCTGGCTGGCGTCTCTACAATAAAGTAGAAATTGGTATATAAATAAAAATAAAATAGTACTGAACTACTGATGATATTATGCCGAAACGAATGCTGATTTAACACTATTATGGAATTCTTCAGAATAATCATTATGATCCTTTACTGAACATGAGACTCCTAATCATCTGTTCCACTGAAAGGTCAAAGACACCGCTTTGTAGAAGGATTGATGATTTCACTTTAGTTTGTAGTTACTAGGCTTGCTGCCCTGCCTCTTCAGTTCACCTCCAGATTACCAGTGGCAGATATAAAGTGGTTCTCTTTGCATCATATGCTGTCTGAGGATTTTTATCTCATCATCCTCCTAATATCTCTCTAAGACAAGACCCTTACGAAGTTAAGATATCCCCACCGTAGTTTTATGGAGTGATAGTAAGTAATTCATTTATAATCTCTTTAGTAATATACAAGACACCATCGCTACTACTATGTTCTATGAGGGAACATAATCTTTCTAAAACTACTTAATTTTCCTCGAATCAAATTACCATATTAATTAAGGTTAATCAGCTAATGGATTAGCGAATATGAGATAACATTGCATTCATTACAATAATTTATTAGTGTAAATAATTATACAAACCGGTCTACAGTTACGTTCGTTCACGGTTGATTGGTACAATGACAGAACTGGTTCCATTCCTCGGTTTATCTAACATTCTGAGTTCTGACCGTATCCAGGAAGTAATGGGATACCAGTGAAAGTTGCTTCGCTCCATGAATATAAATTAAATACATTTATTTTGTTTGAATTAAGTTATTCAACTTCTTGTAAAATGTTTGAGAAGTCGCTTCCTGTTTCCTCAATTAAGTAACAAGTTTGTGTTCCTGTTTGTGTGTTGAGTATCAATGCTAATGCAATTCACATAATAATTTATACTGTGCAATATCGAAACACTAAATGCTTTCTTCACAATAGAAAACGAAAAATGTTTTAGTAAACATGAGGTCCTTGTCAGCGCCATCTATTATTTTGTTGCGAAAACGTGTTTGTCTTCATGCCGCTAGATGGCAACGCCAGACATTTTCATAGTTAATCACATCATAAAATCATTTTTTAGAACTTTTGTTATCTATCTTCACAGATTCATTCGTGAATAGTCAAGAATGGACGTCATCACGAGGTGTAACAGAACTTCGGGTTGGAGTTTTGGGTTCACCGGACAGTGGGAAATCTGCTCTAGTCCATCGGTACTTAACTGGGGCGTATATGCAAGAAGAAAGTCCTGAAGGTGCGTAATACTATTTTATTAATTATTATTTTCAGACAAAGCAATCCATAAAGATAAAAAAAATGTTTCTTTCATTATATCAACAGAGCATAAACACCACCATCTAGCGTCAAGTAGCAGAACTACGTACGCTTAAAGTGAGCGCAAATATAGTTTTTTCTGTGCAACCTAGATGGCAGCACCATCCTATTTCGCACTTCAATTTCTTTCTTACGCCACTAGATGGCACTACCAGTAGGAACATTAACATTTGAAAGTTCTACGAACTACCGAGGGCGTTATTGCACTGATTACACTCTGCTCGAGGGTTTGATTAGTAGCGTAGGACTGCAAGTGCTATTTATTTACATTGCATAGCATTGATAGAAGGATTTACAGGGATATTGGCCCCGATTCTGTTGTTCACAAACTAAACTAAATTTAAGTTCAGTGCATCTTTTTCTTTCTATTTTATTACGAAAAGGACAGAAGATAAAATATTAGTTTAGTCCTGTCAAATTAGATAATCCATAGACAAATTAGACGAGATTACAAAATTGGCTACTAACAATACGTCAATTTACGTCTGGCGCTGACTAATTTGACAGGACTAAACTAATATTTATCTTCTGTCCTTTTCATAATGAAATAGAAAGAAAAAGATGCACTCAACTTAAATTTAGTTTAGTTTGTGAACAACAGAATCGGGGCCATTGGCAGTATAAAAAGGGTTGAAAATATTATCATAGCTGGTTATTTGTACTTACCTAATTAACTAATCAAGTTTTTCGTTCTATTTCAGGTGGTCGCTTCAAGAAGGAAGTGATAATCGACGGCCATAGCTACCTTCTACTAATACGAGATGAAGGGGGCTCGCCAGAAATGCAGGTCAGTTGAAAATTTACAATTATATTGATAGTATTTATCATATATTTTTGTCTAAGCAATTATTCTTAAAATGTCGTGAATTAATTTATTATGATTACAAAAAAAAAAAACGATTGCTAGCCGATAAAATTCACGTTTTAATTTATTGTACAGAGGCCAGCACATGAAGCTACCCCAATCTGTCAGATTTCTTCGATAGATTTTCAACTTTACCACAAAGGAATAAGGCTTATATTCAATTGGCAAAATATGACAGATTGGGGTACCTTGATGTGCTGGCCTCTGTACCTACTGCGTAGGCACCTACCACTCGATAAATATCGGGCTTATCGATGACAAAAAAGCACCATTAAAATTAACAATCGTATTTTAGGGTTCCGTACCTCAAAAGGAAACTTCGTTGTCCATCTGTCTGTCCGTCTGTCAAGACCCTTTTTCTCAGGAACGCGTGGAGTTATCAAGTTGAAATTAATATCGAATACTCAGGGCTGCAGTCCCTTGAAGCAGTGAAAAAATCTAACTTCTATGTCAACGCAATCAAAAGATTCAGGCGTTTATGTTCCGTTTATGCTGCATATTTTGACACTCGCAAGGGAATCAAAACCAGGATACTAGCCGTTGACCTAGAATCATTAAATTTGTCAAGAAGCAGTAGCATGTAGCACAAGTAAACGAAAAAATCCGAAAAATGTGTAGTTACATACCTACCTACAAATTTGTACACCGGTGCGAGAGTCCGACTCGCACTTGACCGGTTTTATGTTGATCTCAATGATATTGCAAAATTGCAATAGCTTCTACAGGTGTTCCCATGAATATCATTGAGTAGTATAGGTGCCTATATACATAACCTATACGAAAACTAACTACTTACATAATAATAATCTCGAGGCTCTACAATTCTACAATAACTTTAAAACAACAATGGAACCCGAATGAGAGTTACCTAGTCAAAATCGAAACACTCGAACAAAACCTTAAAATCCACGTAAGTAGGTTTACCTACCTATGTGGATTTTACGGCTTTGGTCGAGTCAATCAACATAGTTACAGAATTACATTTAATTCCAAGTAGGTACTTAATCAATAACAATTGAAACAGGTGGTACTGATAACATTAATCTAAACAAGCGAACTGTAATTAATTACCCAACAATGTATACCCAATAATGTATAGGAAGGTACCTATTCGTGGCTTTGTTGTTCCGTTGCTTTTACAAGCAGGCATTGACCTCCCTAAGTACTTAGTGTACCTACTGATTACATACGAATCAATACGTATAGGTAGGTAGTAGGTACCTACCTAGAAACTAAAAAGTTTTGTTGAATCATTCGATTTGGTTTACCATGTGATGAACTAAACATTTATCAGTCTCTGAAAAATATAAACTACATATATCTATAGAACGTGTAACGTTAAATGCGCAAAACCTGAAAATAGTTTGTTCATAAATGACTACTGAATCGATTTCAGTAATTATTAATATAGGTATTTTTTTTAAATTATGTATTTTTTCATACTAACCGACGATTGAGTTGAGTCAAATACAATTAAATCTTATCTCAAGGCAATAAGACTCAATTTTAAATGCATAAAGTAATGCTAGTGTCAACAAGATTTTCTTATTAAAACATAGCACGCTTTAAAAAAAAATGTTTTTACATTGTATTATGCTTTTAACTCAATACTCTATTTGGGGTGTATGACGTCTTGCGTTAATTATGTTACACCTTGTATATAAAATTCAAAGAACTGACTGATATATCAACGCACATCCTAGACCACTGGTACTAGAGACATGAAATTTGTAGGGTTTGTTCTTTGTGAAGAGTAGGTATCCACTAATAAATGGTTTTTCGAAATTCCACCCCTAAGAGGGTGAAATTTCACGCGGACGTGCAGAAGCTAATAAACATTTATGCTACGACCATAAAAATATAAACTTTCTTATATCTTTGGCTACGACCCTTACGTTCCATCGTCCTTCGTTGATAAAACAATCTAATTTCAATATTTGCGTCTCCAACAAAGCATTCACGTAAACAACTTTGTGTACCGTTCATTACATTTGACTGAAAAACAACGACTTCAGACAAACTTCGACAGAAATCGATAGAATTTCAATGAAATATTCAAGACAATGAACGTCGCGTGAACTCGCGTGTGAGGAATGATTGGCGACGTGGCACCGAGGTACTCATCTATGTCGTGCAGGAGTCGGCAGTCAAGCTTTTGAACATGTATTTCGAAACAGATAGTGACCTACTCTTTTTAGAGAGGCTCCGTTGTTTTTTAAGGTACGGGAAATGCATTCGGGAAAATGTTTACAGCATGGCCCGAAATAAGGGGTGAAGCTCTAGTTTATGAAGGAAACCCATAAAATTACTTAATACGTAAAAAGTTACAGTAGTAGGTCCGCACGACGACTTACCAAGCTATAAGTTTTCAGTATAAACTGACTTCTCATTGTACGAAAAGCGTATACAATGCGAGGTCAGCTAAAATGAGAAAATAGCATGATTATGATTGTTGTCGTATGTAACCTACAGTTATTTTCGTATGAGTTCTTTTTGTTTATGCAGATTAGTTTTTCCAGCCATTTCCAGAGCACATTCAACACACATATTTGCCGTTGCAGTTCTTAAGGGCATTGCAGTACTTACCTATTTTATACGATGAAAGTAGACAGTTCCTCTACTCTCAGAAAAGTCCTATGCTCTTCCTTTTTACTATTTTTAGCAGACCTTACTTTTTTTAAGAATTTAATTTCTAGACCAGATAACGCCTATTGTCAATCTTATTAATTGATAATGTTATTACTCCATTTGTGAATTTCTAAATGGTAAAACTTTATAGTTATCTAATTAATCCTGACATCTTTAATTTTTATTTTATTGACCGTATTATAGGAATTTTCATATTGACAGTATATTAGACTATTAAGCACTTGTGGTAAATGTTTGCACGCCTAATTTAAGATAGAATGTATAAGGATATCTAATTATAAAAACATCTGCATTTTTTTTTGTACCTACTTTCTATGCAAATAAATAATTATTCTAATCTGTTCTAAATATCAGAGTGCATTCCACATTCCCGTGCCGTACGCAACAACGTAGCCGCACCGCTTCTGCCTCCAGGATGCTCCTATCGATTTGCGCTATAAAACGAGGGTACTGTTTAATAGACGTTATATTTATTTACTATACAGTACGTTCCTATTTACTATACATAACAAAATCTTGAGCTTTTACGAGCCTGTCGAATTTACAAGCCGCTTAGCGGGTTTACGATATTTACGAAAACATCGTGTTTTTACTACGAGTTGTATGTAAGTAGCTTGTTTTTATTCCTAGTAGAATGTTTTTACTGTAAATAGGTAAGGGAATATGGATTCACCCATGGTGGAGATGGTTATAAAATTCCGAATTAGAGTAATATCCTATAAAGTTTAATGGGGAACATACTCATAGTCCTTCCTTTAGTTAGGTACTTATAGCGCCACGAGGTTAATTTGACGAGTGGCCAAAATTAGAACTAACTCCGCCATCTTGTTTTTTGAATACATTCCAAGTGACATTTCCAAAAAAACAATTGCACAAATGTTTATTTACCAACAGTGCTCCCTGTCTACGTCATTCGGGCGCTAAAATATCCTTAAAAAAGTGTTTTAACTTATTTTCTTCGAATTTTATTTATTTGTTTTAGAATCTCCAACAAAAGATATACTTACACTAAACATTACATTTAATTAATGGACGACAAAGTATTTGGTAGGTGTACTTAATATAATAACAATATAATAATTAACTTAATAATATAACTTAAAAAATAACAACTAAGCTAACAAATTAAATACCTAGTAGGTACATAATAAAAAAAAAAATACCTACAGTGGAACATAAAAACACAACAAATTCTGTAAAATATTAGAACATAGAATAAAAAAAAATACCTAACATTATCATTAAAAAATAAACAAACCTTTTTTAAAGTTGTTTATCATCCTCCACCCACCGATGGATCAAAATACCCTCTATAAAGTTGTTACTGTAAAAGGGTTAGGTACCTACGCCAGGAATAGAAAACTCCTAGGATCCTATTTTCAGCCGGTAACCTAACGAAGTTACTTATGTAGCTACTGCAAGCAAAGTGCACGACTAAATCTAGAATCTGGAGCGTGGGTTTGAAATATTTTATAGTAAGATTTTCAGCTGTGTTTGACGTTGCAATTGCTGTTATTTGATAAAATTGTTTTTTATTTCCTTTTCGCTTTTCTATGTGCTTCATTTAATGGTCCTAGAAACCATTCACTCATAGGCCAGCCTAGGAAAAGTTACACATATCATAATATGTCAGTTACTTCCACATCAGTATTTACATATATGCAGGTATCCTGTCAATTATTTGTGAAGATTTATAATTTTCACAGAACTATATAGGGTGACTGGTAATTAGTGACCGATACCTAAACACGTGATTGTACTCATGATAACAAACAACTTTTACTATGGGAACAAACCTGAATTCGCGAAAAAAAAATCTGCTGTTCAGTACCTACATTTTGACCAGTTAGACGAACATAAATGACTGAACAGCAGATTTTTTTTCACAATTTCAGGTTTGGTCCCATAGTAAAAGTTGTTTGTTATCATGAGTACAATCACGTGTTTAAGTATCGGTCACTAATTATCAGTCACCGTATATATTTTATAGTTAAAATTCTATTTTTTCTGTATAATATGTTCCATGTCAGAAGCAATTAATTCTGATTGATGATAACATGGTGAGTATGTCACAATAACAGAAGCATGCAAGATACTTGGATATTTTTGTGGGAGTTACGAGGCTTTATGACAAACAGCTCCACCTCTCTCTTCTTAAGTTATAAAATCTGTAAAACTGAGAAATTTTTACAGATTTTACGTGAAAACTTTGGTAAAGTAAACTTAAGCTTGCAGTCATTTCTCTTGATGCTAGGGATATATACTATTGACAGCTTCACCTAAGTTTTCACGGTGAAACTTTTACAGAATACCTAGTTACCTACAATGTAAAATATTGACATTTGCGCATTGACGTGGAATTGCGGATACCAGCCCGTATTACCTATTACCTACCTACAATATTATATTTTTACAGATTTTTATAGGCTACCTTTTAGGTGTGCTAGATATTTAGCCATAGCAAAATCTAGATCTAGATCTCACCATAACAGAACAAGAACTCGTCTTGCTATCAAAACAAGGCAATCTATTCAAGCAGCTAGTTCGATTATCGTTTTAATTGAGTCGAGTGGCGACGACGGTTCATTCGATTCGCTGTCGATGTGTCGATAGTGATTAGTTCGCTGTGTTGTTTCTATGATTGTTTGATGGAGGCTACTCCGTAGGATAACTTATTTTATGTCGTGGTAAGGTTAAATGATCTATCCTCTTCTTCTTGGAAGGACGACTGAGAGATGATAATTATAAATTCACCAAATGCGCGGTTTCAACATCATCTAGACCAGTTCCGTATTTAAAAACGTTAAAAATCTAGTCTTAGGTACTCTCATCTCAACTAGAGGTATTATTGACATATTGAGACTGAGATCAGAGGGGTAATTCTCGTAATTTTAAGAACGTTCACAGTCTGATCTCAATATCAATCTGTCAAACATACCTATAATTTCCCTACATTTTGACAAGTTTTTGACATTTGTTTGTCGCTGAGATGAGACTGCGACTAGATTTTGAACGTTTTAAATTACGAGAATTGGCCGGCTGACTGTGAACGTTTTTAAAATCACGAGAATGGCCCCTCTAAACTGTCTTATCGTTCTAATCTAACAGCATAAACCATAAACGGACTTATGAACGTCAAACTTTAATAAAGAGTGCTACCACACTGGATGAACTAGATGGGATGCATGAAGAAGCCTCCTCAACTGAACCGAGCGCTCGGCGCATTCAGTCATACCCAACACCTTATTTGACTGGCTAATTCTTCGCTTGCGGTAGTAGGGCTAACGCTCGCCTGGTTTGCGACCACCCTCCCACCGGAGTCCGGCGTTAAGCAGCCTGCTGTGTTTCGTCGATGCGTGGGACTTCCAATGCCTTAGGTATTTTCTGGGCACGTTCGTTCCATCACAGACCTCATCCATCGCTTTCCATCAGGCGTGATCGAGGTCAAGAGCGGGCCCATACAGCAATTTAAAAAAAAACCATAGTTTTTAGATGCCTTTCCATTAGGTTCTTACCCAAGCAAGTACCTACTTATAATATAAGAGGATTAGGTGGTGGTTTTATCAGTCTATGGGCGATTAATTGGCTTAGTATCCAACCCACCATACCCCCGAGGTTCTAATGGTCCAACTACCAACATTTTATTTTACCACATTGAACACACCTATAATCTAAGGGATTAGGTGGTGGTTTTATCAGTCTATGGGCGATTAATTGGCTTAGTATCCAACCCACCATACCCCCGAGGTTCTAATGGTCCAACTACCAACATTTTATTTTACCACATTGAACACACCTCTTTCCAACCGCTAGGCTCAACCCTCTCGGACCACACCCTCGTCAAAACCTTAAAATACATCTAAAACGAAACCAGCTAAAGACCTTCAAATCGTAAGACTCAACCCTCGATCACTTAAATTTACGAGCACGCACTGACGCGTTATCTAACCCTTCCGCTGCCGTCGCTGTGACGTCATCGCATTAGGTCGGATTGACCCGCAAACCCGCAACCCGATTGTCCCGATATAAAGTCGCCTAAAATAGACACATGCGTCCCCTGTGTTGTGACTTGTGACCAATTTATATAAAGTTTTGGGATGTAAAAGAACGTTTATGGTTAGGAATTTTATGATGGACTAACGGCCCGTCCCGGCTTCGCACGGGTGGAAAAAAAGCCTATATTAATCAGTGATAATTTTTTTTTTTTCAGCATTCAAATGGTGAAAGAATTTTTAAAATCGGTCCAGTACTTTTTGAGCCAATTCGTTACAAATATACATACAAATCTTTCCTCTTTATAATATTAGTACTTATAAATAAACTATGTATGTTTGACAAATAAAGAATCAGCTTTATGAGGAAATAAGATGTCAGTCGGTAGCTGGGTAACCCTCTTAATTTTGGGTTGGACACGAAAAATCTTCCTTCGTAAAAGGGGTGGTCTGTTAGAAACCCGCAAGAAGCTGGCAGTATCATCAGAACGCTAATATTTTCTCATTGTTTGTCTTATTTATTTTTAGTATATTCATTTATTTGTGTATATATATTTGTGATTATATTTATATGTAATTAGGTACCTATATATTATATTTATAGTTTAAATAGTTTTCTGCGTATCTTTATATTTATAATATTTATTCCTGTAATGATGGCACCTACTACTGTTTGTCTCTGCATCACCCAAAGGTTGACTGGTAGAAAATGCCTATGGCATTAAGTCCGCCTCTGTACATGTAGGTGCTTGAAGTATTAAATCCTACTTAATATTATAAATGCGAAAGTTTGTGAGGATGGATGGATGGATGTTTGTTACTCTTTCACGCAAAAACTACTGAACTGATTTTGATGAAACTTTACAGTAATATAGCTTATACATCAGAATAACACATAGGATACTTTTTATCCCGATATTCTTACGGGATCAAAACTTACGCGGGTGAAACCGCGGGGCGCAGCTAGTAAATAAATAAAACCATTCTGAACTCCTATCTGACAACTAGGTGTTTGATTAGCAGCCATCAGCAAGAAATAAACCTCATCATCAGTTCAGCCCGGGATCACCCACTGCTGGGTATAAGCCTCCCCTTTCGTTTGCCATACTTCCCGGTTCTGTGCGTCTCTCATCCAAATGTTTCCCGCGACTTTGACGATATACTCAAACCCTGCGCTTTTGAACGGCCCTGGTTTCTTTAGCCGAACCTTGCCCATCATTCGGCCACAGATTTACTCCATCGGCCATCTCTTCGTCTAGCTAGATGTTTTGACCAACTCCACTTGAGGCGCACCGCTCTGTCCCCGACGTCGTAGACTTTCGAACTTTCGATTATAAATTTAAAAAAAGGTTAAAAACTAAAACCCAACTACTGAAAAGGATGAAACAAGAAAGTACCTTCCCGTGGTCGCATGCCGCTGTACTAACATACTTATAAGCCATGGTAGCATGCGACCACGGGAAAGTAGTTTTCTTGTTTCATCCTTTTCAGTAGTCGGGTTTTAGTTTTTAATTTTTTTTTTATTTAATCATGCTAATTAAGCCCTTTCATTTGATACCCCACAAGGCACCATCCTAAAATATTTATTTTTAAATTATGTATCTTTATGTCCTCTAGAGGCCGCCATATTGAATTTAGTGTGACGTCAGATAGCCTATAACCAGCGGACGGTCAAAACACTTCTAACAATACCTCATTTGTCAAATTATTATAAGTACTTTTGAAGTTATGAGGGAACGGATGATGATACATACATACATACCGGTCAAAATCATAACCCTCCTTTTTGCTTCGCCGTAGTCGGGTAAAGTAAACCTAACCATGGTTAGTTAATAAATCACGCACGGGCCCCAATTATGCATATTTTGTAAAAACGTGTCAAGTCAATCCCACTATTCTCACTAAAGTAGGTACACTGTCCTTCAAGATACAGGATTTTTCTAGTTTGTAGGCCTTCTCATCTGTACGAGTAATAGCCATACCTAACCATCCTTTATTGATACAACACTGATGTTACCTAAAGTCTATTCAAACATGTGTTTCAAATTAATATTATTTCAACAAATATCAATTTTATTTTATTGCGAATTAAGTTGATTTCAGAGTATCTAGCACTATTGAAAAAAATTTAAGTTGTAGCGAAAACTGAACTTTACTGATTTAAAGTTATTTTTCCATAAACTCATATTTGTTTACATTTTTGGCAAATAAATCGCGAATGCAGATAAGGCTGTCTTTTGGTAAATAAATTATTACAAGTTAAGTACTTAATTTCAGGAGCCCTATAAGTTGACCATCATCAGATTTAGGACATTTTCTGCAGTGAAACACTGATAGATAAACGAAATTCCTAATAAAAGATCAGCGAGATAATACATGCAGCGGGATTGTCCGAAAGGGTTACTGCTACCCCGGAACATAAAGGGCTAAGGAAGGAACACGGGTGGGTTTTAGTCAGTAAGAGTCTGACACTCCTTTCTGCTCCACCCAGAGCGGGAGGGGCCATTAATTGATTTCCCATCCATAAAAAAAGCGAGATAATACATGGTCCTCCTAGTCTCCGGCGCGCGCCATATGTCGGCACCTCGCCACAGCAATTTGATACAAATTGGTTTAGTATATGGACGTGGACAAAATAAAAATAAAAACTTTCAGATGAAAGTCCCTTGTATAGGTACGGAATCCAATCATCGATCGGTTTTACTGAAACTGAAACATGCTCGTAGAAATTGAAGGTTTTGTTTTTATTCTATGTAGAGTTTTTGTTGCTGTCTGAATTTTGGAGGCCATGTTGAATTGTTTCAACTTTCAAGGTTATTTTAAGTACCTACTTACTTTTCTTCACGCCAATAAAAAGTACTGTAAAGACGAGGTCTCGCAAACAAGACGTTGCCAGTTTAGTTATTTGGATTTTAGCATATATATCCGTCACGGATATATATGCTAAAATCCAAATAATTTAATCTTAAAATCCACGGATAATCCGTGGAATTTAGGATACACGTGGCCTTGCCAACTCAGACAACAAGTAGGATATTCAATAAAACATTAACGAGATTATTATCCTAACTGTCACATTAGTCAATCTGACTGCCCAGCCTTTTCCCAGCTATGTTAGGGTCGGCTTCCAGTCTAACCGGATGCAGCTGAAAACGCGTATTTTACAAGGAACGACTACCTATCTGACCATTTCAACCCAGTTCCTGGGTAACACGATACTCCTTGGTAAGACTGGTTGTCAGACTTTTCGGATTCTGACTACCCGTAACGAGTGCCAGAGATGTACGAATGACAGCCGGGACCAAAGGCTTATCGTGCTTTCGGAGCCACGGCGGGTTCTCGATATGTATGCTCTAGATATTCCTCTTTCAAACCCATTTTCCCTTTTTTCCGCATTCCCGTTCTACAAAAACATACCTTGCCCAGTCCATAATGCACTCCATACTAGGTTAAGCCGATTCCGTGCCCATTCCGAGTCTTTCTAATAGTTTGAAATTGGAAAAGCCTCGCATTGTTCACTCTCTGCCGTTTGCCCGCTTGAGCGCTTGCCCCATTTCAGCTTGGAACTCGGAAGCAACCGCTCAGGCAAGTTCCCAAAGAGTTTTTAATTGCTCTACTTGTGATAGTATTATCTGTGTGTTTACGTGGACGAAGGATAAAGTTCGAATCTTTAAGTTGAAACTTAGCATAGCAATGAAAACTATTTACTATGCTTACTTATGAAACTGCCCCGTTGGTCTCGTAATCGCAAGCGCGACTGATGAGCGTGGGAGTCCTGGGTTCGATTCCCAGGTCGGACAAAGTGTTATTGAGTTTTTCCATTAGGAATTTCTTAGTAACAGGCCTGAGTTTGGAAGTCGGCGGTGTGATACCCCCGTGCCTCGGAAAGCACGTTAAGCCGTTGGTCCTGCGCCTGATCTCTCTCTTGTCGTGTCGGATTGCCGTCCCATCGGACTATGAGAGTGAGGGAAGAGGGAGTGCACCTGTGTCTGCGCACACACTTGTGCACAATAATATCTCCCGCGTCGAAGGCTAGTCTCCGTTGAGATTGGCCGCCGTGGCCGAAATACGATCTGGAGGACTTTATGTAGCGGTAGCTACATAAAACTTCTGTATGCTTTTGATCTGTAGTATGACAGAAGATGGAAACAAATGGTATCAGCGGAGTAATTACGTAACACACTGACAGTAGGAATGGCTTTAATTTTGACAGTTGAACAACATTCATTGCGTTATTTCCGTTGTTGAGCTGACAAATTTTTCGGGCATATGAAGCAATATCGTTCAAAATTATTCAGATTCTGATTGATAGTGTTACGGAATTAGGACGCAGGTCTTCTCAGTTAAACATTGCAACTTAATTAAAATTGTACTTACATAAATGTTACAGAAAATATATGCCACCAGATATTTTCTATTATAACGATAATTTTGTAACGACCTTCGCCAGATTTTAAGGCCAAACTACGACGGATCGATAATCCATTTAGACCATTAAGGCATGGTGCATGTTCTTTTAACTTCATATCACAAAAAATGTCATGGCTATCGAGATGGATAACGGCTGATAGCGGCTATTTCACAACTAAATAGGTACATAATTCACGGTTTAAGGAGATCAATAAGCCCACTTTCCCAGAACCCAAAACCTACAAGTCATTAACTAAAACTAACAAAGTAACTAAATTCGTATTTACGTTATGGCTAAACAAAGCTTCAACAGTAGCTGCGGGCTTCAACTATAGTAACAAGTTTAACTTGGCAGACGGCAAAATTGAGAACTAGATTTAACATATAATCCTTGGCATTTTCCTTCGCTAGCAGCGCCACCACGAAGTACTAACTTTTGTTGGTTACCCTTTCATCTCCAGCTTCCAACAGATTAAACCACCCAAGCACTTGAAATCAAAAGCCTTTGTCTGTACTGTATTATGACGTCACATATCCTGAGAAACGCATATTGTGACGTCAAGCGTATCCTGCTCGCTATTGTCCTTCGAGTAATTGCTGTGACCTAGTTGCATTGAGTGCCGTTGCATCAGATTCCCTTATATAAAGTGTGGCTCGGAAAATGGCAGCCTGAAAATAGAAAGGAGAAAAGTCTTTAAGTAACACCATATAAACACATTCAAGGTAAGTAGCACTTCAGTAGTCTAGCACTTAGAACTAAAATAGCGAAAGGTCACGCGTGTTCCAGCCATTGTTGTTCTAATTTTAAATTGTGGAGTCCCTTGTTACACATATAAAAGTTTGGAAATATGGCCAGCCAGTGTCATTTTCATGATACTGCTTTCCAAGTACAAAGTTTGCAATTGACAACATTTCTTATCTTATTTTTTTATTTCTACATTTCTGAGAAAAAAAATTAAAATCAAAAAACATGTGATGACGTCACATAAATGGTGGAATGAGGTAGTTACCTTTGCGCATTCCAATGTCTGATGAAAACTCAGACAAGACATGTCAATCATGTCAATGTCAAGTTGATTGAACAATATTTTTCATAACAACTCGATATGCTGCTTATTGTTGTTATTATCAATTTTTGATTAATATTTCGCTAATAAAATAGATCCCAATGAAAAATATAACAAACATACGCCGAGACGAGTTTCACAAGCTGACAAAGTGACAACGACTGAGACAAATGATATATGACAGTGACATCTAACAGTTTTTTTTTGACGGGTAAAAGCAAAGGTTTTATCGCCATTCCACCGTAAGCATTACGTCATTTGGCGCTTACGTCTTTTTAGAATACACCGAATTACAAAGTTGAAATTATGAATGAAAAGTATACATATAATTTCGAAAAACTGAAAAATACGGGTGCCCTAGATTTGGATTTACTTTAATATAACGTAATAATACATGCTGGTTAAAAATATGAAATGTTGTCAATTAGAAACTGAAACTGTTCTTTTATTATGCTTGTATTATACAAAGTTTGAAAACTCGTCGTTATGCCATAAAATTGTGTTTTATACACCCGTAATAGGTACTTAAACCTTGGTGACATTCATCTCCCTCGAGCATTCATCCCAATTCATTTAGGGTCGGCGTACGCAACAATCTTCTTCCGCACATCTCTTAGCTGTCCTGTAATGTATCATTTTCCACATAATCCATCCATCTTTTCTTTGGCCTTCCACTAATCTTATAGCAAACTTTTTTCTTCGGTATTCCGTAAGGAAAACATATAACCATCCAATCTAATGTTTAAAATTTCCTCACAAGAATGCAGCAATTCTACAGAAACAATTAAAAAGCCATTGTGTCTCGCGTGGCTCCACGGCATACGAAGAGTTAAGCCATGTTGTGCTGTAATATTATCACCTCTATGAAGCCACCACGTAAGGCCGACGCGCAAAATAAGGAGTCCTTACATAAGTTCCTGCACGTCATGCAAGTACTAGCGTGCTCGTCCTAGTTACACTCTCATTGCATCAGCCTGAGTATAAAGGACCGTCTTCCTAGAAAATTGGATCGCAGGCTTTTAAAAGGAAACCTGGGAAATGTGTATACTGGGTTACCTTTTATGTAGGTTCTTCACATATTATAATCTGATAAATGCGTTGGTTTGTTTGGTAAGAATTTCGTACACTACATACAGATTGTCAAAACCATATTTTTCGGGATTGCAAGATGAATTTGGCGAAGAACGTAGGGGTGTTTTAGACAATCGACTGGAACACTTTAATTTAATAGAATCGTTGCATCTCCTCTTGTGTCGACCGAAGCTGAAAGTACATGAATATCTAGTTCATGCATGCATACGCCTTTGTTAAAATATTAGCCTGTATACAGACTATCGCCCAGTGTACTCGGCCCACATGTGTTTGAAATGACGTAGAAAGAAGTGTGCCTGACTCATATATAAGGTGTTAAAAAATGAACCCGCAAAACTTTAAAGAGGTGCTTTAGACCATCGAACTGAACTTTCACTATGGGACCAACACTGAAATCTCGAAAAAAAATCCGGTGTTTAATACAAGAGTTTAATACCTACTTGACCAAAATGTATGAAACAACTGATTTTTTTTTTCATGATTTCAGAGTTGGTCCCCTATAGTGAAAGTAATTGTTTAGTTCGATAGTCTAAAGCATCTCTTAAAGTTTGTCGGGTTATTTTTTTAACACTTAGTATATTTTTATTCATTGACGTTGAAAGAGGCGAACTCCAATATTTTTGAGATAAAGAATTTTTTTTTTGTTCTGCATTTTCGGCGTCCAAAAGCTCAACTTCATGCGTCTTCCTATTTACTTTTTCATACTAATATTATAAATACGAAAGTGTGTCAGTCTGTCTGTCTGTTGCCTGTTAGTTTGAGACCCGGTAAAGGACATAGGATAGTTTTTATCCCGATATTCCAACGGGATCGACACTTATGCGGGTGAAACCGTGGGGTGCTGCTAGTGTAAAATAAATAAATCATCAACCTACTCCTATAGCTTAATAGAATACTTAACTACCAGGCTTCAGCACATCACACTCATCGCAATTCATTACTGTATCCTTACACTGTTATTAATAAACCAAAATAAAAACATACATTAGCTTCGTGATTAATTCATAAAGGTTAGAAAACTTCGCGGAGTTAGCTTGATGAATAAGTTATTACTTGGTGTGGTTGTATTAAAGTTAGGATTGCGTTAGCCTTAGTAAACACGGAGTTGTTGATGTGAGAAGGTTTGGCTGACTTGATTCTTCTTGGTTTAGGGGTACAGGGCCGTCTTTAACCTATTGGAGGCCCTGGGCACATAGGATCACGGGGCCCCTGTGTAGATAAGCAAAATTCTAAAATTATTCATCAATTGTTTTTATTTCTGCATAATCACATGATAATTGTAATAGATATGATTTGAAAAAGTAACTCTTAGCATACACATGTGGATGCGCTTAAAATTCGCCAATCAATTATTTTGTCATTGAATCGGGTACTAATAATGCGTAGAATGGAACTTCGGCTGCAAAGAATGATTTTTATTAGGGCAGGCCGGGGGCCCCCGTCCTTCGCGGGGCCCTGGGCACTTGCCCAGAGTGCCCAGTGGAAAAGAGGGGCCTGTAGGGGTAGCAGATTTTAAGCAAAAATAAAGATGTGCAGTAGAGAGCTTACGGCCCTGGGCAAGTAGGTGATTATTCCCAATTTTCCACCATGCTGACTGACAAGATAATCGTTTTACTGTAGGTACAGCATGCTCTGTTCTGCAGGGTAATTGCATAATACACTAAAAGTATTTAATTTATTATTAGTCTGTGATGTCCCTCTGCAGGGCAAAGACCTCCCTAGTCTCTTTCCACTTCTCTCTGTTCAAAGGTGCTAAGGACCAGTTCTTGTTGAAGGAGTCCAGCTCATCCCGCCATCTCCGTCGGGGCCTACCACGATGTCGCTTGCCATTAAGAGGGATTGGGTCGTAATTTTGGCCCATTGTTCGTCTGACATGCAGCAGATGCATTTTAGCGTGGCAGTTTTCCAAGTGACATCGGTTATCTTTGTGATGGAACACGTTCCACTACTACGAACTAGGTCGTACTATTGAATATTAGAGGGGCAATTCACGTATTTTTAAGAACGGTCGCATTCTAATCTCTGTGTCAGTCAATCAAAAATACCTTTTTTGAGAATTAGCCTTCTGATCTACTAGGAAAAAACAAATGAAAGTCGAAATGTTTCCATTAAATATCCAATTAGGGTAGTTCGTTAGCCTTATCTGTTGCGAAGGACACGTTCCTAATTCAAGCTTGGTCCTTGTTCTTTAACTTTCGATATTTTTAATAACCATTTACTTATCTACTCTGTGCCGCTTACAAGATTTAACAAAGAAAAGACAGGAGCTTCGACCCTTGTCAATATAATTTCAGTCAGAATAACAAAAAGAAAATTGAATATATTTTCATCTTAATCACACAATGTTTATTCGGCAAAAAGAAAAACATGGTAGGGATGTATCTGATGCCTTTGTTATATTTACCTTGGACTAACATGGATCGAGGGAAGTTATGCCTGACGTAGGTTCATCGCCCAAGGCAAGGGAGAACCTCTAACGAATGTTTTCAAAGAACATTATCTATTAATTACAAGCTTGAATAAACTCAGTAAGCCCTGCTGAGATTAATTTCAGAAAGTTTTAAGTATATTGTAATGAATTAATTTGGTACTAAGTAAGTAGTTAGTTATACCTAACATTATTATATTAAATTACTAGCTTTAGCCCGCGGTTCGCCCGCGTGGATGTCGGAGATTATCCCTGGGGGAAGGTGCTAACTGGACAAAAAGTACCCTGTGTTCTTCCCTAGGATGCCATCTAACGCCTTGCTAAATATTAACAAAATCCTTTCAGTGGTTTAGGTATGAAAAGGTAACAAAGTTACTTTCAAATTTATAATATTAGTACCTATACATATCTACCTACTCTACAATGCTCCTTTAGTGTCGACTTCCGTGCCAAATAATGTCAAATATCATGGCCTCAAGGAATTAACATAGAACTCGATTGGTCATCAAAAATAAGGAAGACCATAGATGAGGACTAATAAAAACCGATACTCATGAGACCCAAATGTGCC
The DNA here is from genome assembly GCA_949316385.1 of Globia sparganii. Lineage (NCBI taxonomy): Eukaryota > Metazoa > Arthropoda > Insecta > Lepidoptera > Noctuidae > Globia > Globia sparganii. Next base: position 2,785,635 of record OX438654.1, read on the forward strand.
CAAAAAAGTACACTGGCACTCGTCAGATTTACTATATTCCATTTAAAACTTGAAAATCTTGACGACAAACAATCTCAACGACGAGCCACTATACCTATAAAATCATTAATTTTAATTTTATTACCATGTAAAAACAAGCACTTACCTCGCTCGTTCCACGACAAAATAGTAGACAGGAAATTCTCGATCAAATTATTCCCCTCGCTAATTGACGGAAAGCACGATGGAAAAACTTTAGCCCTCAGGATTTTAACGTGGATTGAACAGCGCTTGGGAGCGCTGGATGCGGCATTTGTGATAGTTTTCTGGTACCTAGTTCAAATTATAATTTTGTATCGAGTGAATTCGAGTATAGCGAAACAAACTTTCTTACGAAGGCTAAGGGCTGATTTTGCAAAAGTCAGATATATGTTATCTGTGGAATAAAATTGACGTCTGGCAGTTCTAGTATGTAAAAACATTCAAAAATTCAAAATTTATTCTCTATAGAAGACTTATTCTAACCCCCTTATTATTAAACGTTGTATAGCGTCTGTATAGTTACACAACGCTTTGTCTTCTTCTTTCGAACGTCAAATTACTGATGTCTGAAAGAGAGAAATCGGTGTGTAACTATTCATCTGATATAATACGTTATTAGTAAGGGGGTATGTATACAAGTTTGGTGGAATGCGCCCTAAGAAGTAAAGGTTCAGTAATGAGTTTGAATTCGGCCATAATATAAAATAAGATGACATAATAAATAGAAAAAGATTATTGTGTTGTTCCGTCAGGATTTTCTCAGTTGCATAGCAGCCCGAAGTCTGAATTTGTGCTCGATTGATGGCAATAGGCTCGCCCCTTATTACACGGGCCTTAAACATAACTGGCGAAATGTGGTTGTACTTACAATAGGTAGGTACACACGCCAGCACAAGCACATCAAGCTACCCGAAACTGTCAAATTTTCCCAATCAACTTTGAACTTTATTCTTTAGCGATAAAGTTGAAAATTCATTTAAAAATTTGACAGATTGTAGTAGCATGTGCTGGCGTCTGTACGTGATGTTATGTTATGATAAAAGATAAGTAAGTATATCACTTTGGTAAAACCAGGCCTATTAGGTTGAAGTGACAGATGTGCCTTCATTCCTATCTAGATAGGCAGCAAAAAATACCATCTCCATTTTTAAACTTAACCCATGTCAATAAACTACACCGATGACACCGCACGATAATAGACTTTAGCGCTATAATTTTAAAGTTCCCTTATTGGTTCAATTTTACAACATTATTAGATCAAGATGGCTGTCGTTCGGCGTCGCTCGACAGTTCGGCGCCCCGTCGACAAATTGTTGCCATTTAATAAAAACTTCGAGGTAGGTATCGAGTTTGTAAGATAATCGATTAGGGGCCGTCAGATTTTATATGTTGCATCTATGTAGAAATCGAATTCATACCCTTTCATTTGACTTGTGCATTTTGTACACCTAATATTTGTGCTGAAGGAAATGAAAAACTGAATAGGTATAGTTTGTAGTCTGTACGATACTAGCTTTCCGGAACTGCTCTTCGCCTGATGCTCATGAATTTTCATTCGCACGCTTTGATAAAGCTCGGCGGTGCCTATTGCCTTCGAGAGTAACGCTTTTACCGCGATGAGATAAAAGTTTTTAGGAAACACTTGCAAATTGGAAATAATAACCCATTTTAAAGTTTTACTTTATGCAGGATGTGGGTTTTAATAATAATACCTAATCCATTTATTTTCAGGCGACACAGGTCATAAACAAAAACACAGAACATTAACACATTGTGTTAATAAAATGCTAAATAAAAAACATTAAATACACAAACCACGTTTTTATTCATCATAGACTTGTAATCAAAGAGATATAAGATACTTATTGTCTTTGCCTATAAATAAAAGTTATGCGTCCAATGATTCAAAATTCTGAATCACAAAATACTGCTGATGACAACACTAAATGGATGTCCCTATATGATAAATGACGTCCACAGACCTTATTGAATGAACATGAAGCGGATAAAGTATGCAATGAGATAGCGAAAGTTGCTGCATATGACTATATGAGGTCAAAGGGACGTAGAGGGGACCAAACAAAGAATAGGGTATTGTGTTCCCTTTTTAGACGAGACTCGTGCGAAAGCGAGGGAACAATATGGGCACAGCCGCAAAATAAAATCAAACAGTCAGTCGTTTTGTCGTGCTAAATTCTTATAGGACTTTTTGTCTGCATTTGTAAGGTAGCGAGGGGGTGAGCTATGATGGTGTTTAGCTTAAGGTACACCTATGTCTACCAGTACATAGGTAACTGCTTGTACTGTGTTAAATTATTCATAATGCCTTGATCAAAGTTCTCCTACAATATTTAAGTAACAACTCCTTTGTCCCTGGTACCTTGCGTCTGTAAAAAAAAATCTTTTTTTTTATTCTCTATTTATTTATTTTTTTTCGATTGTACCTCTTTGTCGCTCATTCCGCGCTCTCGCTTGCACTTCAAGCCTTAAATGGAACGCCTCAGAGCGAGGTAACGCCACATGACGTCATGTTTTTTCGTGCGTGCAGCCAGCTTCATCGAATTATAAGACGTTGTCACGTCAAAACTTGATAGATGAATGAATAAACTAAAAATTGCGGCAGTATAATGTAGAAGTCACATCAAAGGATGGTGAATTAGTTCGTAAAGGATACAAACAGCACAAATGACGCTCGCTAAGCCAGACTGAATAAAATAACGGAAAACAACCTGTAATTGAAACTGAATGAAAGACCGAACGATTTGAGTCCTATATTATCTGTCATCAACTGACATTTGTCCAGGGTTGAATTACTTAGGGTGAAAGTACTTGTAGTCAGAAGGGTGGGATCGCGTGTGGCGCCATGGCGTCGCCACTTTTGTATACAAAGCTGTAGAATGGGGTTTGGTGGCTCTAATTATAAACCTGTCAATCGTCATGCGGACAATATGTTTGATAGGCTGTTAGATACATTAAACAGGTGTGACTACTGAAACTTTTTCTCGTGTAGATTAGCTGTAAAAGTTCTAAACTGAATAAGCATTAGGTGCATCAAATTAAGAAATGAATTGCACAAATTACTAAGTTCGTGAACAAGGAAATAAAGTATAACAGTTACTTCTTAATTAAGTTATTAAAAAAGTGATCGTTCATATAAAATTACTCATTTTTAATAGCTAAGAATTATGTAGTTACTGCATAATGGTTGCGCGAAAGTTAAAGTAAATACGTTGTTTCGTAAAACAAATATATAAAAAAAACTTGAATAATATATTAGTCGTCTAGTTCTTTATTTGCTTAGACATAATAAACGCGCTAAAAACAGCATGATTATGTAAAACGTAGGCGTTAAATTCATACGTTTCATGATAGACTTATGTGCAGGAAGAAAGCACGATATTTTCGCTGTATTGCAACCAGTTGTGACCATAAAATAAATATAGCTACTGGTACCTTTTACCCTTTTACTCCATAAAAGCTTTTAACACCTTTGTCGAGGCTTTCAGAGCGTGTTAGTTAATTCAGGCTGTAGCTTAAAATACAACCTTTTATGAATTACGGACATTCAGATTAATACTGGCTGGTTATTTTGCTAAATGCACCTCTTTTGGCTAGTATACAAACCAAAATTTCACTTGAAATTTTTTGTTCTATGAAACCTTTGACTACTTTATAATTAATCTAATGGACCTTAATAAGAAATCAATCATAACTTTACCACAAGAACTACAATGACTACTACAAGTGAAAACCAGAAGAAGCCTGAAGCTGAAACATGCAAATACATAGAACCACGCGTTATTCCGCCGGCCGCGGCACTTTGAACTTCTTAACTTTATTAAAGTTTCTGCCTTCAGCGCCGCGCAGCGCCCGAGTTTTCCAAAATGTTTCCTTTTATTTTCCTCTTTAATTTCCTTGTAAACATCGTTTGCCAGTTTTCTATTATGGAGTGTGTTTTGCAGACCGTACTTAATATTCCTTCATTGCACGACTGAAGTCGGTTTCAAGCATATTAACATTTCTATTTAAAGGAATTATTATAGTTTTTTTTAAACATACCCCTGATATGTACCGAGTCCTACCATAATGTAAAAAAATGGTAAAAGCAATTCACGCTTCCAATATTCTTTAATAATAAAGAAAAGCCCTATCGACGGAATATATTCATAAATTCGGACCCAGCAGCGCATGTTACCTGCACCTGTGTGAATCGTAAATAAGTTTTGTGTATTTATTATTTACATACAAATACACTCCTCAGGGACTTCGCCTGTGCAAAAATGGAAATACTTGGAAGAAGCACACTGTGTACAAATTACAAAATTGTGTGTGTTGCTCACGTGAACTTGTTTACCTCATGATGAAGGAGAGTTACACCTTAGCAGGGAACTTGTGATGTTAGAAATATTTTTCTAGGAATATTTTAATTTGTGTCAATAATTCAATCTACCCGTATTTTCCCGAGGTCTTGTGGTTTAATTAAGACCTGCAACCTAATTGCGTAACACATTATTACTCTCAATTTGAATCATTTTGAAGCATATTTCTAATCCATTGCTCCCTATGATCGAAAAATATGTCTGCTCAACAACGCATATAACGCAATGAATGTTGTTGAAGTAGTACTTAGCTGTAGAATACCACGTGATTTAACGCAAAATGTTAAGAAAATATCACTTATATTTTATTTTCTTACTGCAGTCTTTCTTACAATCAATTTATGACAATCTTATTATAACTAAAATCACTGCAACCACAAATCACAAGTAATAAGCTCGCACCATGTACAGGAAATTGTTTCATACAGAAAGAAAAGCCACGGGGCCGTAAATCAATTACTTGTTAAAAGTCAATAGATTTGAAATTGCCTTCATAATAGTTAGGACTCAAGAGACACCGTTACTTCACATTGAAAGTGCGTTGATCTCAAAGTTCACGCACAGCGATCAACTTCCAAACTTGTGAGGACTGAAGGTCGAATATTTGGAGATGAGCTATACCAGATTTTGAGGCTTGATACCGTGTTCTGAATCTCAATGAAGAAAGTTCAAAGAACTGAATTTTTAAGGTGCAAAGCAGACTTGTGGCTTGTGACTTTAATTTATTCTTTGGATTCTATGTTAGAATTGACACAAGTAAACACTTTTCATTGAAAAATGAATATTATATGAAACTAGCAAGACCTTTCATTGTAAAGAGTATTTTCATATTTTCCTTGCATTAAGAAATTGACGTAAAACCATTTCTACAAGGTTGTTGATTGCAGCTGTGTTAATTACCGGCACAGGTAATTACTTAATTTATTTTATGTCATCGGTTCCGTACTTTAATTCATCACCAAGTAAATTACGATCCGAGAAGTGTTATGTCTTATACAAATATTGAATGCCAGCCTCCCCATCCCTACGTTTGTTTTTTATAATATCCGGAAGTTTCTCCCGAAATTGATCAGCGAGATTGTTCCATAAGTAATTGGAGGCAATACATTTAATGTTATCTAATTTATTAATTTCACCCTCCTCGATATCAGCTCATATATTTCCTGACGCAACTTTTGTTAAGGTAACTCGTTGCGACTTACCCCGTTCGCTAAAACTTTGATGCAGTCGTAATAATATTGTGCACCAAGTTTTCTATGTAGTACCTAGTTTCTTTATGTCAAATGTAGCGTTTCTATCAGATGACAACAACTACTTAGGACCCCTTAAGTTTGATGTTGATATTCTCTGCTTCTTGAATAAGTTAGTACCTAAAACCAGAGAGTGGTTTTATATTTTTGAATCTGAGAGGAAATTCTAGCACCAATTTAAAAACATACAATGATACAATGTAACATTAGTTTATAAGTGTGAACTCAATTTATACCTGTGTTAAACCTGTTCTAATGCTAACAGTGGAGTAACGAAGCTAAGGTATTCCAAGTAACTAAATAGACTTAATAATTATGTGTTAGTAAGTACCCAATATGCGTAGATAAGCATAATGTTTTATGAATGAGGTGTTATTGGTCACGTGCAGCCGGCTTCTACGTGATGCTTACGTAAATAGGACCATGAAGAGAGCTAGAATTTGCATCTCTGTAATACTCTGTAGGTTTAGAGGTGTGATACTGGTGGAACTATTTATTTACTTCTTTTAGGGATCAAGTTTACAATCAGTACAATCCTTCGTTAGCCGTTTTCTGTCTTTGTTAGAACCAGATAATATAGATACACATAGATAACGCAAGAGTAACTACTTCGCGTACCAAAAATCGCACCAACTTACGTAAAAAAATCGTAAGCCGTTACTTTCGCGCTCAGTCCTGTGTACAGCCGATCGATTCTGTAAAAATTTCACCCTGAAAACTAAGGTGAAGTGAGCTGTCATTCCACCTGCGGTGCTATTCTGTGAAAATTTCGCCGTGAAAAATTAAGTGAAGTGAGCGTGGAGTGAGCTGTCAATAGTGTCAATTCCTAGAAAAAACAAACTCACTTCACCTAAGTTTTCACGGTGAAATTTTTACAGAATCGACCGGCAGATGTAAGGGATTGCCTCCATTGATAGTTCACTTCACGCTCACTTCACCTATGTTATCACGGTGAGATTTTTACAGAATCGATAGGCTGCTGTCTGGGTGAGCGTGAGTGAGAAAGAGTGTTTGTGACGTCATAGTAGGTAGTCAAAAAAAATAGCACGCTTGGTTTTGATACAGATCGTGATACTTGCTTTATCTAGGTCTATCTATATCTGTGAATAGAACAGACAAACCGTAAACGTCACTTCATCGACACTTGACAGGGGGATTAGTGATCGCCGTTTGTTGTTATTGCCAGCGAGGAGGACGCTGATGCCTGCTTCCTGCCCTTCCGCTTGACTAATCTCTTATGTGCCTTTTACGGCACCCTCAGGCGGAGAAAGGGTGGACCGACCTTGCCGGAAACCACAAGGAACCTTTTATTGTAGATACTTTCACTTTAATACACAATCAATACTCAATACTCAATTCTTTATTGCATTCCATATTATGTACATAGATGGTATGAAATATTGTCAAGATCAATATGGACCCTGTCGGGCACAGCAAAGGTAGGAGAAAGGATGGCGCCAAAAAAAACAATTCACGGAATTAATTATTGTAGGTAGATCTAATAGATGTATATATGCGTGTATAAGTATTGGTAGATTGTGTCCGATTTTTTATTTATTTTTGTATTGTGATTTTTTAATTTATTGTGTATGCATGTTATTATAATATTATGACTATTGCTTAAGAATTTGTAAATTATGTTAGATATTTTATTTATTTTATCGTCAAATTGTTATTAAAGAAATTAATTTATGTATGTATATTATTACTATGTTTTTATAAGCAGGTTAGGCAGCTTTTGTCAGGTATTTATTCTTATCGTCATCATTATTTATATATTCATTTAAATCAATTATGTATAATTATTATTATTATGTCCGTGTGTAAGTAAGTATTGATAAATTAAGTCAGGTATTTTTATTAATTTTTTATCGTCATTATTATTAATATCATAACTATTTTAAAAGAATTCGTAAATTATGTCAGATATTTTATTTATTTTTATTGTCAAATTATTATTATAGCAATTAATGTATGTATATTATTATTATGTTTTGTATAGTAGGTAAATTAAGTCAGGTACTGTTATTAATTTTTTTATCGTCATTATTATTAGAATATGTTATCATTTATCTGGGAATTTATCTTTTATTAAATTTTCTATTATATTAGATTAAATATATTTAATAAATATCTTAACAGAATCATTGGTGAATAGTATAAAGAATCATTTATTTTTTATTTTCCGATCGATTTATCATCTAAAAATTCCTTTACCGAGTAGTATGACTTAGATTCCAGAAATTGTTTCACTTTATTAATAAATATATTTGTTTTCCTTACTTCTCTAATTTCATTTGGCAGTTTGTTATATATTTTAGCGGACATTACTAAAGGACTGGTTGAGTGCATTTTTAGTCGGGATGGAGGGATGTTTACTTTGTTTCTATTGTGTCGCGAAATGTATTTTATTTGTGTTTCTTCGCAATTTGTGTAGAAATCTGGGTGTTTTCTGACAAATTTACATAACTCTAAGATGTATAAACAGGGAAGTGTGAGTATTTTGTGTTTTAGGAAGTGTGGTTTGCAACTTTCGGTTTGTTCTATATTGATTATTATTCGAATTAACTTTTTTTGCAAAATAAATATGGTCTGCGAATCAGTACTGTTACCCCACAGCATAACCCCATAGCTAAGCCATGCCTGGGCATATGCATAGTAAGTAGCAAGTGCAGTTTGCAAGTTGGTAGTTTTTTTAATTTCGCGAAGGGCGTATGAAAATTTTGATAGTTTTGCTCTTATTTTCTGTTTATGGGATTTCCAGTTTACATGGGTATCTATAGACAAACCGAGGAGAGTAAACTCGTTTACTTGTTCTAATTTTGTGTTATTATATATAAAATTTAATTTTAATGGTGGTTTTTGATGGGGATGAAAAGTAATTAATTTTGTTTTTGTGAAGTTGATTTCTAGACTATGGTCATTCATCCAGTTTAGAGTTGTAGAAAGAAGGGAATCTAATTGGGCGTTTATATTGTCATCATTCTGGCATGATGTGAGCAGAGAAATATCGTCCGCGAATAAGACACATGTACTTTTTATAATTTTAGGAAGGTCATTAATATATATGAGGAATAATAAACATCCTATAACACTCCCTTGGGGGATTGATGCATTAACTGCTTTACTGTCCGATCTTATTTTTATTATTTCATTTGTGTTTTTATCGAAATATTCAACTTGCACTAACTGTACCCTATTCTTTAGGTATGATGCAAACCATTCATGAGCTTTTCCTCGTATTCCTATCCCATAAAGCTTATCTAATAATATTTTAAATTGCACTTTATCATAGGCTTTTGTCATGTCAAGGAGCATACCCACGGCATATTTTTTGTTATTAATGACAGATAGAGCCTCTTGTACGTATTTGTATACTGCTAACGTTGTAGATCTATTTTTACGGAAGCCGTTCTGGCAGTCGTCAAATATTTTATTTTTTTCACAGAAAGAGTATACGCGGTTGCACATAGCCTTTTCAAAGATTTTAGACGCAGTTGGTAATAAAAATAATCCATGTACCTACCTATCTACCTACTCTTACTTAAGCAAACGTTCATTGATAAAAAAGTCACAGGCAGGAATAAATAATATGGTCCTGAAAATAAAATAATAAGTATAATATCTAATATATAAAATTCTCGTGTCGCGGTGTTTGTGGTTAAACTCCTCCGAAACGGCTGGACCGATTTGTATGAAATTTTGTGTGCATAACGGGTAGGTCTGAGAATCGACTAACATCTATTTTTCATACCCCTTTTTTTTTGCAAAACGACGTTTGCGGGGTCAGCTAGTCTTATATATAAAATTCTCGTGCCACAATGTTCGTTCCCGTACTCCTCCGAAACGGCTTGACCGATTCTCATGAAATTTTGTGAGCATATTGAGTAGGTCTGAGAATCTGCCAACATCTATTTTTCATACCCTTATTTTTTTTTTTTTTGCAAAACGACGTTTGCGGGGTCAGCTAGTCTAATATATTTTTTTTCTCGTGTTAGTTACCATACTCTTCCGAAACGGCTGGACCGATTTATATGAAATTTTGTGTGCATATCGGGTAGGTCTGAGAATCGGCTACTATCTATTTTTTTTTTTTTTGCAAAACGACGTTTGCGGGGTCAGCCAGTTATTTATAAAACATAGATTTTTAAAGGAAATATGCTTTCAATAAAATAAATGAACACGGGAAAATGTCGTTTCCTTATCTAAAAAGAAGGTAAAGCGAAAAGCGACGATCTTCGCAGTATGGCTGGTAGCACCTGGATGAGAGTTGCCGAAAATCGAGTTGAATGGTGTGCAATAGAAGAGACCTATGTACAGCAGTGGACTGCTGTAGGCTGATGATGATGAAAGCGAAGAGAAGACCATAAAATGTTATGCTCGTGTATCAAAAGCGTCGGTTTAAAAGCCAATAAAACGAAACATGAGTTCTCATCTCAACGAATACTTTTGAACGGAAATGTTGAACCGTAGACACTATCAAGGTCGTTTAGACCATTGTGGCAGATATGCGCTACCTTTGAATAATAAAAACGACAACGAATTCGATGGTTTTTGTCGGTGCGATAATTTAAATGGTCGATAAAACTGCACATTTAGTGTTTTTTGTGCTGCACATTTAATTCAGTACGGTACCTAGTTCAAAGACATAAAAATGAAGCAGTGTTGTAATACCCTCGAATATAATTTATTGAAATAAAAATAGTTTTTTTTTTGTAGGTATTAATTATGTAATTACATTCAGTTTTGAAAAATTCATCCTTTACCTTAAAATAATTAAATGGAGAAATCGTGTTCGCTTATTTTCCCGGATAGTCAGAGTTGTCAAGTTTTGAAAATTACCCCATTTCAGGGGAGATTTAAATAGTGTTCTTAACGTGTTACAGTATACATTCAAAATTAATTTAAGGATCAGCACTCTAGCACTTAGTTCTAATTCTTCTAACACGATTTGGCACTTTTGGTGGTGCTTTAAAACTAGTCTGATAAATCCTAAAATCCATTCCCATAATATCACAAACACGTCCTGCAGTCCAGTTGTAATAGAAGTAAGGTTTAAAATTGCATAAAACGAGTTACTTGACCGCAAATGCTTTTGAGAACGTACGTACAGTAAGTCGTCGTAGACAATTTAATTAGTGTGGGGTTCTTTAATTAGGTCGTAATTTTCTTGTTTCGTTGGCTGCGCGACCCCTGTGGTGTTTGTTAGTTTTTGACTACAAAATAAACTCTATTTACATTAATTACCCTAACATTTTATACGAAGCAGTTAGTTTAAGTTTCTACATGTGTTTTCATAGCGATCCTGATGCGATAAAAAGGGGAGAATAATGATTGTTATCTTAAAAGTAGATTATCAATTTGTTCTTAATCCGTTTTATGGTTAAGTCCACATTTTGTTAGGGTATGAAAAAGTTCATCATAAACGGTAACATTTATTATTTGTCGTCCAAATATGACTGTGTATGAAAATAATTACGATATTTGCACAAGCAAACTAAATTGGATTACAAAACGTTCCACTATTTGCATATTAACTATTCAATTAATTATGATGTATATTTACAATTATTTAATGGAAATGTTTATGTTGTTGTTATTTATAAGCTTTACCTACTTCTATTTTTCCTGTTTCCAATGATATCTACAATAATGAGCAACAAAGTTACACGTAAATCTCTGTCACGTTTCCTGTGCTCTGTGAATAGGATCAAAGCCATTATTGGCTCATTCGTCGCGGTGTTGCTATACAATCCTTGTAGGGTTGACAGTTGTAAAAATAAATGGACGTAACGTCCATTCTGCAAGACATTTGAATAGGAAAGTTGGTCAGCGTAATTGAACTTAACATAATTAATGAAATGCAATGACTGGAGCGTTGCTTAAAATAGAACTAGTATTACTTAACGATGGTACTTTACTACAAAAGTCAACGTACACATACATAATTACATATTATCTACTGGCACCTTCGATCAATTATTGATCCACGCCAGTTTATTGCAAAAGTTTTTAAATCTGGCCCATTGCGCATAATCGTAACAATAATCCTTTTAAGTTTTGTCTTCCAAAACGTCGTGTGTAATTTTTCCTTTCATTGCTGCATAGAAAACCGGTATCTGCTCGCATTTGTCTGCAGTATCAAAGATATGTCATTATCTGACCCAAAGATAGTATGCAACTGAAGTTCAACAACCCTGGACCAAATGAAGATAAATATGCATTTGTCGAAAGGTTTCACCATGTTTTGACCCTTATCTCGTGCCGGTGCGTAAATAAAATTCTATTGAATGTGTCTCAAGTTTAGTTGTCGGTAACCTCTTTAAAGGGCGTTCAACGTTCATCCAACTTTGTACTAGCAGAGGTAATTACTCTTTAGAAGTTCGGGACGACGGGTGAAAGGACCTTAGGGCATACAAATTGGATGTAAAGACTGGAATGTTTAGTGCAATGCTGGCTATAATCATTTACTATATTAGGTATCATCTTTTGATCATGAATAAGCTAGACTACTGCATGTATAGCCACGGGCCCCTTCGGGGAAATAAAAATATCCTGTGTCAGTTACAAATTGTGAGGCGACGATACATTTCACCAACCATGACGCGAAGTTTTGTGATTTATGCGCGGTCCAGCAAAAGTATCGTATGGCACGAACAATGTAGGCGAGAGCCGGTCACGTCTCTAGATCGGGTTACCTGGCCGGCGCTATTCACTCTCCTATTCATGCTTCGAAAAAAAAAACTAAAGTGTAACTAACTCGGTGTTTTTGTAGGGCTGACGGAAGTAGTCAGTGATTTTAACGGAGAGTGCGTGTTTTAACAAAAAATATGTTTTTAACTTTAATGTACTTATTACTATCCTGATAGGTAGTTTGCGTATTCGTTGTAAATCTAAACCTTTTTAACTCGTTTAAACATTTCACCTTCTTACTTTTTATCCTGAAAATAGTGATTGAGTGAGGCTATACATAGCTTTACATAGACAAGGACAGGCCCTTTTGAGAGTGAATTTGGGAGAATAGCGCGTTCGCCAGCCCTACATTATTAGAGCCTATTGTTCGTCTTCAGTACCTCAGCTTTGAGGGGACTCCTAAACCTGTTTCAAAGGTACTTGGTACGCTTCGAATTGTACACAGTTGTACTACAAGAGTTGTCGAGGCTTTAAAATGTAGAAAAGCTAAACAAAACTAGCTGTGGATATTGATATTCAGATTTATTTAATGTTATAATACTTAAAAGACACAAAATGCAGCATAAACTTTAATAACAAACATACTGCGTAGGATTAGTAAGTAAAATTTGCATCACAATGCATATCTTTTTTGAAACCGGATATGATAAAATAATAATTTGCGGACGTACAAAACACTTTTTCTGGTACATTGGCCTCAAAAGATAATGCGAGATATGAGCGGAACCATAGCGAAAATGTTCTAATAACTATAATGTCGTACCCAGCACTAGCTACTTCCTGTCGTCGCTTCCTTAATGTGTTTTTGTTGTTTGAAATTTATTTTGTGTAAAAAGTGCCATTTAGCCTACTTGGTTGTCTAATGGACTTTAAGTATATGCGTGTAGCATCATTTTAAATTAAATCGATGAAGCATGTAATGGACAATAAATAAATAAGAAAACATGGTCTAATTGTACACTGCGCGGATTTTTTTCTTTTCCTACCACTTCCTACTTATTCTTTTTGACAGAAAATATGACGGTAATTTTTTACCCACATTCCGGGGTAATTTTATGGCGCAGTGGGCGACGACGAACGGTCACTGCACGCACAAGTTCTACTCGAATCGAGTTGCGTTCGATACTTCCTCGTAGTTTCGCTTCCCCGTGCTCACGGCGGTGATAGAAGATGAAAGTGCATTCTAGATAATGAGTGTAGTACTTACATAAAGTAGTTTGTATGCGTATAAAAAAGTAGTCCAGCATTTTAAAAATAAAAACGTACGTAAATCCGTACCATACCTACCATGAAGTTCCATTACTTTTTATTACGCTTTTCAAACAACACTCCCAAATGATTACTAATCTTTTTTTTTTTTCTCACTGGCTGACCTTGCAACAGTACCCCTGTTGCAAGGTCAAGCGACACGGCTTTGAACTTAGGCCGTCTGAGCCTCAAGGTCTAGAAAGTTGGCCCTCGCAGTCCATTCCCCCACAACCCCCCCTAGAGTCCTTTGCCAACTTCTATTATATAGGTACCTATAGGATTATTCAATTACGAGTGCGATTCATCTCCTATTAGTCTTCTGTACCTAATTCATTTTGCAATTCATATTATTACGAGTGCGATTCATCTCCTATTAGTCTTCTGTACCTAATTCATTTTGCAATTCATATTATTACGAGTGCGATTCATCTCCTATTAGTCTTCTGTACCTAATTCATTTTGCAATTCATATTATTACGAGTGCGATTCATCTCCTATTAGTCTTCTGTACCTAATTCATTTTGCAATTCATATTATTACGAGTGCGATTCATCTCCTATTAGTCTTCTGTACCTAATTCATTTTGCAATTCATATTATTTTCGTCATTACATGTCTGCTTGTTCTGAATTTATGCAGGAACATGGTATTGTTACAAGCTGATAAAAAGATTTTTTATTTGTTTTTTCGGTTGTCATTAATTAGATAGCTAGTTAATGTCACCTATATAAGGCATACGGATTTCAAACATTTATAGAAGTAGTACCTATCTAGTGGTTAATTCGGAAATAGTGGGTCATATATTGATAATTAAAATCGATGACGTTTCAAATACATTGATCCTATTGCTAACGCTTCTGACTTCATTTACAATGCCACATTAGAACAGTAGATTAGAATAGTATGCAACCGGCCACATACCTACCTGGTAAACAAAAACAGGGATCATCATTCAGAATAGTATTAATAGCTTTCCTACCTGATTACTTCATTGTTTTCTAATCGTTCTTGTTTTAATTATCTCTGAAATACTAATCCTGACATACGACGCCAGGAATAAAGGCTTGCAGTGGTTGCATTGAAGTTGCACTCAATGTTTCTGTCTCTTTTTGTAAAGAGCGGACAGGGTGAGGGAGGGAAATGGAAATAAACGAAGGCTTCGCCGCCCAAGCTAGGACCCGCCCGCCCAGTCGCCACAAGCGCGCCGCCCTGGATACACCGTGACGCTTTTATTTTTTTTTTAATGTCATTGCACTATTATAGTTTTAAAATGTCTGATAAAGTTTAAAACGGTGAAATATAACATGTGATACGCTTAAATAAGCCAGTGACATATTCATGAATAGGTAAGGGTTTATTTTAGAACAAAGTTTATTTTTAATAATGTTTAGCTGAATTTATTGGAATATTATGTGTAAAATATATACTTAGATGTAACCTGTGTGAAAGTTCATGTTACTTGGCACTTAAATACCAATTCCCGGAACAGTAGTAATTTTAATGGTAACGTTATACGTATCTTCTACATACATGTATAGCAGAAGGATATTTTACGCGTATCTATAAGGTTTTTTCATGCAGAATATTGTTAGATTAGATTTTATGTGTGTCAAAATGTCAGCAATATAATTTCACGCGTCGTTTAAAGTATTTCACATGGGCGCAACAACCTTCGCTTCCAAATTTCACGGCTAGGATTTCATTATGACATGCAATCTACTCATAATCTTTTATTCGTTTGACATTTATAGAAATAAACATCTCATTCAATATGCCCTCGATTAGCGTGTGCGTTCGTTTTTCCGATTCAGCTATCTATTCCTGATATTTTGATAAGATCGGTCCGGCACAATGATAAAAGTTATTTTGTTTATTCATAAATGCGGACGTCTGTACTGAATTATCCGTTAGTTTCTTGATTATTCCGCAATTTATTTATATTTTATACAGCATCACGGTTAATGCCTTAGAAATAATACAACGATTAAATGAAACGAGGCTGTATTTTTTTTCCCCTTTCTAGGCGCTGAGACGAGGAAATTAAGCGCTATTTTTGTCTTTTCCTGTTATAACAATGGATCTTATGGAGTGCTTAGTACTGTATTTTTAAACTACTTATACAAAATGGGTTTCCGTTAAGACAAAGGAATTTGTTCTGTAGAGGGTGGAGTAGTTTTTCCAAGGTTTTCCTCTCGTGTCATCGTCACGCACTGTGCTGCCGGATGACGCTCCTCAGCCGTCGATTGTTGTTCAGAGGAAAGGGGTGACATCCTCCCACGCACGCATCTTCATTCAAGTGGAAGCTGAGTTAGTCATACATTTTGTATACCTACTGTACGTGATCATAGAGACGTCTTTTACGTTTCAACGGTTTGCGAAAATTATGTAGATTAGACAAACACTATTGTCACAGTTACATACTAATGAGTTAAGTTATACATAGCGATGGTGTTTAAAGAAATGGCGTTGTTATGTTACGTTTATAACTACCTACTATCTTGCAAAATTCTTAATCCTATACCTAATTTACAAAAATGCTACTAACAACTTTATTTATTTATTAGGCTTTTCAACAATGAGTACACTATTACTTTATAATTTGTACATTGCAAACTTAAGTCTAAGCGCCTCATCACTTACAGAAAAGCACCGCATGCACTACATTTTGCGCAGATAATAACACAATTAATTAATTAAAACATAGTAATACATAGTTTGAGAAAAAAAAATTATTATGTTAGATACACGGCTATCAGCCACCTATGTTTATTTCATCAATAATAACCGCTAATTAAATCTTTGGAAGCTGTCAAAAATCTATTTTTATTGGTTTACTTACATAACTTTTACAATATTTTCACAACTATTTACAGTAGCTATTAAATTAAACGATTAATTTAAATAACATACAAATAAGTACAACAACTGTCAACTAATTCAGGACACCTTTTCTGCACATGTTTTCGGTTATAGTAAGTATATAGTTATAGAGTAGTTATATATCATTCATTATGCTCCTTTGATCATTACGAATGATATAAGGTAAAACATTATACAATTACCTTCTCTATACCACATGCATTAAGTTTGCAGACGCAAGTATCACATAACCCTTCCGTTTTAAACCCCTACGACTGCTCGAAATTACCCCACGTAATTATTATAGGTCCCCGTGCAGGGCGCGGTTTTTTTCTCTACAAGATATTTCGCAATAGGGTTACTGTAAGTTGGGGTCTTTCTTGACGTAAGAATATTGGGTTACCTTAATGCAGTTTGTTGTGTTAGCCGCCGTTATGTCGTCCTGCTACGATTTTGGTGAGATTTAAAAAATGCAAAACAAGATGGATTGTAAGCTAAAACAACGATGTT
Organism: Globia sparganii; assembly: GCA_949316385.1. Lineage (NCBI taxonomy): Eukaryota > Metazoa > Arthropoda > Insecta > Lepidoptera > Noctuidae > Globia > Globia sparganii. The sequence goes on from OX438654.1 coordinate 2,802,594, forward strand.
TACCTATGCTAACTATTATTTCCAAACGACGAAGAATCCGTCCACTCATACGATTTACAATTATAATATTATTGATTTTCACGACCAAACCAAGGTCTCCTGGGAAACGCGAGGCGACCTTATTTATTATATTCTTAAATCCATAATCGAGTCACTCAGTCTATAAAATACCCAATATAGCTTTGAACAATCTTTATTAATTTCTCGGAAAAGAGGAACGTCATTATAGACACGTAATTCCGCTTAACAAATTAAATCCGATAAAATGTCGGAGGAAATCGATTCTAAAATTGAATACTTCATCGCATTTGTTGGCAATAATTATGTATAAATAACACGTTTATCTTTTGTTACAGTTTACGGCTTGGGTGGACGCCGTAATCTTCGTGTTCAGCTTGGACAACGAGATCAGCTATAATACGGTGTCGAACTACTTCAATAAAATGTCCCATTATAGGAATTCCGCAGAGATTCCGATCATATTGGTCGGAACCCAAGGTGGGTATATTGAGGTTTTCACCTTGCTCCCGATATTGATTTAATCCATTATCTAATCTTACGTTTTCATTAACTTATCCGTGGTTTTAGTAACGCTTATAATTATAATGATTTATTTCATATGATTGGATTTTCCTTCTTTACGTTTTTGTTTACGTGAAAATGATCAACTTTTCCTTGTTTTTACGTTAATAGATTTTTTTGTATCCGGCTTAAAACGATTATTGAAAATAATTTAGGTACCTATTAACAATTATGGTATAAACTGGTGTATGTACTACCTTGCTGGGACATTCTGAACTATGACTAGTAGTTACCAACCAACTACCTACACCTAGTAGAAACAGATAATAGTCAAGCCTTTTTAAAACGGTTCAAGGGTATCATTATTAATTTGGCATTATATTAGATACAAACGTTAACGCTAATTATCAAAACAGTTTTCCTATTAAAGAAATATGTTACACAGTCAATTTACATAATTACGTACACGCGTCCGATAGACGTATTTCCTATTAAATGATTGGTTGCTCTTCCAGATGCCATAAGTGAAAGTAGTCCACGCGTGGTAGACGACAACCGCGCTCGCAAGCTGTCGAATGAGCTGCGAAGATGTTCTTACTACGAGACCTGCGCTACGTACGGTCTGAACGTGGAACGGGTCTTCCAAGACGGTAAGTGTAACGATTTTAAACGAACATCGAATATTTACGTCGGATGATGTCAGCTTGCGCGGTTTTTTTATACAACACTGTTTTTGGAATGTTTCTACCGTTGCTAATTTAAATAAATAGAATTGTTATTTACATTTGATAGCATTTGCTTTTGCAATAATGAAGACAGGTTTAGCTTTACCGAGAAAGAAATTTTTGTTTTTTAAAAGGAACAAGATGAAAAATTAATTGGTTTACTTATTACTTATATTTTTTCAAAATACTTTTTATGCCAAATACTTGACCTCGATCTCGCCTGGAGGAAAGCGATGGATGCAGTCTACTGAACCGCACTTTTGCTGTTTCTTTAGTTTTTATCAATCGGAAATATGTCAAAACGCTCGACCGATATAGGTAATACACGTGAAAATTTTATCATTTTGAGAATAATCTATTTATCTTATGAACATGGATATCAATTTGCTATATTTGAATGCGGATTTTGTCAATTTCAAAGCTTACCTATCGGTTAATGATATTAGACGTATCCACTATTGTACTGATTGCGATCGATAGAGAGTTATAAAATTACATAATAGGGTTTTTTTTTCGATCACATCGTCTCGCGTGATGCTACGATGTGATGAGGCTACAAGCGTACTTATTAACTAGTCTGTGGATCTCGTTTCGCTTGCGGGGTGTTCTAGCGCACGCAGTGGCAACACCGGCCCCCAACCGCGCGGTCGTTTAGTTCGTTCTTGTTCGTTCGTCGCCGCGACATCGCATTGTTTACATTTTTTGACGTTTTTATAGCGTCGTTTGTGTGATTATTACGATTATTTTCAATCTTATCCTGAATGGAAGGATGGAGAGAACACTCATTTTCAAGTCTAACATGTCACCTATATCGAGTTTGAGGCGTCGCAGTTCGTGCTACAACATACAAAGAGCGGAGGAACGCGATCGTAGGAAATCGTCTAAATTTGAATGTGCGTGAAAATGTTATTGTTCGATTAACCGTTTGGATCAAGTTGTCGTGCTTTTTGGATATCGAAATTGTGAAAGTTTTGAGTGTGGTGGTGATTATACTAGTGATTATTTTGTTTTGCAGCGTGCCAGAAGATTGTGGGGACTAGGTTGTCGGCTTCATCCCAATGCTTGTCTGGAGGTTCCAGGCCTGTGACTCCACAGCCGTTAGTGAATTCGCCAAGCCACAACCACTCAACCTTCCTTTACAAGGTAATTGTTGTACTATTTCTTCGTAGCGTTCGACTATAGATAAGTAGTCGGTTAAACAACTTTGTTTTGAACACGATGCCATTAGCAATTTCACGATCTCAGAAAAGTACCTCAAAGTACTCACAAGTTAACATTTTATCATCCTAACTATCCAAATACTGCACAAAAAGATACAAACAAAAATAGTGCAAGAACTCACAGAAAGAAATGTGCCAACTATTTTTAGTTATGAGCTAGGACTTAATTTATACCACATGTTACTTCACAGAATCCTTCCCATCTTGAATATTACATGATATGATATTATTATCATTGGTACCACTAGAACAGATAAGCATAAATCATCATTAAATTGAATTAAGGAACAAAAAGGCAGTAATGATAGTCTTCATTACATACATACAGAGGTCATGAACTATACAATGTGTGGCACTTCACACATGCTGTAGTCTCAATGACAAATTAAAAAAATAGCATGTGTGCATTTTTTTTCTTTTCAAAACATGGCTATGGTTCACAGTAGGTATTTATTTACAATTACTAACCCACACATAGACAGCTGCAGTTAATGACTAAAAAGTTTTTTTATTTTTTTATTTTCTGTAGGTAATCTTTAACTAGGGCAAAAACACAGATTAACACATTCATTAGGTACTCATTATGCTTGAAAGAAGAAATAGCTGCATTCAAAAACAAAATATTACTGTGTAGTGTTTTTCCACAGAATGTGTGTATAATTTTGTACTTTTTAATATAACAAAAAACACTAAATTGTGTTTATCCATTGGTGTTACATCAGCTCTGCTTTAACTTTTAAACAGGGAAAAACAAGACTTAGAGGCATGATAATCTAGGCAACCAGTATTGTTAACATACCTACATACTTACCTGTGTTTCCAAACAATAAAACTATAAATCTCACGAGGAATTAATATTAAAATAGAATAATATGAAGAGGTATAGCATACTGTGATGAATTAGAGAATTCACATAGAATTATGTCATCTTAGTTTTTAACCAACTTCAAATAGGAGTAGGTTCTCAGTTTGACTTTTTTTTAATGTTTGTTCTGCGATATCTCCTGGCAATAGAGAATCTGTGGTGTTTGACAGATAGTTGACAGTTGAGAGTTGACTGACAGTTGATTATTATAACAAGTGAGGGTACCCCACAGGACACTTTTCAAGCTACCGACATATGCCGGGGGCAGCCATCATGGACGCCAAGTAAGTACATAACAGTGGCGACGAGGAAAAAACGTGAAATATCGTGAAAAAACCAGTGAAAATTTTGTGAAAACGGTGTAAATACAATGGCAGATATAAGATTTGAGATTTTTGATATGAAAAGTGGGGATTGGGAATCATATAAAGAACGATTTGGTTATTTCTTAGTAGCACATGGCTTAACAGAACCTAATAAGCAAAAAGCTGTATTTTTTGCATCTTGTGGTAGTGATCTGTATAACTTAGTTAAATCATTAGTGTTTCCGGATTCGGTGAGCCAGATTACATTAGGTGAAATAGAGACAAAACTGAATAACCATTTTAGTCCGCGACCAAATGAGATCGTAGAATCATTTAAATTCCACAGTAGGAATCAGGGTAAAAATGAATCAATTCAAGAGTACATTGCAGCACTTCGAAAAATGTGTAGGTTTTGCAACTTTGTAGATTTAGAAAGAACCTTGAGAGATAGACTGGTGTGTGGCGTAAATAATGCCAAACTGCAAGAGAATTTACTAAAGAAGGTTAACCTAACTTATGCAACAGCTGTGGAGTTGGCATTGCAAGCGGAAAAATGTGTTGAAGACCTAAAGATCTTGAAAGTACCGGCCATTGAGGAAGCATCAATCACTTGTCCGGTAAGTGCAAACAGGGATAATGTGGTAGAACCAATGGAGGTAAATGCAGTGGACGAGAAGAAAAAGAAGCTATACTGCTACAGATGCGGAGGAAACCACTTGTATCACAAATGTAAGTTTGTTTCTGCTAAATGTAACACATGCAACAAAGTAGGCCATATTGCAAAAATGTGCAGAAAAAATAATAATGGAACTGGTGATATCAAAGAGATTCAAGAAAGGGAAGAAGAATATATGAATGGAGTATACTGTGTGGGAGGTACACACCGTGAACCTGCTATTTATACTGAACTTCAACTGAATGGCAAATTAGTCAAGTTTGAGGTTGATTCCGGCTGTTCGTATACAATAATGTCAAGGGAACAAGCAGAATTAATCTGGCCTAATGGATTGAATTTACAGGAATGCAGGCTAAACTTGCAGACTTGGACGAATGCTAAAGTGCAGGTGCATGGCAGGACCAAAGTTTTTATTAAATATAAAAACTTTAAAGGTTACCTGCAAATAATAATTGGACAGGGGCGAGGTAATCTCCTTGGTAGGAATTGGTTCAAGCCTCTAGGGATTTCAGTTGAAGGTATAAATAACATCAATTCTCTGGATAGTGAAAAGGATAATGAATCTCTGTTGAAAATACTTAAAAAATATGAAGAATTGTTTGATGGACTTGGCGAATACAAAGGACCTGAAGTTGTGATCAATTGCAAGAAGGATGTACAGCCGAAATTTATGAGGAGCAGGTCAGTACCATTTGCGATAAGAGACAGAGTGTGTGAAGAAATAGATAGGTTGGTTAGTGTGGGAGTAATGGAGCCAATAGCTTATTCAAATTGGGCTACACCAGTGGTTCCAGTTTTAAAAAAAGATGGTAGTATTCGACTGTGTGGAGACTACCGGTTGACTGTAAATTCAGCAACTGACACAGATACATTCCCTCAACCAACAATTAACGAGTGTCTGTCTGAAGTAGCAGGTGGCATAATGTATACCAAACTGGATTTGAAAGAGGCTTATACACAGCTGAAAGTATCGGATGAAACAGGTATGCTCCTGACAATTAATACACTAAAGGGACTATATAAGATGAAGAGATTACCCTATGGTTTGAAGGCTTGCCCAGGTATATTTCAACGGGTCATGTCAACAACATTGGCAGGTATTAAAGGAGTGACTGTATTGCTAGATGACATTTTAATAAGTGGAAATAGGATAGAGCATAACAAAAGGCTGGAAAAGGTACTGGAGTGTCTAAAGGATGTAGGACTCAGGCTGAACAGAAAGAAGTGTGAGTTTGCAACAAATAAAGTAGAATTCCTTGGTTATGTGGTGGATCAAGATGGTATTCATCCTAGTGAAAAAAAAATCGAATTGATTATGAATGCGAAGAGCCCTAGAAATGTTAAAGAGCTACAAGCTTTTTTGGGATTGTTGAATTTTTATGACAGGTTTATTAAAGATAAAGCTACGTTATTGGAACCACTACATAGGTTGCTGGATAAAGATGCTGTATGGAAGTGGGGCAAGTTAGAGACAGAAACATTCCAGAAGGCTAAAGCTATACTATCTAGTAAAGATACTCTAATACATTTTGATAATAACAGGAAGGTAACATTAACATGTGATGCTTCAGAATATGGGGTAGGAGCCGTTCTGTCTCATGTTATGGATGATGGATCAGAAAAACCTGTTGCTATGGGATCCAGAACTTTATCTAAATCGGAACGTAATTATGCACAGATTGATAAAGAAGCGGCAGCAATTATATTCGGCTTAGAAAAATTCAATCAGTATGTATATGGAAGACATGTAGTAATATATACTGACCATAAGCCATTGCTTGGGATTTTAAGCTCAAATAAAGCAATACCTAAAGTGCTATCCCCAAGAATGATGCGATGGGCTTTGAAGCTGAACTCACATGATTATGAATTACAATATAAACGTGGCAATTGTATTGGTAATGCCGATGCTCTCAGTAGGTGGCCAATGGATACGACTGAAGATTGTAAGTCAGATACTGACGATGTTGAAGATATTTTATTACTGTCGGAGACACCAAGCGCCATTCAGTATTCAGCAAAAGATATTGCAGAACAAACAGGGCGAGACGATATTTTATCTAAAGTGAAATTCTGGATATTGCATGGATGGCCTGATAACGTAAATGACAGTAATATGAAATTATATTGGCTCAAAAGAAAGGAGCTATCTGTTACAAATGACTGCATAATATGGGGTACTCGAGTGGTTATACCGCCATTGATGCGGGAACACATGTTACAGGCTTTACATGAGACTCACGATGGCATAGTAATATCAAAATCAATTGCACGAAGCTATTTTTGGTGGCCAGGGCTGGATCATGAAATTGAAGCATTAGTGGCAAATTGTGATAGTTGTCAGGTAAATAAAAATATGCCTGCAAGCACTGGACATTCTTGGATCACCCCTTCTAACCCATGGCAACGTTTGCATATTGACTTTGCTGGTCCAGTTGACAATAGAATATATCTAATTGTGGTGGATCCATACTCAAAATGGCCAGAAGTAAAGATAGTTAGATCAACGTCAAGTGAATGTGCAATTAAGGCTTTAAGAGAAATTTTTGCCCAGCAAGGATTGCCACAAGTATTAGTATCGGATAATGGAACGGCATTCACATCTGAACAATTCAAGAATTTTATGAAATGCAATGGCATTCAACATATATTGACTCCACCATACACACCATCATCAAATGGCCAAGCTGAAAGATTTGTACAAACAGTAAAAAAGAAATTACGTAGTTTGGCTGGAACTGACATGGATATTAAATTACCACGTCTGTTGTTTAGTTTGAGAGTAGCGCCAAGCTCGGTTACTGGAAAGTCTCCGGCAGAATTGTTGAATAAACGTCGTTTTAGAACACGGTTTGATATCATACATCCTTTCTCCACAAAACCTGTTGCTGAAAGACAAATTGAAAGTAACATAGAAGTACCAGTGAGAGGATTTAGATTGAAGGACAAGGTGTGGTTGCGTAACTATTCAAGAGGGGAGAAGTGGGTGAAAGGAGAAGTCTTCAGAATCAGGGGTCCTGTTCGGTTCTTGGTAAAGATCAATAACGGACCAATAGTTACACGACACATAAACCAACTACGACGACGTGATTCTGATGAAGATTCAGGTCCTAGTAATGAAATGCGTGATATACTCGGCATACCAACAGATGCAGTAGTAACTTGTGAAGGAGGCATGTTACAAAATAATTAAATAATAAGAGTGATTTAAATATTAGGATAGTTAGGTTAGTTAGATAAAAACTTATTTATAAATAATATTATAGTAATTTGAGTGAAGTCTGTGAAGTGCATAAAGAATAGGGGGGAAGGCATGTGGTGTTTGACAGATAGTTGACAGTTGAGAGTTGACTGACAGTTGATTATTATAACAAGTGAGGGTACCCCACAGGACACTTTTCAAGCTACCGACATATGCCGGGGGCAGCCATCATGGACGCCAAGTAAGTACATAACAGAATCAATTTCAAATTTTTTTTTTAATTGATAGGGTTTGGTGAGGGGGTATTCCCATATAACTTTTATTAACTTTGCTTGTGTAGTTTTTGAGTTAGCCTGCTCCGTCCCACTGCTGAGCAAAGGTCTCCTACAAATCCTTCCGGGCACCATTTTAGACTGTAGCTTTTAAGTTTTAAAGCCCTGGCTGGAGGACTGAATTTATTGAGGCACCCATAGCCAAGTCTGGTTAGGCAGTGGACAACCTCCTAGGTTGACCTGCAAGATGTAACAACAAAAAAAAAACCCAGGCATTATTTTCCAGAGAAACCTCAATCCAACCTTTGAGGCATGTGTCTAAATGCCATAAATCCTTCTTCTTAGTTTTATGATTACATCTATCAGCAGTTGGTTGAGTATACATACTTTGAAGATTTGATAATCAATAAGATTGATAATTCTGCTTCCGGGCTCATACAATGGTTCAAACTGTTATTATCCTTTATTCAAAAATATAAATAAAGCAAAAAAACTGATAACAGCTGCATGCAATCAAAACATTTTTCTATCAATATTTCCTCTGTTGCACAAGATTGTTATGTCTTAAGTGATGATTTGATTAATTCAATCACATCATTGACTGCCGAGCCATTTCATCATTGGTTGGTCATGGGCACTATAATTAGATTCATAGGGACCATGACATGACTGTGTCATTTTGGCTCCATTTAGATATCTTCTTTATAAAACTGAAAACTGCATCAAAATCTATTGCGTAGTTTAGACGAACAATGCGATCACACAGACAGACACGAAATGCGACTTAGTTTTATACTATACTAGCTGCGCCCCGCGGTTTCACCCGCATAAGTTTCGTTTCTGTGGTAATATCGGGATAAAAATATCCTATGTGTTAACCCATGGTATCAGCTACCTCGTTACCTAATTTTATCAAAATTGGTCCAGCAATTTGTGTGTGAAGAAATAACAAACATTCAACACACTCACGAACTTTCGCCTGTTATTAGTTTAATATTGATGCATATTTTGGCATTTATTGGGCAACCATTTATTGAGACAATTTTACCCCCAAAAATATGAAAAACTCATGTCTTTTCACAAACAGGTTGTTCTGAGGTCTATAAACGTTCGACAGTCTAGGCTAGGACTGCATTAGTGTAATATCACAAATCTAAAAAAAACAGTTCAGAGTTCTACTAATATAAGCACGTGTCTAAAATTAACTTTCTTGAATTATCTGAAAAAAACTTCTAATGACAATTTATTGTATTTTAATACCTAAACATTTATGTTCGCGCCTCAATAGTTCCATTTAATAGTTTAATTATATGCTCCACTGACAGTTCAAGTGCCGGATTTTTGTGAAGCAATCACCTAGGCATTTTATAATTAGATTTATGTCTACAGTCAACACCTAATAGCCGTTCCGTTTATTATATTTATTATGTCTTGTTATCTAACCAAGTAAGTGGCTTAATATACTCATAATATATTTATTATAATATAACATAATAACGCAGTTTTGCAGCTAGCTAGATTTCTTTTGCATGTATTTTACTTACGAATGTTGTTTTTAATTTAAGCTTCATTGACTATGTAACAGGTTTTCAAAGACCTATAGGCATAATTTATGTTTGGCCTACGTTTTCTATTTCTAATTTAATGTTGGTAGGTAGATAAAAAATGCCTGTTTAATATGGAACTGGGATTAGTGAGCTTGCCTTTGATAATATCTGTACGACAATAGAATAGAACCTTTATAAGGGTAATTCTACGATAAGAGGTAACTTGTGCGGCAATCAGTTTAAAATATAAATTTTATTCTATAAGTTGTTATTTTTTGCAATGAAACACATCACCTAAATGCACTTTATTAAATAACGTCACGATTAAATGCCTAATTAAAGTATATTTTTCTGAAATTCCTTGTAAAGTCTAAAAAAGTCTACCCTGGCCTGTCCCCCTGTCGGTTTCAGTTTAATTTGCAAACGATACATACCTTCTTTTTATCAGTTATTAAACTAAAGTAAGTTAAACACAAATTTCAATAAATATATTTAAGTATTGTTAAGGAAAAATAGAATGAAATTTATTTATTTGCAATATTTTTTAAACTTAACTTTTGTCCCAATGTTTTTGGGTATCTACCCTGGCAAATTTAATTCCGCTACTACAAACACAAATTTTTAAACGGCCATATTTCAAATAGCGCTCCAGGTCATCTATCAACGTGAAGTTAACAATGCAAACACGTGAGCCCTTAAGAGTGCCGACATTTGTTAGTTGTTGCGACGCGTTGGTTCAAAGTGGTGGTTTCGCGAGGTCATTGTGTCTCTCCACTGGTAAGTCATAAAAGTTATATTATTCATTTAATTTATTTGCATTTACTGGTCTAATTTAATAATAATGCAATAGTTAAAGTGTGATACATAATGTACAGAAACATTTCTTATGTCAATTAAAACAATAAAATTTATCATGAAAACGTCTCTTCCCTGCCATATTTCCCCTGGCAAGATAACTGTCAGGGGAGAGACTTGTTGACCAGGGGAGATAATGTTAGTGCAAACAAACTTAGATATAGCATATTTTTATCAACAAAAAGATTTAAATAATTTTGGTAAATTCTTAAAACTGAAAAATAAAGGAGGTTCTCAGTTCATATTGTTATTATATTACTGTCTAATATTGTTACAGATCATTGAACCGCGGAAAAAGTTAACACGTGAAGAAAGATTACAGAAGAAACGTGAAGCAGCGAGACTACGATATGAAAAGATTAAAAATGATCCCGAAAAATATGAATCGCAAAAGCAAAAAGAAAAGGCAAAATATTTAAAAAAGAAAGAGAAAGGAATTATAAAAACTGTCGACCAAATGACTCCTAGAGAGCAATATAGGCAAGAGAGTGCCTTTAATTTATATTTTAAATTTTAATTTATGATTAAAACATGTTCATTTAGTGAAATGTAGCATAGATACAGGTAATATGGAAATTATCCTGATTATCCCAAGTCTGATTATTTGTAAGTATTACTTAAAAGACGCTAGTCTATACAACGTGTAAGGTTAAATGCGCAAAACCTGAAAATAGTTTGTTTAAATGGACTACTGAATCGATTTCAGTCATTTTTAATATAGGTTTTTTTTAAAAAAATTAAGTATGTATTTTGCCATACTATCCGTCGTTTGAGCCAAAGAAAATTAAGTCTTATTTTATGCCAATAAGACTCAATTTTGAATGCCTAAACTAATGCTACGATCAACACGATTTTCTTAATAAAAATAGCTTTAAAAAATAGTTTTGTCATTGTATTATGCTTTTAACTTAATGCTCTAATTGGGGTGTATGAGGTTTTGCGCATTTAACGTTACATGTTGTATAATTAGTATTAATAAAAGAATATTTTATTATTTGTTGTATTTTAATGACACTAAAGACATTTTTGTTTTCAATTTCAGAACAGGCTGAAATAATATAGTCTGTTAATGTTTAATATGATTGGTAAAAATGATAGTCTGATTCTATTTAAGTACAATGTTTAATTAAAGTTGATTTTACTAATTTTGTTACTTTTATTGTCACAAATTCTCTCCCCTGGCTAAATAAGTATCTACCCTGATCGTAGTGTCTCTACCCTGCCCAATGTATTTACCCTGGCCTTGTAAAAAGTAATAAAATATGCATAAAGTGACCTGCCCTTACGTGAAAAGATACATAAATAGGACAAAAATTGTAATATAAGTGTTGAATGAAAAAACAGCAACTTTTCTCCGCGGCCGTATTCTCTATGAACTTAAAACCTCTTATCGTAGAACTACCCATAAACGAAAACATAAATAATAATAGCCTCCCCGACCGATTTCGGTCACGGTGGCCAATCTCAACGGAGATTAGCCAGGTAGGCAGAAGATAGTATAGTGCACAAGTGTGCGCGCAGACACAGGTGCACTCCCTCTTTCCTCACTCTCATAGTGCGATGCGACGGCAATCCGACACGACCGGAGAGAGATCAGGCGCAGGACCAACGGCTTTACGTGATTTCCGAGGCTACCCCCGTGCCTCGGAAATCACGTAAAGCCGTTGGTCCTGCGCCTGATCTCTCTTTAAACCGCCAACTTCCAAATTCCGGACTGTTACTAGGAATTCCTAATAGAAAAAATAACACTTTGTCCGACCCGGGAATCAAACCCAGGACCCCACGCTCAGCAGTCACGCTTGCAACCACGCGACCAACGGGGCAGTCAACCGAAAACAAGAGTCATTGTAGCTGGAAACTAACACATAGGCCAGGGATATCTTCAGGAAGATAGGTAGGATAAGTTGGACTCCCAAGAGAGGAAAGGCCCCAGATTATATTAAAACAGAAAAAAATAAGGATAGGATGTCCTTATCCTAAAAAGAAAGCAACCGTACCGCTGCTTATCACCAGTACTATCGCTAAATAATCTGTATGACAACCCACTAAAATGGTAGTGAATGTTTGACTAAAGTAAGTAATATCTTATCTTAATCCACCACTTAGGGGACATTGAGTGGTGTGCTACGCACGTGAGGCTGGTAGGGCATAGATCTATAAAAGGGGTAGGCAGACATACAGCTCTTTCGCCTAAATAAGTCTTCCATGACAACCTCCTCCTCTCCTCTCGGGAGGGATCACTCTCCCTGACCATGGAAACTCGTAGAAAATAGCAAAAACCATCTCCCATTACGACACAGGTATGCTTGTATGCTCGATTTTCTGCCCTACTGCTTTATGCATTAAAGAAATATCGTCGACCGTAGGTTCAATTGAGGTAAGGGACAAGATACCCAATGTCCCTTACCTCAATTGAACCTACGGTCGACGATATGTAAAAGAATCGCCAAACATTTTTTAAAGTTACACTAGCGAAACATGAGTTTACGGTACACCACTGCTGAATCCTTTAGGGTTTAAAGGCGTGATTTTAAGCTGTTTTAAAGTTGGTTCTTTTCGCCAGGTCTTCCATTAAAACCGTATTATTAGGCAGAAAATTGTAGAAATTACTGGAGACTATTCCTGCGTCAACACACCATAAAACACCGTGGCGTCGACGTTTTGTAGGCTAAATAATACTTTTACTGATGCAACACGGAAATCCCAATGACTGTTATAATCAACGACCATAGGGGAAATTGCCATAATCACTCTCTTGATGATGTGTTTCCTATATCATGTACGCACGGCTACACATCAAGCTATAGATAACCAGTATAAGCTGACTTCTGATTGTACGAAATACCTATACAATGCGAGGTCAGCTAAAACTGAAAATGTATAGCTTGATTTGTAGCCGTGTGTACATACCTACCTATTAGTAAGATAATAATAAAAGTGATTAGTAGAATTAAATATAAAATAGCTTTTTTAGTGTTCCGTACGCAAAGGGTGCTAACGGGACCCTATTAGGTATTAAGGCTCCGCTGTCCGTCCGTCTGTCACAGGCTGTATCTTTTGAACCGTAATAGTTAGACACTTGAAATTTTAAGTCAACTATGTGTCATAAGGCCGCTAAAATAATAATACAAAAACAAGAAAGTAAAAAAAAAAATGTATTCGCTCTTGGCCGCATTTTTCTTTATTTGCCAAACAATAACCGGTTTATCCTGTTATTACTATCCGCATATCAGGAAATCGCATGAGTGACGTACCTATTGATTCAGTCACTCAGAATCGGAGTCGATGTTCTAATAAACACAATGATAAATCTAATCATATGATATCAATGTTTAATCTTCTTGCGTAATATTAAAGTAGGTGACTGTTCTACTTCGGCGTAGGAGTGAAAGCCTCCAATTTTGTCTCTCACGTAATCTTATAATCTATTCAATTTTCGTATCATTTTAGCGATAAAAGAGGTGTGTACAGGCCAAAAATATTAGTGTGTTTGCGCGCAATTTCCGCTTGAATGAGTTTTCATTATGGCCTGCGCAGACGACGGATTTTTGTCCGCGGACTTTTTTGTCCGCTAAAATAGATCGCTTACAACTGTATCGAGTAACGCAAACGGGGGATTTAAAGTACCGCGTACAAAAAGTCCCCCGAATAACCGAAGACATGCGGGGAGCGGACCGGACAAAAGTACGGGGGAATCCGCGAAAAAAATAGAACTCGTGTGACTAGGCGAAGCAACGCACATGGCGGACTTTAGTCCGCGTTTCGTTGTGCGCTCGAGAGTGATGTACAGTCAGCAAAGGAGATAAGTAAGCAGGGTCGTCGAATATAGTTGAAGTTTAGTAAGAAACCGATTGATGTTTTCAAATAAAATTTAATTAAATTAATAGAAAACAAACAGTTCATTTATTAAATTAAATTTCATTCGAAAACATCGATCGGTTTCTTACTAAACTTCAACTATATTCGACGACCCTGCATACATATCTCCTTTGCTGACTGTACGTATGCCTGTATTTCCGGGGAACAAATGACCGCACACCGTGTGCGTTGAGTTCGCGGTAAATCCGCGGCGGACTTTTTTATTCGCGGAGCGTACTTTTTTCTCCGCCGCGCGAAAACCTCATAGATTTGCATAGTAAACCCTCTCATATGAATGTAGCTGTCACAGGTAAAATTAGCTTACGTATCTATTTATATGCCCAGTTTGGCAATAAAAAGTGCTACGATTGGTAAGCAAAACGATTCGTTTTTGTTTATAGGAACCGAGCATAAGTATGTTTATTACTCACTTGCAGGTCAATATGCACATATAAACCATATATATGCATGATCGTCCCGATTCAAAGCTTACATCTGTAACCCATTGCATTCTCTCAATGCACGGTACGAAGTTACGAACTCGCGACCCTTGAGTCTAGGGTGCTTGAAATTTTAAATGTCAACATTACACTTTTTTAATCTTTCTTTTTCTGTATTCATTTACATTTCAAATTTTCTAATAAAAATTCCTTTAACTCGAAATGTCCGGACAAAAATCCGGACATATTCCTTCATCTATTTACTTAAAGTGCATTTAGAAGTTTAGAACGCTTCTATATTGACACTTATTTGTACAATTTAACACCATCTAAGGTGTGTCTGTAACATGTGGTATTTATGTGGACATAACTCAAATATTGCTGGTAATAACTTAGTTAAACTAGTTCCTAGGCATTTCAAGGTTAATAAATAAAGGCGTGTAGGTAGAAAGATAATCATAATACGATCTTGTTTTGATTATAATAGAAATCTCTGAGTATTAGATTCTATATTTTTTGTGAATAGGCTCGCCCCCTGTTACATGGGACTTTAAACATAACTACGTACTATATGCGTACTATAAGTGTATTATAGTGTGTACTATAGGTGTACTATATGTGTACACACGGCTACACATCAAGCTATACAATACCAGTTTACGCTGGTCTCGCATCGTACGGAAATCCTATACAATGGGAGATCAGCTTATACTGGAAATGTATAGCTTGATGTGTAGCCGTGTGTACTATAGGTGTATTATAGTGTGTTCTATATGTGTACTATAGGTGTATTACAGTATGTACTATAGGTGTATTATATGTTTAGGACAAGGTGTACCTACATCTCGGCCTAAACATATTATAAATATTGTATTTTTCATTTCAAATTGTGAATTGTCAATTGCCTAAGTATTGTTTAATATTTAATTTAAACAATACTTTGGCACTAAGCAGAAATCTTTCTATTGCGTTCATATTTTCCTAGTGGTGAGTACCTACTTATAAGTTAAGCCCATGAGCCAGTCTTTCCCTAAGGACAAAGGCTCATTTACGATACGATACGATGTAGCTCATTTACGATATATAGATATTTACGCTTCGCCAATTACATAACGTTGCAGACTGATCGAAAAAAAAAAATTAAAATATCGGATATCAAACAAGCAGCCAGTTTTATAATTCCACGCATTGCGTAAACACGGGCCGAGTGAAATGTTTACCGTTCTTATGTAGATTCATAGTGGATAGGCTTACTATTTAATTTATTATATTATTTACTTTGAATCCTTCTTATTTATGAACGTGACTGACGTACTTTTTGAGCATAATTATATTCTGTAATAAATAAAAGTACAGAAATAAAATCGAAATGTATGTAAGCACAATGACGATGAAGCTATACATTCCCAGTATAAGCTGACTTCTCATTGTACAAAAAGCCTATACAATGCGAGGTCAGCTAAAACTGGAAATATACAGGGTGTTTGGTAGCAGGATCGACACAATTTTTTGAGCGATTGGGGATGTCATTTGCTAGCACAAAATTGTTTTATTTTTCATTTTAATTATGATTTTTTTTAATTGAAATTCTTCATTCTTTAACACAATTTTACGACTTTGGAAGTACCTAATTAAGTCACTAACTAGAACCAATTGTACAAAAATGTACGTTGCAGATAACACCAAAATTTTGTGCACTCTAAAATAACCACAAACAAAAAAGTTGTGACGATATTTCGGGTGATTAAAAAGAAATATTATTATCTCAATTAACTATTGTGACATTTAAGACAGGTGTTATGGGTTAAAATAGCATAATATGACACTTTCTATCCCTAAGAAAATTGTGTTGGTCCTTCTACCAAACATCCTGTATAGCTTAATGTCGTCGTGTGTTCTTTAGGTACGACTCTGCCTAATCCTTTGGGGATTGGGCATATGTTAAATAAAAGTTTTATCGGAAAAACAAAACTTGCTTCCGAGTTAAAGAACCCTGAAAACTAACTTCTTTATATTGTCTGCTCACCTCACAGGGCTAAGATAATGATATTATTCGAGTACTTTAAAGTAATTATTCTCTGCACACATACTCTTTAATTGTTATCAATTGATTTCCTGGTTATTGGCTGCCCTTCACGAACGCGACTGATGGCCAAAGGTATTAAATAAAACAAAGAAATGTATATAATGTTGTCAAACCAACCTATTATTGTTCCACGGCAGAGCAAAAGCGTCTTCCGCCGAGCATTGATCACCGCGCTTGTTCAAGAGTGGTTGGTGATTTCATATTTATATTAACTACGATGTCGCATACTCATAATAAATTTTGAATTACGCACAACTGCATCTCAATTCACGATGCATCACACAAAACCATTGACTCATACAAAGTTCCAGACAATCATTCAAATTAACTTCAATCATTCAATCAAATACAATCGATCTGATATAAATATCTCGTTAGAGGATCTCAATGACGTTAGGTTCCTAAAATAGGCTAACAATAACCTATTGTCCTATATTTGTATTGTCTTGTGACGTCAAAAAACAATATGGCTACCGTTTTGCGATGTTATTTCCTAGTGAATCATAGAATGTGTCTTAGGAAAGTGCTACATAATTTGTGAATTATCTCATCTCATCTTCACTTCAAAGATGGTGTGCAATAATGCCGTAACGGATGAATAGATGCGGTCACTTTACTATGCCATAGCCTTAGCAGTAGGTATAGTACACTGAAAGGTATTATGCTCCACAGTTACATGCATAGTGCATAGAATTATGTTTAACTAAAGATTGCCTGCATAGAAATACAGGGTGGCGGCACATCGACAAGCAAACTGATACCATAAATTCAGCACATTATTCTAAACCCCATAGCGTAGAAATTTTACGTGGGTTACCAAAAAAAACAGCTGTTTCTTATACAAGTGCAATACCTACGTGGAAAATGTATGGGACAGCTACAGTGACGAAGGGTGAATTTATTTATGACAGAGGTAAGCCGGAGCAAAAAAAAGTCAGTAAAACGTTTCATTATATTTCAATGATGAATTGACTATAGAGTGGTTGTGTTCTGAATTTTCGAAGGGAAGCCGGCGGGAATCGAGTTGTATGGTACCTTCGGCATTGGACAGCTATTTAAAAAAAAAAATTAACTACACAAAGCTTAAACGCCTGCGTTGAAATTTTTCGGTTCAGAATCATATACTTACTTACTGAATCCATGGTAACAGGTTGCGCGTTATTGTCTCTGCCATCCTGCGGGGTAATTGCGTAACACACTATCAGTAGCAATGGCCTTTATTTTGACAGTTCAACAACATTCATTGCGTTATTTACGTTGCTGAGCAGACAAATTTTTCGGACATATGAAGCAATGGATTAGCAATATCCTACGAAATGATTCAGACTGATAGTGTGTTGCGCAATTAGTGTGCTGTATAAAAAACAAAATCTTCTTTCTTACATCTACGGTTGCCTGTACACCTACCTCTTCAGAATCTCCTGCGCATTTAGTTTATTCGATTCGAATGCATTGAATAGGTGAAGGACATTCGAACTGTAAAACACCTTAATTGGTTCATATCGACGTTTTATAACGCCTTTTCGTATGGAAATGTCTGACTCAGTATCCAATTTCCATATACATTATCCGTAGGAAGCTATTATTTTGCTCTTATAAGAATCTGGAGCTATCAACCTCCTAAACGGCTTTTGACATTGGGTAATATACTCGTACGAAACATTTATTGAAAAGTGTAACTTTTAAGTTTAAGCGTTGAAGAATGATATCATGTCTCTTACTTACGTCCAATTACCTTCCCTCGTATCGACACGAACTAAAATATTATGACAATAGCTCTTAGCGTGGTAGCTGGTCAGGAAGGTGTTAGCGGGGCTTGGGTTCTGCCTAGAGAGCGCCTATGGACGCACATTCAAGCATTACCATATAGGGAGCAAAATGCTAATTAAATTACCTAACATTTTTATTTTTTTCAGGATTCCCTACCACGAGGTCACCACACACTCTCGGCCTCATCCCACCACTTACACAGAGGCGCGCAATCCTTCGACGCATCCTCAAACAGCAGTGGAATCTCGTCAACACACGTCGTAGAAATCCACAGCACGAATGGTTCCGACACTTCATCGCGATGGGGCAACTCACTCGGCAGCCATGGCTCCTCATCTGGCCTCGTTTCCATAGCAACGGAGAATAACAACGTGAAATTTACTGCGCCACATTGTCTTGATAACTTACAGCCACCAAAAGATTCTAAGGACTTGCCAACGCCGTCATCAACGCCGACGACGTCGAGAAAGTCTCGAAGGAGATCGAATCTCTTCACTCCTTCCAAAAAGGGGGATGATAGACTGAAGAATGGCGAGCTAGGGTCTGGTAGAGCGATTCCTTTGAAGCAGGGGTACTTGTACAAGAAAAGCAGTAAAGCCCTGAATAAGGAGTGGAAGAAGAAATATGTGACGTTGTGTGATGATGGAAGGTTGACTTACCATCCGAGTTTACATGTAAGTTGGCATTTTATATTAGTATACTTTACAAAGGCAATTTTTTGTACCATAGCCTAATTTATCGTAAGGCACTGCAATATTATAATAGTGGCAAAAAGTGTTATTTATAGCGGAAAACAAACAGAAACTTATTACAAAACTGGTCTAACATTTTTAAAAACCTGATTTAGTGATAAATTCAGATTGGCGTTTAATTTTACATCAAAATTCATTTGCTTCTAATGCAGTTCATTTCGACTGAACATTGAAATATAGAAGACCAAATTCGGCTTCTCTAAAAGTATTTTTAACAATTTACAGGACTACATGGAAGACGTGAATGGCAAGGAGATATCTCTTCAGTATGTGACGGTAAAAGTCCCAGGACAGAAGCCGCGCGGCTCCAAGTCCATAATTACGACCGTGCCGGGGTACAATGGGTACAGCAGTTTGGATATAAATGATAGTATCGGAGGACTGTCTCTTGGTGAGTGATAATCAACTTATGGTTCAGTTGTGTGACGGTAATACACTACTCAACAAAGTCTAGATAACATGCCAACTTATTTAAGAAAACTCTTTAGAAGAATTACTTTTTTTTTGTTTTTTTTTTTCCTTATTAATAAGAACTACAGTTCTTAGTAATTGATTACAATCTAGCCTAATAGACTAATAAGCAATATAACTATAACTTAATATTTTACGAGATAGATTATGTTATAACTAAGAATAGTGTTAGTTAGCACTTTTACACAGTTTCATAGCACTTTCTTAGGGTCCGATAAATTGGTAAAACACTTTGTTCATGTGTTACATGTATAGCGCCACTAGCTCCGCACTATAATTCACTATATAAATATTACACTAAGTCAAATGGTTTAGTTCTCTTTAGCCTACGCACTATGTCCGTGTTGTCTAGCAGCTGAATTGCCTCGACATTCACATGTCGGTGAAGTCTGTGTTCGTGGGCTTCAGCAAATTTTTGAATTAGAAGAATTACTGGCAACAAAACATTTTAGTTCTACCTGCATTAAAAAGTTGTTCGAAAGTAAAAGAAAAATTAAACCATAAAGCAAAAGCATTTTGGAATAAAGAGGAAAACTTCACTTGATCACAGCGAACGGCGTTTGGAAATAACTTTAGAGATTATTGTCCATAACAGTTTTTTCTCTAGTGAAAATCATCTTCGATGCTTTCTTGTAATTTTTGTGCGTTATGTCATGTCGTCATTTAAAGGTATGAATACCCTAGTTCCCGAATTTTATTTACATCCAAGACCTTTTTTTTTGAGGATGGGAAATAATCAAATGACCCCTCCCGCTCTGGGTGGAGCAGAAGGGAGTGTCAGACTCTTACTGACTAAAACCCACCCGTGTTCCTTCATTAGCCCTTTATGTTCCGGTATAGCGGTAAACCTTTCGGTCCATCCCGCTGCACATACAAGACCCTGTAAATGGTTCACTGAGCCCGGCTTTCACCATTAACGATTCTCATTGCTGGAATTGAGAAAAATAAGCTTCTCTTGATAAAAAACCTGAAAACAACACCAATTTCTAACCTACCTTTAAATTGTATTTAAAGGTAGGTTAGAAATTGGTGTTGTTTGCAACTAATCAAACCCCTCCCTTTTCAGGGTACAAAGACAAACCCACGCGAGCGACAGACAAAGCCCTAATGTCAGCGTTTGACACGATGAAGGAGCCTGCGACCAGCCGGCAGTCCCTCGCCTCTGAGGCGGAGGTTGGCTCTACTAACGGACAAGACAAGGACACACCGCATGTCAAGAAGAGGCATCGGCGGATGAAGAGCAGCGGGGTTAAGAAGGATGGGGATGAAGGTATGTGCTTCTGAGTTATCTTCTTAAGGGTCCGTGCACAGAAAAACCCTTCTTCGTCATCATTTCTTATCTAATTGTGAGAAGGCTTGAAATAATTGGAACATAAATATGTGTGCATATAAAAATACATTTTTCGTGGGTCGAATCACTTTGGGTTCTTGAAAATATAGTTCATTTCGCCATTGCATGATGTACGCACGGCTATACATCATGCTATACATAACCAGTATAGGCTGACCAGAAGATTCAGAAGTCAGCCTATACTGGTTATGTATAGCTTGATGTGTACTTACGACACCGAACGCGCAGTGGCGCCCTCATCGTAAAACGGAAAACTGGCCACTATTTTTTGTTTTAAGGATTATAATAAAACTTAACAATGTAAAACTTCCGTTTGTAATAAATAATCTTGTGGAGCACAACGTGACATGCTTATTTTCTGAATTTTCATTCTAATATAAAAGAAGTAACCAAATAATCGATGAGGGCGCCACTGCGCGGTCGGTGTCGTCTTAATGAAGATATATTTTTTTTTAAGTTTAGTCCTTCTCCAAATCCAGAAGGCGAATACGCAACCTCATGCGAGTTCACAATAGTGAGCTTGGACGGCAAGCGGTGGCGCTGGGAGGTGTGCGGCACGGGCAGCGGCAGCGCGGCCGTGGGCGCCGCCGTGGCCGAGCGGGACGCCTGGGTCGCCGCCGTCGAGGCGCAGATACTGGCCTCGCTGCAGGGCCGGGTGAGACAACTAATCTTCTTCCTAACCTCAAACAGCAGTAGACTGGCTAAATTACAAAATTAGCCTAATAATGACCTGCCGGGGCAGCGGGATTGTCCGATAGGGTTACCGCTACCCCGGAACATAAAGGGCTAAGGAAGGAACACGGGTGGGTTTTAGTCAGTAATAGTCTGACACTCACTTCTGCTCCACCCTGAGCGGGAGGGGTCATTTGATGATTTCCCATCCACAAAAAAAAGCCTAATAATGACCAATAGAGTAGCTTCATTTTATAGTGTTAGTTATTTCCTGGCTCACCGCTCGACTTCCTCGTACAGATCCGGTGACAAGCCAGCCTAAACATAGAAAAAGGGGCAGTTAATGTCTATTGTAGTCCGATGGACAGTGATTTTAAAAAAGAGGACCTATCACACGAAAAAAGCAGATCCCTCTCGCATGTATGACTTGTTGGCTAGCCATAATACATTTAATGAAAAAAAAAAAGAAAATTTTACAAAACACACTTTTGAATCGGCCACTTTTTTCATAGCTCGTCTGAGGGGTAAACCTATATCACCAGATAATTAAACACGGTCGACATTTCTGGTTGTCTACTCGAAACTGCAGGCACACGTAGATGATAAATGGTCATTATAATAATTTTTATTGTATGTTGTATTTACAGACGTCCCGACAACCGATGCCGACGGGAGCTAACTCGACGGGCGACGTGCGAGCTACCTACTACATACGTAGAGTGAATGGCAACGACAAGTGTTGCGATTGTGGTGCTGCAGGTGTGTTACTATGCTTACTGTTACCTTAGCTCTATAAAGATCTACTCCATGTTGATACAGTCTGGGTTCGATCTATAGAGATATAAGTTGAGGCAACTTTAGTTGTATTATCTTGATTATTTTTCAATCTGTGTTAAGACACTAGGATTTATAGTGTCATGAGTATAAAGTTGACACCTGTTTTACGTACTCGAAGAGCAATATTATATGCACATTATTATACAGGGTGAAATTGTAATCACCGTTTTCCTGTTAAGGGGTCATTGTACTCATATGAATAACTTTTATTAGGGGAACAAACCTGAAATCGTGAAAAAAAATCAGCTGTTCCCTACATTTATGTTCGCATAATTCGTCAATATGCAGGGAACAGCTGATTTTTTTTTCGCGATTTCAAGTTTGACCCCATAGTAAAAGTTGTTCATAATGTGATGAGTACAATGACCCCCTAAAACTCACAATATTATTGAAAGATTTGATAATCGAATACACGAAAACTATTTTTTTATTTTGTAATAAAAATAGCATTCTTTGACAAAAAAAAAAAGTTGCCCATCATTAACTCATAACATGTATTTCTATTACATGGGATGAATGAAAGGCAATTGCATGCAGCTGAGATGAGAATGCTAAGAGGGATGTGTGGTGTTACACGAATGGATAGAATAACAAATGAGTACATAAGAGGAAGTTTGAAAGTGGCACCGGTAACTGAAAAGTAGCGTGGAAATCGGTTGTCATGGTATGGGCATGTGTTACGGAGAAATGAGGAAAATGTCGTGAGGAGAGTTTTGAGTATGGATGTCGATGGATATAAGAAAGAGTAGGGGAAGACCATAGAAACGATGGATGGACTGTGTGAATGATGATATGGTTATAAAGGGGGAGACTACTGAGATGACGACCAATAGAGAAGTATTGAAGGAAAATACATGTTGCGCCGACATCAAATAAATAGGTATAAGGTCAGGAGAATGATGATGTATTTCTATTACAGATCCTGACTGGGCGAGTTTGAACCTGGGCGTGTTGATCTGCATCGAGTGCTCGGGCATACACCGGAACCTCGGCTCACATATCTCGCGAGTGCGCTCGCTGGATCTCGATGAGTGGCCGTGAGTGACTTCTTGAACTGTTTCTATAAGCATAATATAATCAGCCTATAACGTTCCGACTGCTAGAACTCAGTAGGCCAATTCTGCTAATTTAAAACGTTCAAATTCTAGTCGCAGTCTCATCTCGGCGACAAAATAATGTCAAAAACTTGTCAAAATGTAGGGAAATTTGAAGTATTTTTGACAGATTGAGACTGAGATCAGATTGTGAACGTTCTTAAAAGTTACGAAAGTTGCCCCTCTGGTCTCCTCACTGTGAGAGGAAGTGGTCTGTAATCCACCACACAGCCAAGTGGGGGTTGTTGATACTGTTGAAACCTTAGATAATGCAGTATTTGTAGGCGGAATTCTACTCACTGTTCATCTTCGACGTTTTTCTTTTTTCACTATTCTATGTGAGCAGTGTGACGGCCGTGATTTACGAGTCATGGGTCGTGGTCGTGGGGTTGGATCCGTGGGTTGGATTTAGTCAGGTCTGATCAGATGGATAAAAAGAGATTAAGGTCCAATCTTCCTTTTCAGTAGTTGGGCTGTTCTATAACTGTGTTTTTCACATTTTCAAGAGATTTTGTTTTGTAAATTAATTAATCTTGTTTATTTTGATATTTCAGGTTGAGCCACGTGAGTGTAATGGTGTCTCTGGGTAATGATCTCGCGAATTCAATATGGGAGGCTGACTTTAGAGGTCACGTGAAACCCATGGCCACATCTAGTCGAGAGGAGAAGGAGAGGTAAGTTTTTATGTGTATTTAATATAATATATATTTTTAAAATGTAGTCTGGAAAGAATAGTATCATTCAAAAATGAAGTAGAAATCAATATTAGCTTCGAAAACCTGACGTACTTATCTAGGTAAATAATGGCCCCGATTCTGTTGTTCACAAACTAAACTAAATTTAAGTTCAATGCATCTTTTTTTTCTATTTCATTAAGAAAAGGACAGAAGATAAATATTAGTTTAGTCCTGTCAAATTAGTCAGCGCCTGACGTAAATTGACGTATTTTTAGTAGCCAATTTTTTAATCACGTTTAAACTTGTCTATGGATGATCTAATTTGACAGGACTAAACTAATATTTATCTTCTGTCCTTTTCTTAGTGAAATAGAATGAAAAAGATAGACTGAATTTAAATTTAGTTTAGTTTGTGAACAACAGAATCGGGGCCCAATGTCTGTAATAATAAAATTAAATGTTATATTTATAAAAGTTAACCCATTGATATTTTTTTCAATGATAGCCGTCTGGTGGTATCTGAAGTTAGCTTGCATATTTTTTCTTTTATAATTCGACTGTCCCTATGTACACTATCGAAATTGAAAATTAAGGTATTTTTTTTATTGCTGTAATGCTGATACTGAAAATGGAATGTGTTACAGCAATAAAAACAAACCTTAATTTTCAATTTCGATAGTGTATAGTCAACAGCAAAAGTAGATGATGAAAATCAGAAATTCAATACTAATGAACGGAGTTCGCGTCAGAACTGTGTGGTGTCGAAGTAGTAAATGTTTGGTATAATTTAAAATCACATACTTTTGAATCACTTCGACGCCACACAGTTCTGACGCGAACTCCGTTCATTAGTGTTGAATTTCTGATTTTCATCATCTACTTTTGCTGTTGACTGTACATAGGGACAGCCGAATTGGTCGGGTGAGATTTCTAAGTATTTTTTTCTTACTTACAGGTGGATCCGGCTGAAGTACGAACGCCGCGCCTTCCTGAGCAGCGAGGTGGTGGCCACGGGCGTGGAGGCGCTGCGCACGTGCGGCGCGCGCGGCGGCGTGGGCGGCCTGGCGCGCGCGCTGGCCGCGCCCGCGCCGCGCGCGCCCGCGCCGCACGAGCGCGCGCTGGCGCTGCGGGCTGCGGCCGCGGCCGGACACCTGGCGGCGGCGCAGCTGCTCATATGGGTGCGTATCAATCCTCCCATCACAAGCCGCTTCCGGACATAGGCTTGTCACAGGACATGTCTGGTGGAACCACAGATATAGATAGACCTAGATTAACGCAAGTATCACGATCTGTATGAAAACCAAGCGTGCCCCTTTGCAGCGGGATTGTCCGAAAGGGTTACCGCTACCCCGGAACACAAAGGGCTAAGGAAGGAACACGGGTGGGTTTTAGTCAGTAAGAGTCTGACACTCCCTTCTGCTCCACCCAGAGCGGGAGGGGTCATTTGATGATTTCCCATCCACAAAAAAAAAGCGTGCCCTTTTTTTGACTACCTACTATGACGTCACAAGCGCTCTTTCTCACTCACGCTCACCCTGCCAGCAGTACACAGGACTGAGCGCGAAAGTGGCGGCTTACGATTTTTTAACATAAGGTGGTGCGATTTTTGGCACACGAAGTAGTTGCTCTTAAAACGATGAAGGAAAACATCGTGAGGAAACCGGCATGTCATAGAACCAAAAATTCGAAGACATGTGACATCTACCAACCCGCACTGGGCCCGCGTGGTGGATTACAGCCCACTCCCTCTCACAAAGAGGAGGCCTGTGTCCCAGCAGTGGGAACATTATAGACTGATTATGTGAAGTAGTTACTCTTGCGTTATCTAGGTGTATCTATATCTGTGGGTGGAACAATGGGCGATTGTCTAGGTAATCAAAGAAAAATGTTCAGTAATGATTGTTATATTATGATAATCGACGTATTTTATAGTTTATCAATTAGTAAGTTTCATGAGTCAGGATCTTGCGGAAACTGGTTAAAATAACATTATGCTGAGAATTTTTCTTAGTTTTTTTTTGTATAACGCCATCTGTGAACGAATACAAGTACTAATTGGTGATAGCCTTTATGTGGCTAATGAAACGTTTAATATTTTGTTAGTCTGAAATCATATTCTTCAGTTTTTTTGGATATTTCTATTTGTATAACAAAAATGTACAGCACTTATTGTTTATCAATTAAACACTTACTAAGTGTTACTAAAACATTTTTAGTACTTCCTGTTAAAAATGACAAAACGGAAGCTACGATTGAGTACTGTTTTTTTGAGAATTATGTCACGCAAGTAATACTGAATTAATAAATCCATAGTAATTTAGATCTAAAATTTTAAATAATAATGTAAAACCTTAAATCGTGAACATTATCGATACCAGAATTACCACAGGGCAGAAACTGGACATGTCCTTTAGACGTGTATGATCGAATTATAAACGTTGCACGCTGCCGAATGAATAAAAACCACAGCACGATTTTTTTTTTAAATGTTATTTTATTTCACAAGAATGACCCGACACCCTGTCACGCAAACACAAACAATTTCAGCTAAAGAAAAAAATAAAATAAAGAAGACTTCTCAAATTAGTAACTAAAACCAAATTTTAACAGTAATAAAGATTATCGTTTTAGTATTTGAGGTAGTTTAGAAAAAGAAAATAATGACCACAATATACTAATTATCAAATTTTCTATTTACAGCACAACGGCAACCCAAACTATCCGGACGCAGACGGCCACACCTGCGTGTTCTACGCGCGCGCCGCAGCCAACCACCTATCCGGCATCCCCACACAATACCCCAAGACTCTCCAACTCACCTGCCCACTACACCCCAACCCCCCACACAGCTCAACACCCAGCTCAGCAACCAACTCAACAAGCTCCAATTCCAGCACTAAAAGCTCACTCAAGAATCCAGAACCAGAATGCAATTGCATCATCTTTGAGTTGCTAAACGCTCAAAGCGCGAGCAAAGCCCTCGTCGAGCTCCTGATTGGTTTACAGAACAACCAATACATGAACGGATATGATCACAATGTGAGTGTTGCCAGCTTCGCCCACAACACTCTAGGGCGGCCATCTTTAGGCCCAAATCTATCGTTAACGAATGGAAAGTGCGGCAGCGTAGTGTAATACGGTTTTTTCTTTCTACATCTAATGATCGGTTTTGAATAATTGTTGATATTGTGACTGAACGTTGTTACCGTTATGGTATATTTATACTTGATTCGCGTGTGTGCTGCAGTTTTGTAAGTTATTTAAAATTGTTGATTGTTTATTAACAAAATGTTTCAGTACATTTAGTATTATGATATTTATATTTTTTGTGACCGCCCAGTGATTTTAAAGATCACTTACTAAAGCAAGTTTCTTCGTTTTATTATCTTATTTCCAAATTTGTTTTTATAGCAAAATTGATTAATATGAGAGAGATTATTTATTTATTTTTTAATTGCTATGAAGAAGGCATTTTATTTGATACGACAAAGAGTTCGTATAACAAATTTAAAGTTATGATGTAAGTACAGACGCCAGCACATCAAGCTACCCCAATCTGTCAAATTTTCCCAATTGAATTTGAATCTTATTCCTTTATGATAAAGTTGAAAATCTATCAAAGAAATTTGACAGATTAGGGTAGCTTGATGAGCTGGTCTCTGTACATACTTATTTGTACACTGTGCTTACAAAACTGCGCTTCACACATTTTTGTATAATACATGTAGTGTTTTAATATGTAAAACGTATACATATTACACACGACTGACGGTACATTATTTGACGTAATCTCTGATTCTTACATAAAAAAAAAACTTCGCGAAATTAGTTAAAATTCCGTGTCTGTCAATTTAAAAAGTTAATTAAATTAGACAAATTGTTAGTGTAATTGAAATTCTGTATGTTTTTAGTGTCTTCATGCTTAGTTCACTAGGCAGAGATACTTTTGGCTCAAAACACTTATTAAAAAGGAACATGGTAGCTCACTAGCGCCCCTATCGGTGGAAAGCGGAACTAACGATGGCACGACAATCTAAAGTGCACTTTATTGTATTCTCTGAAGAGTCATTTCTATATGCACATATAAATACGATACGACAAATATTGGTGTCTTCGAAATTGAGGACTCTGGCTATCGTATCGAAATACTAATAAGTGTTTTCAGCCAATCTGAAGTTTCTTTCATTACTTATTACATATCCGGTGTGTTAATAGTTCAAATTTTTAATACAATTTTTTTCTAGTTGCGTAGTGTAGGTACCAATTGCATTTTAGGACACATCATTTTCAATTAAAAAAAAATATTTACACGCAATTAATCTTACAGCAAAATATTTAAAAATTTCCTCATAATTTTCTCATAATATCATTTCAACTGTACTGCAAAGCTGTCTATATTAAAATGTAATATTCAACACTTTATTTTCTTATCAATATAAACTAAATGTCTATAGTTACAATACTGTTACAGTTATAGTGTGCTACCGAAGTAATATAATAGCCAATATGCTAACGGGCATACATAATTATATGTAGATCAACTAGTCTACGTGGCGTTGCGGAGTTAGTACCAAATAAGTACCGACTTAGGCTGAGATTTTACGGATTTTGCCGGCTCGGATCTACAGATTTTGTGAAAACGGATTTCAATATTACAAGTGTTGATTTACTTGTATTGGTCAGATGTTTTTGAAGGGATTTTTATGTTCTTCGGATGTTAGCAAAATTCGGGTAGTCGAAGTTTTAATATAATTATTAAAAAGCAAATATCTGTGAAAGAAACTGAGGGAAAAGTTGATATGGTTATTCTAGACAGTGGCCGGAGTAGCAATCAATTGATTTTGACAAACTTTTTGGTGTATTATTCCTCTCAATGATGTAGTATTAATAATTAATATTCACCAGCATAGATTTTGAATCCTGGTTTTCATATGGCGTCTGAGAGCGGAATTCGCGCAGCTCAATTTTGGGCTAAAGATGTTTGAACTTTTTGCTATTTATACGCTAAGACGAAGACACGGTGAAAAGACTATAATTGATGGACTGAAATGAACTTTATAACCGGACAAGAATGCTAACCACTTATTTGAATACGGTATTGTTCTGGCAGTTCAGCAGTTCTCTGATATGGCAACATTGTTTCAGTTCTCTCACAGCCTTCAAAACCCATATCAACCTTACCTCAATAATAATCTACCAAGCCGGTACTTATAACCAAGTTTCCACATAAAGTCACAGTTTAGCATAGATGTTATACTAATCGTTTAGAAGCGAGATCTCAGCTCAATGCTATTTGTAGGGTATAGGATAATAATTTAGTGGTAATTTCTCATGCTTTACCCTAGAGCCTTTGGGTGTGATGTCCGTGGTTCTTTAACTAATAGTGGTAATCTTTGAGTAGTGACAGAAACAAAATAATAATAATATTATGTATTGTTGTGAGACTCCCGGAAAACAGAGCGTATCGGATCCGTCGGAGTTAAATAGAGGCTTATATTATTTTTGATATCAATCTTTAATGCAGAAACTTTCGACAAAAAATTTGCACCGATTTTAGTAAGTTTTATTTTATCTATGAAGTCTTGACTGTCATTTTAAATTCTTAAGCATTTTTCTTGAGTAAAATTAAGACGAAAATTCTTAAATATTTTAGTAATTTTGGTTTAAAAATGTCTAAAACTTTAAAATTTATATTTAGGACTGAGTAACATTCTGGTTTTAAAGTCAACGGTTTCATAGTATTTTAGCACTGCTAAATAAACATTCAAACCAAAGTTAACGAATCACGGACAATTAACATTCCAATTTGTAAATTATTCAGCACCCCAAAGGCTAAATAGTCGATGTGATATACTTAAGGTCTCCCTTAATAAACCAAAATGTACTGATCCTTCTGTGCCTACTCTTAGGTAGTACGCTTCACGACTATAGGCCAGGAGCTAGAGTACACTTAATAAAAATTCATGCGTCACAAGCTCCTGGACTATTGTCAAATTTCCAATTTGTAAAGAACTTCATTGTAATATTATCGCGTTTTTAGAATTAATCTTTTAGATGTTTGTGCTTTCTGTTTATTTCGATAACAGTTGTAATTGGAGATTATAATTTTTAGGCCTGAGTTTGGACTGGTATTTCGGATTATTCTAATATTTGGGCTGAACGGATTCGTATTTTAGTATCATATTGTACTCAATTTTGAAATCACAATTCACTGTAATGATATAATATTACTACTCACATAAATATGGTACTCTTATTAAAATACATACAATTGATATGTCCAGGTGTTGGAAACCAAAAATCCTTTGTGTTTCTCTCTGACCCATAAGTGATTGTTTTTAAAACAAACACAAATGAACAATGCGAGCTGTATTCAAGCAATCGGAATGTCAGTCTGCCTCAGCAAGTTTTTAGAAGAGTTTATTAAAGAAAATATTTTATGTTTGCAAATTGTAGTACAGCCTTTCAAGCCGTGGCCTGTAGATATCTTTGGCCTTGAGGTATGCGAAACAAATTCAAGGGATTTTATACCTTATCGCCATTTTTCCCAAATTATTGTTTATATTAATCGCCTATAGCCTACTATCGCCGCTGGTTGTCATGATGTCAAAATTATTAATTTTCAAATATCTCGCTGTTTAGGCCAATTTCGACCGCTCAGGCCACGGTCTGGATTGTACATTTTGAACGTTACAGTGAGAATATTCTTGGCTATCTCTAAGAGGGCTTTGTACAATTAAATCTAAAATTTAATATTACTGATCTATTTGTTTTACTTAAAACGTTACGTCTTGTAAATGTTACTTATATTAGAAAATTAATTCATTATAATTTTACGGAAAGTAAAAAAAAATAAGTTCTGTTTGTACTTTTAGTGATTAAAATCGTTTACCGACGCAGTATTCGACACATTTGTATAAAAATCACATTAGAATTTCTGGGCACTTTGTATAGTGTATTTTAACATATTTTATTTAAGTCCTCTGTTGAAATTTTATTAATAATTTTAAATTATGTTATGTTGCGTTGCTTGATTCGCAAGATTATTAAGATTTTTTTAAAGTTTTTTTTTTTTGTAAATTCTTTTTAGAAGCCAAAGAGCTTAATTGTAAATATATCGTATTATGCAGCTATGCGTTTGTTAGCTGTGGATAATTCTTTCGTTATTGTAATTTTTAAGAGATCCGTTAACGTTTTTTCTTGTGAGAATAAAATGATAAGGACGTAATTTCTTTGTTTCATTGACTCTCAACTACCCTAAACATTATTTAATATACAGGGTGTTCCTGGAAGTATGGATCAAATCGAATAGGGGCGTGGGCAAGGTCATTTCCAAATTTTTTGATCCTGAGAATGATTTGATGATTGAGAATTATTTTACGGTTCAAAAGTTGGGACCAATTTTTTTCAATCGCACTATGCGAAAAGTGCTCAAAGAAAAAAAATCATTAAAAAAACTATCAGGGCTGTCTAAAAAACTTAAATTGACAGTTCCTGGTAGTTTTTTTTTTAAGATTTTGTTCTTTGAGCACTATGCAAAGTGACTGAAAATAACAATATTACATAACATAACTTTTGAACCGTAAAAATTCACCAACATTCTCAGGATCAAAAAGTTTGGAAATGACTGCCCACGCCCCTATTTGATTTGATCAATACTTCCAGCGACACCCTGTATAACATTCTCGTGTCACAATATTAGTTACCATACTCCTCCGAAACGGCTCACCCGATTTTTATGAAATTTTACATGCATATTCAGTAGGTCTGAGAATCGGCTACTATAAATCTATTTTTTTTTTTGCAAAACGACTTTTGCGGGGTCAGCTAGTAATAAAGTCCTCCAGACCGTATTTCGGCCACGGCGGCCGGAATTATAGTATTAACGGATATTATAGTGCACAAGTGTGCGCGCACACACAGGTGCACTCCCTCTTCCCTCACTTTCATAGTCCGATGGGACGGCAATCCGACACGGAGATCAGGCGCAGCACCAACTGCTTAACGTGCTTTTTAATACAGTTGCTCAAAAAGTGGCGTATTGCAGGGACGTATAGCGTTCGGGATGTGGGCTATTACATACTCGTGCTTTTTTTTTACTTTTCCCGAACTCGTGCGTTCTCTTTCCCAACTGTCAAAATCATGTCTATGAAAAACCAACCATGAAGTTTTTACTAAAAAAATTCATAGAAGTTTTTATGATTCATGCAAATACGTATATTTCTAAAAAGAAGCTACTAATATGTTTCAATATCAGATTTAATGATTTGATTGAATAAGTTAGGTTAGGTCTCATTTCATTTCATCTCATTAAATTTCATTTTCATTTCATATCAATAAAAAAATTCTACTGAAGACTTGGCTGTATGGGCATAGTTCCCTTTGCCTACCAGAATGGGTGAAGAAAAAAAAATCTCTGCTTATATTCTACGGTTGGCGCCATTTTTCAGAAATTTTCTTTGCGAGTTTTAGTTGTTTGTTGCACAAAATGAGTAATTTCGACCCTAGTTTTTTTGAATTAACACCACCTTATTTTATTAAATTGCTTCGTTTTTTCGCAACTGTATTAAAAATAGTCGTTCAGTACACGTGCGAAACCGTCATTGCAACTTGTTCCGACTGTCAACCCTCGCCTTCGGCTGCACCTCGGCTCGGGTAGACATTTGTCGGAACTCTTTGCAATGACAACCTTTCCGCACTTGTAATGAAATATACTATTCCGAAGCACGGGGGTATCAAATCGCCAACTTGCAAACTCCGGGCTGTTACTAAGATATTCCTAATGGGAAAAAATTCGCGCTTGCGACCACGAGACCAACGGGGCAGTTATAAACATTAAGGCCGTATTCAATGCTCTCCTGCCGGTCAGGACTGACGTCGGTCTGCCGTAGCTATCGCCATAGAAACCAACGCGTGCATTCAGAGCAGCACTGACCGCGTCCGCATACGAAATACTGATACGCGCGTACGCACTGACCGTCAGTCCTGACTGTCAGGAGAGCACTGAATACGGCCTAAACAAAGATATAAAGTGACCACTTTCCAGGTCAGTTCTCTGCTAAATGACATCGAAATATACACGGTGGCAACCTGCGGGGTAATTGCGTAATACACCATCAGTAGCAATGGGTTTTGTTTTGATAGTTCAACAACATTCATTGCGATAATTACGTTGTTGAGCACACACTTTTCGAACTTATGAAGCAATGGATTAGCAATATTCTTCGAAATGATTCAGATTAAGATTGATAGTGTGTTTATATACGCAATTAGAATCCTGTTACTATGGATTCAGTACATGATAAAGCAATGAAATTTTTCGCTTGTTAATAAAAACAAAATTGCTGTTCGTTACATTTTGTAGATTTTTTTTTTTGATAATCGACGAAACATTTCTAAGCTAGGGTGTCCCACCCTGTATAGTGCTGATGTATGTGGGTATTTCGTAGCCAGCCGTTTAGTTAACCGCCTGGCCTTTAGAAGTACCTAGTGCTCGCCTCGCTTTGCTCTCTCGGCTCGCACGCGGTTGATCACAGTTCTAATCTAACCTAACCCAGTTGGTCAGGGTGCCCTGGCTTAGTTACTGCGACCAATTCGGCTCGCGCGTGATTGATTACACGTTCCAACTTAGACTATGATTGAATATCATTCAGGCCGTCAGTTGAAAGGCCGCCGTTTAGTTGAAAGGCTAGGCGGTTAACTAAACGGATAATTAAAACAGTTGGCTGCGACAGATATATGTTCTTAAACTGCGCTTACTTGCGCAATTTCTTCAGCAATTATTGCTAACGGTAGTGGAGTGAACTTGCAAGACTTGTCGGAACTTCTACTAGATTACACGATAGTCTATTAGGAAATCGAACAAAGCCTGCTGAATTACTCAATTTAGTCGTAATCTTAGGAATTTTCAGAGAGATACCTACCTAACTTAAAGTGTTAGGGCAGTAAGTAATTGAGTCCCCAAATCTAAGAGATTATTGGATTTGGAAAGGGCGGAGAACTGATACTGGATGGAATTGCGTTATCAAGATGTAGGCTTTATAGGTAGGTAGGTATAGATCCATCTAGGTCAGCCAATTACTAATATCAGTTCAGAATAGGTATTAGTAATTGGCTAACTTGGAACACGAACAGAAATCAAAACCCGACTTCGCTGCTTTTAAAAGAAATAAACTTTAATA
This sequence comes from Globia sparganii, assembly GCA_949316385.1. Taxonomy (NCBI): domain Eukaryota; kingdom Metazoa; phylum Arthropoda; class Insecta; order Lepidoptera; family Noctuidae; genus Globia; species Globia sparganii. Next base: position 2,836,972 of record OX438654.1, read on the forward strand.
AATCCCATTTGAAAGTCTCAACTTTATCTACCACTGCTAATGAGGTCGACATCGTCACGACAGCTGTTCAGTACATTTGGGTTCACATAAATCGACAACTTTTCCAGGTTTCCAGTTTTTTTTTATGTTCTTTGCTAAATATTTTTCATGAATTGAAGAAATTGCTGACGAAAGAGCGGCTTCGAGCCTCCAAAGGAAAATTTTGTAGGGGCCTCATGTACTGCGACGCCATTAGCGAGGGCCCACGTCACCCACGCCTTGCGCGACTTTTATACCTAATTCGACTAATTTCACTTACATAACGACCATTTCGAATTGTATAGACGATGTCGTAATTACCTATCGCCTTATGGTTGAATGTGCCGTACGCTAAATACGCGCATTATAGCATCCGTTTTCATAACAAGTTGCCAAAGCCGGTTACAGAACTTAGCGATAGAAAATTCAAAACCCTCATCAAACGTGTCCTTATCAAAAAAGCATATTATAAGATTAAAGACTACGTTGAAGACAAGGTAGTTTGGCAATAATTCCTTCTGCACATGTGGCTTCCCTGGCATCTCATTAACGGCTTATCTACGTAAATGTCTATTAACTGCTCTCAAATTACGATTTTTATTTATTTTTTACATACTTCTTTGACATAATCTTTTTATTTATTTATATATAAGTACTTTATTGTACACCACAAAAATACCACGAGTAAAAATACATCAAACACTACAAAATATACAATGGGCGGCCTTATCGCTTTCTGCGATCTCTTCCAGGCAACCTTACGATGGACAGTGATTTTCCTGGACATAAAATGGGGCTGTCGTTGGTGCAAATATTATGTATACAATACACTAAAATATATACACAGATATACACTTTTTATTAAGTATTTGACATTATATAGAGACAATTCAAATTTTTTTTGAACTCTTTTTTAGTGCTTGTAATGGAAATCATGTCACTTGGTTTTAATAGGTTTTTATATTTTATTTATCTTTTTGATAGATTCTGGTCTTGTAAATGAGAGGACTTTCTAGGCCCTGTAGATTTTAGATCTTTAGATCATTTTTATTTTATCAAGTACCTGGTACTTGTTGACAGGCCTACGCTGTCCTCCCATACCTACTGTAATTTGAAAACATTGTAAAAGACAATTATTTTTAAAAGAGTAACCGTGGAGTTTCTTGCCGGTTTTTCTCCATAGTAAACGACCAATTGGAACCGTGCACCTAGCTACTGACGTTTCATAAGTGCCCTTGTAGGAATATGTGAAATAAAATATTTTGATTTTGATGATGAATGTCAAGTTGCGGACACCGGCCCGTATTACCTATTACCTACCTAAGGTTGAATGTCACTTACACGTTATAAAACGACAAGGTGTTTCTGACTATGTGACACATACTTTCTACCTTAGTGAAGTTTAAATTTAGTGCGAATTGTTGTCAAAAGTGATAAGGCATTTAGGACGTCGGAGTAACGCTTGAAAAGTAATCCCATTTCGTCTGCCGCCGGAAATCACAATACTGTGATAATAAGATAAGCTTACATATTGTAAACCACAAAGGCTCAGTCTATTAACAAATTATAACGTTTATATCTAGTTGTCTTTACGTTTCCAACCACAAAGCGAGGCACATCGCAGAGGTATACACGGCATTCAACCGAGAATTTCCTTGTTGGACACATAAGAGGGGAAATGTGGAGCATGAGCGTAATAGAAACAGAAAATTGTTACGTTACCTCAGCCATATAACTTCTTAGGTTCTTTTCAGTAGTCAAGATCAGTTTACAAAAACTTGCTAGTTTGTTGCTTATTATCTCCACCCAACACTGAAAACCTGAACTGGCAGGCAAAAGCTTGTTCATCTGGCGTCGGAAAGCGTTCAAAGAACGAATATATTGTGCTAACGCGACGTGACTTGAGTTTCGATACAATCTTGTCTACAGACCGACTGTAGCGCTGCTTCTGTGTGGTACCTATCTCTTAGATGGATTGTCCACTGTTTTACCGCTAACCATTTTACAAAACAGCTCCGTTATGTAAAACAGCTGTTAAACAGTTGAGCTGGATTGTCATTGCTTTACGTTTGACAAAAATGCTACCCACGTTTAGACGTAATGCAGAATGGATTATCTGCAGTCACAATAAGCGTTTGGTGTGGCTTCTATTGCCGGATCAGTCGCTGGCTAAGCTATGGCTCTCTAACCAATTGGTTTAGGTTAGGTTAAAACTGTGATCAGCCGCGCACGAGCCGAGCGGGCTAAGTCAGCGGTGCCGCGGCAGCGGCCGGCGAGCGCTACATCCAAGTGCACTGACTTTCATAAAACTCTTAAAAACTTTATATTAAAATTCCTTAACATCACTGTTTTCATTTGAGTCATTTTCATTAATAAGTACCTAAGTATTACTCGTTTTATTTATTTTGTTTCGGACGCCATTACCTATTGTTGTTATGATACACAGAACCACGAGCGCCAAAATTTAGAACTAAAATAAAAAATCTGAAGTTTCATTGAAATTATGTTTTAGATTTCTGTAATACAGCGTGAACACTGTTTTACATAATCTAACATAGGTAATCTTCATAGTAATCGTTGACCCGCTGCATTGATAATACTTATGCAAAAGGTTTACGTAAGTCTGCAAAGTTCAGGAATTATGGAAAAACGCTAAACGTCATTCAGCTGTTTTACATAAAGGAACTGTTTTGTAAACTAGCTAGTGCTTAGGTGAAACAGCTGAATCGATAACCCGTCTGCGATACCTATACAGTACCTACCTACGCACGTAAAAGCAATTTCCAGCAGCAATTATTTCGCAGCCCGAGCCCCATATGTTTTTAGCACGATAGCAAGTATTCAGCGATCTCGGAAGATATTTGATTGTGTTTGTGTGCACGGAGAGACGTTAGGCGCAGGTAACTAAGTTTGCGCTTTACTTGTCGACTGCGGAGTTCCAATGCACTACGAAGTCTAGTCTACCATTAAATTATTTTAACGTTACAGTTGATGTAATGAGTGAATATTAACTACGAAGTAGTTTCATAATTATTAGTAGGTATCTTATAATCGCTAAATCATTCACTTATCAGTTTATGTCTAAAAGTAGAATCAACTAAGTATACAGGGTTATTTGAAAAACACCAGCAACCTTTTAAGAGGTACTCATCATTATGAACAATTTTTAATATGGGACCAAACCTGAAATTGCGAAATAAAAATCAGCTGTTCCCTACATTTATCTTCGTCTATCTTGCCAAAATGTAGGGAACAGCTGTTTTTTTTTTCGCGATTTCAGGTTTGGTCCCATAGTAAAAGTTGTTCATAATGATGTGTATAATGACCTCTTAAGAGGTTGCTGGTGTTTTTCAAATAACCCTGTATAGAACACACTAAGTTGAAACGTCAGACAATTTTCAGACACCTGTATTCGTCGAAGGTTTAGACAGGGGTAGTTTCTACGTGGTGCACCCACATTTCGCCCGTTGTTTAAGTCCTCCAAGTTTTTTGGGATGCATGATGAAGCCTCCTCGTGTATCGCAGTTTGTTCCGCCAGTTACTCAACTGAACCTAGCGCTCGGCGCATCCTGGACAGTCACACCCAACACCTTATTTGACTGGCCAATTCTTCCCTTGCGGTAGTAGGGCAAACGCCCGCCTGGTTTACGACCAACCTCCCACCGGAGTCCAGCGTCAAGCAACCTGCTGTGTTTCGTCGATGTGTGGGAGTTCCAGTGCCTTAGGCATCTTCTGGGCACGTTCGTTCCATCATATACATCATCTATCGCTTTCCATCAGGCGTGATCGTGGTCAAGAGCGGGCCTATTCAGCAATAAAAAAAGAAGTCCCATGTTAAAGGAAGTGAGTCTATTTATACACCAAAATAAATGATGATCGGCTTTGGTAAATGGTCACAACTCTCTTGAAGTACCCATTTATGCTATAAGCCCGCGTGCGCGTCGTCTTGTATCTACCACCGGACATCTAAACCGGCAAGAGATATAATCATAAAGTTATTACCCGAACTTCATTCGCCCAGCCCATCCCCGGTCAAATAGCCCGGAATCCGGATAATAAAATACATCTGAGAATGACATGAACGACTTGAGTATTAAATATAGCCCTTTGTCCAAAGTAGGTACAGTCACGAGCAAAAGTATGTATACACTTGGTTTTATTCAAAGGCGATTATCTCCTTTATTTTTCAATGAAATTTTATGTTATTACGAACATAGTATTTTCGAACCCATAGGTTTATGTAAAGTGTCATATTTCAACGTTGCATTTGTTATTTCACGAAAAAATCGCAATTGAAAGTTGCCAAGTGTTGACATATTAGTGTTCGTGACTGTACTGTATAGTCCAAGCCGTTTCCTTAAGTTGATTCGTAGATTTTCGGGGCTGAAAATAGCTTTTCGTTTCATTTTATTGCTTCAGGAAATTCATGCGGTATTATGGCAGTGGGTACCTAAGTATATGTAAGGATAATACGGTTAGTTATAGCTATAATATTATATTATGAAATTCAGCATAATTTATGGTAATAGTTGTAGTAGGTAGGATTGCTTTCAGAACAGAAACAGCTTTCACGCACGAGTAGGGAATATGAGGCACTCCTGAAGGCCAGTTGTCGTAATTTAAAACGTTTAAAATCTAGTCGCATTCTCATCTCGGCGACAAACAAATGTCAAAAATGTAGGGAAAAAAGAGGTATTTTTGACAGATTGACCCTGAGATCAGACTGTGAATGTTAATTGCCCCTCGGATCTCTGGACCATTAACACTTTTATCACCTTATTTAGGTGCCAAAGTCAAAGCATTTATTTCAAAATAGGCACATAAAAGGCACTTTTGAACATAAAAAATTACAATAAAATAGGGATCTGACTAGTCGCCCCTTCCAAAAGGTAGTTTTCGTATGGAGAAGAATGGGCAAGAAACTCCACAGTTACTCTTCTATAATGTTTTACAATATTTTGCACACATTCATTAAAATTACAACAAATTTCTTATTAACTAACTATAAACTAAAAATAAAGCTAAATTCGTTATAAATCTATAAGCCTGAGTGTACATTATGCTCATTTTCTTATGGAGAAGTTTCCGAAAAAATCTGAAAAATCGTTCTTGGGACGTCCTCCGAGAGACGGCCTGGGCTGATTCACATCAGGAAACTGAAAGCATTGCTCACCACTTCTAATTAAATCGATACATTCAATTATATTTAGCCAATCACAATATTTTTTCAAAAACAAATATCTATCAATACATTTTCATAAATTTAATATCTTACTATCTATACCCGCTATACTCTTTGTTATTGGCCCACCTGAGGTTACTAATTTATTGTAAACCATTTTAAATTTCGCGCCCACCAAAGAACGGGTGTTTCGGATAGGGAATGTGAGTCGAGCTCTATCAGCGATGTTAACGTAACGATTTTAAAATAACTACATCGTTAACTTGGACTGTTTTAATTAAGACCTAAATAAGTTTTGACACCCATGACTGAAAGGTGTTTGTGGCCCCTATAAAAAAAGGTTGAGTATGGCTGATCTAAATGCTAATGTCTATATTCTCGACCTCATCCAGAATGTTAGCATCGTTTCTGAGAAGTTTTATGTTTATTTGCAACAATTCCACTTAAGACGCCCAAACCTCAAAAGTCAAATAAATGTAATCTTAAAAAGGTACATTTAACCAAAGAACCTGAAAAGAAAGTTTAAAAAATCGTAGACCGTGCTACGACCGAGCCTACGCAATCGTAGAGGTGTATATGGATTATGAAGTACAAGTATGTTTTCACTATTTAGTTGTATTTTTTACTTTTATTTGATGTATTATGTGTTTATTTTCTCGTCATCATCAGCCGGAAGACGTCCACTGCTGAACAAAGGCTCCCCCTTAGACCACCACGCCGAACGACAATCCGCCACTTGCATCCATCGGTTGCCCGCGACTCTCACGATTATAAGTGAACTCTAAGTGTCCAAACACACTATGCCGAAGTTACGCGACCGAATTTCGGCGGCTGATTTTATGTTCTGACGTATTCGGCTGATATGACACACCATAAGTGCCGAACTTACGCGGCAGAAATTCAGTTCCGCAACTCCCCGCTGCACCCCGTCCCCAGATTTTCATCGGCAATCGAACTGAACTTCGGTTGCGTATAATGTGTGCTCACAGAATAAGTTGCTGCTGAACTTACGCCCGTTCGAAGTTAGGCTGTACGCTATGACGCGACGTAAATTCGGCATAGTGTGTCGTCAGTAATTCAAATAGCATTGCAGGCGTAATTGTGCTGAACTTCGGTCGCGTAACTTCGGCATAGTGTGTTTAGACACTTAGTGTCTAAACACAGTATGCCGAAGTTGCCTAACTAAGCTGCGTCATAGCGTACAGCCTAACTTCGGACGGGCGTAAGTTCAGCAGCAACTTATTCTGTGAGCACACATTATACGCAACCAAAGTTCAGTTCGATTGCCGATGAAAATCTGGGGACGGGGTGCAGCGGGGAGTTGCGGAACTGAATTTCTGCCGCGTAAGTTCGGCACTTATGGTGTGTCATATCAGCCGAATACGTCGGAACATAAAATCAGTCGCCGAAATTCGGTCGCGTAACTTCGGCATAGTGTGTTTGGACACTAAGGCTCAACTCACTCTGGCGCAGAGTCGAAGAGACGCGACGTATCACGTTTTGCACGGCGACTCGCGAACCCACTCGACTCCAGCCGAGCGACGAAGCGCGTCAACGCGCGTCAACGCGCGCTTCCATATTTACATAGCACAAATTTGTACTAAAATAATTTGCTTTAGGCGGAAAAATATGACGCGTCGCGTCGCTTCGACTCTGCGCCAGTGTGAGTTGAGCCTAAGGAAGGAATTTTAATCAAAGGTTGTATAGAAGTTATCGGGAAAACGTGTTGTATTAAATGAATTTGAACCCCGTTGTAATAAAAAGGTCGAAGAACGAAGAAAATAATTCTTATAGATAGCACAATTAACTTGGCACTTACCGATCAGCCAAACAATAGTTGAATCGGAACGGTCATTTAGATTCTCTGGCTCTTATTGAATTTCTATTATCGCTGGTGTTTCACTCATTGGGTATTGGACGTGTCTGGAACTATTCTCTCGGGGTTTTATTTTCAGAGATGATTCCAGTTCATATAAAGTTTGTTGAGTTGTGAATTTTAGTGCAGAGGTTGACTTCAATTTCAGTTTGAGTCACAGAAAGTTGTGTCGTTGGAATTGTAGTGTTGCGACTGTTGAGAAAATTTTAATGTAAAATCTCTGCTGTTAATCTCAGCTCTTGCTCGAGTTCGCCAATAGCTGCTGTTACTGTAGTTATAGTTCATTATTGTTCTAGTAATTATTGAAGTTGCAATTGAAAAATAATCTAGCTAGATTGCAAAAAATCTTAACTTCGAGAGTTAAATTCGACAAAATATTGGGCGAAACGTCTTATTTTAATTTAGAGAATTAACATTAAACATTGATTTTCATTATAAGCATCTTGAAATGGAATTAGTTTACTCAAAAAGCAAAACGTTTCGATAACTACTCGCTCACACAAAATGAAATCGACAACTCGACCCTACATAGAACCACAAATAAAATAAAGTTTCCCAGTTCTCGTCAACATTTTGCTGAATTCTATCCGTTCTAAGAACGCTGACAGTTCCTTTTTGAACCCGTCGAGTACAGGCATTAGCCGGTTGAATTCGTAACTACCCGTTAGAATATTCAGACGCCGAACATTGGGTTAGAGTAGCCATGCGCGCGCTCATGAATTTAAGAGCAGAACGTCTGAACCCAAAGGTTGGTGATTCCTTCTTCGTGTGGGACTTGATGTTGTGTGTGCTGTGTTTTGTAGTCGATTGAAGGATATTGATTTGGACAATCGATTGTTGGCGCTCGGTTTCGGTGACGTGTTAAATTGAATTACGAACATGAATACCATCGACCAAGAGGTACCAACTTTAATAAGAGTGATTCATATACTCGTATACTCTTTTTACTGAGAGCTTAGTAATTATAATTGTAACACACTTGTACCTAACTAACTAACCTGTGGATCACTGTTGTCTCAGCAAATAAATAATAATAATACTATAATAATATAATACTTTAATTTAATATCTATTTCTTTAATTTTATTCTTCTGATAATATGGGTGTATATGTAAAAAACTTGCCTGAAATAAATTAATTTTATTTTATTTATTTACTAGCTGACCCCAAAAACGTCGTTTTGTAAAAAAAAAAGTAGATAGTAACCGATTCTCAGATCTACCCGATATGCACATAAAATTTCATACAAATCAATCCAGCCGTTTCGCAGGAGTATGGTGACTAGTGTTGCCAGGTGTCCCGATTTGCGCGGGACGTCCCGATTTTAGGGGTCTAGGGACGCGTCCCGATTTGTACCTGCTCGGGACGCTAAATGCTCCGATTAAGGGGCTTACAGGACCTAAACGCAAAAAACGCAAGTTTTAGAAACAATAAAAGTATATGATCGACTACAGTCAACAAAAAAAAAATATGATAATCTTCAGGATATATGTAAGGTAGATAGTGTATTGAAAACATCATACAATTTATTTGGTTATGTAAGAATAAATAGACTTAAAACCCCTTGTTTTTTTTTTTTGTTTACTGTCCCGATCTGCAACCCTAAATCCCGATTTTTTTGACCTCATGTACCGATTTACAACAAATCGGACCTGGCAACACTAATGGTGACTGTGACACGAGAATTTTATATATTAGATTTAATAAATTAAATCAAGGTAGGCCCTCCTATTCCTCCTATTCAAATCATGGTAGGGTTCCTATTTCTGTGTAGCCATAGGATAATCCCAAGTTTTGTGTCGGTCTTAAAAGAAAGAGAGAGGTCTAGTTTCCAAAAGGCTATTATTCAATTGTTAAACTTCATATGAGGTGATTTTATTCGCGGCTGTTACCGACTGTCTGTCGTTCGATGTAAAAATACTGGTATTCAACTGGTATCCGGTTAGAGGAAGATCACTTCAACATAGTTGGAAAAGGCTAGGCAGATTGATTGAGTAGATAACTCCGTTAAAAACATCATAGTTCAAGCTTTTACAATGCAGAAAATCTTCCACTTTTACTAAGAAAACAACAAAGCGGTTGAACGTCTACGGGTTGAATAATTTTGTATCCAAAAATAGAAAGTAACATCGTTTCATCGTACATTACGTTGTTACGAGATCGCAAACTATTTTCCCGCAATTCCTAGGAATGTATTCGATTCATCATAATTCGAAGAAATATGCGAACATTGTACGATTTCTGCCTATACCTACGCAGTTAAGTATGGTATATTCATAGGCGCCGGTAAGTTTATTTTCAGCGGGGTGTGCACCTTCAGCTCAACAAAGCAGGCTATTTTTGCACTTCACCTATGATACAGTGGATAATTATGTTACATTATCGTTTGTCCATACATACAAGGCAGTGGCGAAGGTACCATACAACGCGATTCCCGCCGGCTTCCCTTCGAAATTCAGAACACAACCACTCTATAGTCAATTCATCATGGAAATATAATGAAACGGTTTATTGACATTTTTTCCTTGCTCCGGCTTACCTCTGTCATAAATTCACCCTTAGCCACTGATACAAGGAGTCACTTTGTCGACTTAGGTCGATTAGATTTTCGGAAATAGGAGTTCGGTACTTTGTTCCCGATTCTAACCTTTTGTGCATTAACAAAAGATTAGAATCGGGAATTATAATCGAAAATTTTAGGATTTCGCCTCAAATGGATTGAGTTCTTTATAATTCTATTAGGCGTATTCGGATATTTTTAGTTGTGAATGTTTTGACACCTATAATTTGGAGGGGCCCGTACCTAAATAATAACAGCCGCACAGGTCGATCGGTCAGGTTAAGCTACGCTTACCGCGGTTGCTCTGTGGGTGGGTGACCATCTTTACATACCGAGACCCCGCCGTGCCTCGGAAAGCACGTTAAGCCATTGGTCTCGGCTGTCATTCCAATTAAATTTGAACCTTAAGAATAAAATTAAATTTAATTAATAGAAAACAAACAGTTCATTTATCAAATTAAATTTCATTCGAAAACATCAATTGGTTTCTTAGTAAACTTCAACTATATTTGACGACCCTGCATACTTATCTCCTTTGCCGACTGTACTAACATTATATTCTTCTCGTAAGTTTTCTGAACGCGGCGGGAAATCCGTCCGTATCATTGATGGTAGGTATTTACAATACGCATGGATATCACAATATACCCATTTAATTATGTCGTAGAGGTGTCACCAAAGCCTGCCTCATCGAAGCTTTACCAAAGACTCTTTCAAGGTAAAACTCGATTAAGTCACGAAATATCATAGAGGAAACCTTCCTTAACTTATTGGAGCGAATTCGCGGAAAATAGCTCCCACAAACTTCGTACGACTCAAATATTAAATGGAGTTATTTACATACTCATCGAAGTTAATTATGGGAATGCGTGTTACCTGCTGATGTGTCTTGTAACTTTGAAATGTACGAGTACCTAGCTACATGATCAAGAGATTATGAGGATTATTCTTATTAGGAGGTTTCGTATGGCATATCGCACTTGTAGGGACTAATTATACATAAAATATGACAAACTATAGGTATTGTGACAAAGACTTTGGGTGCTGTGTGTGCTTACTTGGTAAGCCTTTGTATAAATAAATAAACATATTCGTCGTAGACACACAAAACACTTTCTAAAAAACACTATCTAAGAGTTTTCTTTCCGGGTTTACCTACACTAGGTAAATAGGTCTATTAAAAACGACGGTTCGAATTGAAAATCTAGTTTGAATCTAGATCGATCAGAAAGCATCATTTTAACTCTAGACAGCCATTTCAAAAGAAGTCCAGAGATTAGGCAATCTGAATTAAATGGCAATATGTTTTAGGTGTTAAGACATCTAGATATACAAGGACCGACCATCGTTGCAGGGAGGCTGTAATAATTCACCTGGTGCCCTCGGTGGCGAGTAACTGGATTAATCTCCACACGTGGACGATGGATCATTGTATGTAAGAGGATTAGATTTGCTTATTATATCGTATAACGTATACTCATGTGCGTACTACCAGCTTTGATAATGATACGTTAAGCTGATATCAGACGCTTTACTTGAGTGAATGTTTGTTTTTATTTCATTCCACGTTCAAAATCAAATCAGATCAAAATCGTTTATTAGCATAAAATGTGGTAGGTAGGTACAAAAGATGATAATCTTCTAATATATAAAATTCTCGTGTCACAGTGTTACTTACCATACTCCTCCGAAACGGCTGGACCGGTTTGTATGAAATTTTGTGTGCATATCGGGTAGGTCTGAGAATCGGCTACTATCTATTTTTTTTTGTAAAACGACGTTTGCGGGGTCAGTTAGTAATTAAGTATGTAAAATTGTAGTGCAAAGACACATTCCGCCATGTAATGATGGCATGCAAATATTTAATACATGAAGTAGGTGTGTATTAACAACATACAGTAATAACTTCCTTATTACTTAGCTAAATTATCAAAGGAACATAATAATTAAACATAACTAATTAAAACATTATTACAGTTCACACGACACTAAATGAGCGTAAATTTATATAAGTATAATATTATTTATATTATACTTATATAAATTTACGCTCATTATTCTTTCATTGAATTTTTCGATAATTCAATTTTCACAAAATTGATTAAAACATTAACAAAAATGAATGAAGCGTCAAATATTTGCTTAAAAATTCTTAAAATGTAAATAAGTACTAACCTTTATAAAAGCGGATTCTCGCCTACCTACACCCACGCTCATCAAATTATCCTTTAACATTTAATAACACCTTTTCAAAGAATTAATCCGTTCAGCAAAATGTTTTAACTGACGTGAAATATCCATAAAATCCATCGTGGCAGGGAAGGTGGCGCGGACAGACGTGGATGTTAAATTCGCACGAAAACATTATCAAAAATTACCAGTGAAAGGGCGAGAGTATTACAATGTGGCGTGGTATCGAATGGTCGTGTCGAGACGAGAGTTCCAGGCTGTTAACTTAATGTGAGTGTTTGTATATGTCTGAAGACTTCGAAATAGTTACTAATGCTAATACTTATTACTTTGTATTCGTGCGTTCTTGTGACGCACCTACCTACGCGTACGGCACATCCATGTAAACAGTACCCTAATTGCGCAACACACGATCAATCACAATCTGTTTCATTTTGACAGTTCAACAACATTCATTGCGATATTTACGTTGTTGAGCAGACAAATATCAGAACATATGGAGCAATGTATTAGCAAATCTGTTTCAAAATGATTACTTATGATTGATCGTGCGTTACGCAATTAGGGTGCAGATGTGTTTTGGGATTGCAACGAACCTAATGTACTTTGCTGAAGATTCGTGAAGTAGTTTGATCGCAGTAACTCAGAAAAAAGCCTTGCCAAATTTTTTCGACGCTAAATACTCTCCGTCCGATCAGGACCAGGCCCGTGCCGGACAGCGCGTACGTGTTCCACGCGCGCCTAGCGGGATTGTCCGAAAGGGTTACCGCTACCCCGGAACACAAAGGGCTAAGGAAGGAACACGGGTGGGTTTTAGTCAGTAAGAGTCTGACACTCCCTTCTGCTCCACCCAGAGCGGGAGGGGTCATGTGATGATTACCCATCCTCAAAAAAAAAAAAAAATTGTAATAAGAGAGTGCCTTTATCATCACTTGTAAAACAAAACGTCATAATAAACATGACAATTCCATTTTAATCTTCAGTGAGAGACGTAAACACGTAACGAGACATGAGTGACACGCTACGTGACGTGACTACGTGAGTGACACGTTCCGTGGAAGCTAATTTCACGCGAGTGACACAATGGAGGGCTGGAGGCGTCGTATAAATTAGTCGGTGCTAATGAGCGGACCTAAGGTCTGCAAAAACATGATTTTCATTAGATTGTACCTGCCTATACTCCATTTACAATAAGATTAGTCATTTAAACAAACCTTTTTTACAGTTTGTTCAACGGATTTTGACTTCTATTCCGTAGGCATAAGGATGTCATTATAAGCAAAAAAAGTGCTTACAATAGCAAATGTTTACTGCTTTTAATGCCATCCTTATGCAAAATTGCTTGAACGGACGGTAAAAAGGTTTGTTTAAAAGTTTAAATGTCAAATCGAAAAGGCTATTTTGGCGCGTGGCTAAAATCGGAACTAACGCGGCCATCTTGTTTTTTGAATACATTTCAAAAAACAATTATTGCACAAATGCCAACAGCGCCCCCTTGTCAACGTCATTTGAGTGTCAAAAGATCCTTGTAGCAGAGTACATGGAATTGGGCAATGATATATAAACTAGTAGCTAAATGAGGATTCCTGAGAGCATGAGCTTTGTAGCTAATTGGCGTGAAAAACGAAACACCAAACTTTTGTACGGGTTGGATTTATGAAAGCTATAAGCTAGGTGGACATTTTTTATAAACGAATATAGGATTGTATATATGATCTGGATCATATAAATAAAATAGTGATATCTGGATATTCTTTTTTAAAAAAAAAACATCTTCGCCCTGAGCCCGGGCCAAGGTGTATCGTGTTACCCAGTACCTAACTGGGTTGTGGAGGTCAGATAGGCAGTCGCTCCATTTAAGATACTGGTATTCAGCTGCATCTGATTAGACTGGAAGCAGACCCAAACATAGTGGGGAGAAAAGCAGATTGATGTATCTGTGCCCTGAGTTTAAAGCAGGCTGCTATTTTTAATGTCTTGATTTGACGTCACAAAGATAATATAGTCAAAATCACCAAGCATATTCAGAATGTATTCATAAATTAGTATAAACTTGATGACATACAGAACTCGTCGCGAATATTATGTAGATTGTAGGCGTCTGCTCTTGATTCTAGTTGTATGTGTGCCATATACCTATATATGGCACAGTGGATCGTAATGAGGGCATGCTGTATACTAAATGAAGTGTACGGAGTGCAAAAAGGAAGGAGAATTAAATAATGTTAATTGAAACTATTGTTGTATAGAGAAAAAAAAACTTATATGCCTTGTTTCTCCAAAGGGTTGTGCATTTGTGCAGTCTTTGATGTCTGTAATAAATGTTGTATTTAATTTTACATAATGCAAATTCAAATTCAATTGTTTATTGTGGTACAGTCGAGTTCATTAATATACTGGCAGTGACAAAGTTTCAAAATATTATAAACGTTAAAACTTTTTAACAAAAAAAAACAACTGACTTCAAAAAAAAAAAACACTACAAAGTGTAAAATAACTTTAATTTTAATTTCAAAAGTCGGCGTCTTTGGTATTGTATTTACGTTTTTGCCACCGAAATCCAAAATTAAAATTAAAGTTATTTTACACTTTGTATTTTTTTTTTTAAGTCGGTTTTTTTTTTTTTTGTTAAAAAGTTTTTATTTTTTATAGTCAGAGTGCATCTCATGACAATTCCAATAATCCCAAACACGGCTAGAATACATGGTTTTATTACGAAGTTCCGGTACCTACCTTCCAGCTTCATCATCAGATCGGTTTGATGTTACCATTTTCGTCAGAACCATTTATTTAAATTTGCTTCATCATAGTCGCTTAACTATCTTAATCGAGATATCGCCACCCGTAAATACTTATTATCACTGAAGAGTTCCTGTGGCTATCTGTGGTCTCCTTCATCAGTTCCACTTCACCAAATTATACTTTTCGAATGCAAATGCTTGATATGTTGATGAAAATACCAAAATTGCTATATGTAGGTATGCCTATAATATTTGAGGAGTTCCCTCAATTCCTCATGGATTCCATCATCAGAACTGGATTTTGACAAGAATGGGACCAATCTGGAAGCATATCCTTTCAAATAAAAAAAAAAAAATCCAAATCGGTTCATAAATGACGGCGTACTGAGGTAACAAACATAAAAAAAAAAAAAAAATACAACCGAATTGATAACCTCCTCCTTTTTGAAGTCGGTTAAAAATGATCATCATTTTAACGCTTTTAATATTTTTAAACTTTAAATGTATTTTAACATTTTATTTATGTCTAAGTTTGTATATAACTATTGATCATTTTAACGCCTAATAATATTTTGAAACTTTATCACTGCCAATATATTAATGAACTCGACTGTACACACCTATGACCCACCTTTAGGCATAAAATAATTTAAAGAGCTTTGCAACATTATAGTAGTAGTCAATAATTTAGTGATATTTAAAACAATAGGCAATAATTTAATAATCCTACTATCCTACTAATATTATAAATGCGAAAGTTTGTGAGGATGGATGTTGCTCTTTCACGCAAAAACTACTGAACGGATTTTGATAAAACTTTTCAGTAATATAGTTTATACATCAGAATAACACGTAGGATACTTTTTATCCCGATATTCCCAAGGGATCAAAACTTACGCGGGTGAAACCGCAGGGCGCAGCTAGTATTCAATATAGTAATTACTAACAGCTACTCAACTAAAAAAAAGCCTTTCTTACCTTTGTGTAGAACTGAACTGCAAGTCACACGTGGTGAATATAGCTCTCAGGTCAGTGGACTATGGTAGCTTATCCATAGGACACAATACTGCATACTTAGTCCCGTATTACAGAACGTCACTCAATACTCAAGCATTACTTAAAACTAGTTTCAACCAATCAAATGGCCTGAATCTAGTTTTAAGTAATGCTTGAGTATTGAGTGACGTTCTGTAATACGGGCCTTAGATAGATAGATACTAATGTTTATTACTTGTCAGTAACAGTGCCTTTTTGTTAAAGATTGAATGCATTTTATCTTCATTGTGTGTCAAACTAGGAGATGTTAAGTTACGTTACGGAAAATCTATTTTGAGGAATAGGTAATTTCATGGGTATAATGTGCTGATTAACCAAAGTAATTTTGTCACGATCCTACGTGATAAAAGTGCTATTATTGTTCGTCTAGAGTACTCCGCCTACTCCTACAGTACTTTAAAAAGTCTTTACCTATTTCGCCCATTCTAAAAATAACCATGAATGAAATACATAGGTACCTAATCAAATTAAAATTTCATATCAAAACTTTTCTGCTGACCTTACTTAATCCGGGTTTTATTCAGTGGACAAGAGTGTAGTAGGACTCATTAGTGTGCCAAGTACCAACACGATACCTCGGGTCTGAATAAATATACGGCTGGCAGGGTCCCGTAGTGAAATTATAAATATGCACACAGTAAGTGAGAGAAAATGTTATTATGAATTATTCTGTCCTAAAATCGTTTTTCTCAACTGCCCGGTAACTAAAAATATGTTCTATGGATAACTAGCTGTTGCCGGCGACTTCGTCGAAGTGTATTTCGTATTTATTATCTACAAATATCCAGGATGAAAAACCGTTTTCCTTCTCCAGGTCCCAAGTTACCTGTCTGTCAATTTTTTCATAACACGACCGGTTATAAGTTACTTTTGATTTTATATAAAATATATGGATGGTAAGTCTCAAAGCTAACAGTGGTTAGAGATCCAGAGGGACTTCCCCTTGTGCCGTGTCCAGGATTTCTGTATCTCACACACTTGTGCACTAAGTACTTAGATCTACTGCGTACTTGGCTAGTCACCGTTGAGATTGACCGCCTTTTAGTTTTTGATCGAAAGTATCGCTTTCAAAACATTTACTGACTGAACCTAGATGTTAGATTAATTATTAATAAGTGAAAGGTAAATAATAAAATCCTTTTCATCGCCCTTTGGTCTGATCAACGGATAGGGATTATGACAGGAAAATTGTCTGGGAGCATCCCCTGTATTATCTATCTGATTGCCGATGATAAACTGGCTCAAAAAGATAATATATCTTCTAAATAATGAGTAAGTAATTGTTTCGTGGTAATATCAAACAACCCGAGCAGATGTTCCGAACGAAAGACCGAATGGAGACATTTTGACATCTTTCAATTTATTAGCGAATTAGTTTCTATTCGCCACTTCATCCACGTGGAAAAACATAATATTTATCGTATGACACCCGGAAATAGTGTAGCTTTCTATTGGTGAAATAATTTTTGTAATCGGATCAGCACTATTAGAGATTTAGTGCATCTTACAAACAAAAAAATTTAGCTCTTTATAATTAGTTTAATGACGATATGAGCAAAACATATTTTCAGCAAGACCTTCATTTAGGTAATTTGCATTTTGATATTACTTACGAGTCTAATGAGAAACCCAGGCTTAAAAATAAAATGGCTCTGCAGGTGATATCAATTATTCTATTTGCAATATAAATTATGGAAACTGGGGCATACATGCAGAATTTCGTGGTTGTGCATTTTTTATATGAAACCGTTGACACAGTTTGTAGAGCTTAAACGTATCGAAACGACAACTCATACGAAATGAAAATCATGAGGTTTTTCGTTTATTTGCGGTACACGTGACGCAAAGAACACAAATAAAAACTTTTTTACAAAAAAAAAAACAACCGACTTCCAAAAAAAAACACTACAAAGTGAGAAATAACTTTAATTTCGGAAGTCGGTGTCGCTGTTTGCGCATTGTCGTTTTTTAACACCGACTTCCGAAATTAAAGTTATTTTTCACTTTGTAGTGTTTTTATTTTGGAAGTCGGTTGTTTTTTTTTTTGTAAAAAAGTTTTTATTTATCACTTTTTAGTTGTACCTACCTCACACAAATTCATATAACACTACTTGCAACAAGGAAATGAGGGTGTATAACGCTAGTGTTTACATACTCTTTGTGAGGGTGTACCATGGTATACTGAACACATCTGCGTACACTTTAAAGAGTACAGGCGCGATGTTATGTTGTGTGATTGCGTAAACAATGGAAACATATGCGATAGCAGCAATCGCGGTTGATTTGCTGGCATTTATTGAAGAGTACCGTTGTCTGTCTCCGAAACTCATCATCAGATCTTTACAAAATTTAAATGGGACCATTTCGGAATACACATCTTTCAAACAAAAAAGAAAATTTTGCAAATCCGTCTATAAATGACTGAGTTATGCCCGAACCCGTGAACCCGTGAAATACTTATTATTGAGTAGTTCCGATGGCCATCTGTGGTCTTCATCATCAGTTCCACTTCACCAAATGGTGCTTTCCGAGAGCAAATGCACGGGATACTATAAAAAATACCCAAATCACCATAGGTGTGCCTGAGGGTTTCCCTCGATTTCCATGGGATTCCCTCATCAGATTGCGACTTGGTGACAATGGGACCACCTAGGGAGTATACCCTTTCAAACGAAAAAAGAATTTTGAAAATCGGTCTACAATTGGCGGAGTAATCGCGTAACAAACACACAAAAAAAAAAACATACCGTCGAATTGAGAACCTCCTCCTTTTTTGAAGTCGGTTAAAAAGGAAAGGTTGGGGTAGAAATGCATCACATCCTCGCAAAGCATCCATCGCTCAACATAATGCTACGAACCTATGCAAGACAGAGCCCCAGCGATGGTTTTCAGCGGCAGCCGGCCGGTAATTGTGTTGATATGGACTGTCCGCATTTTGTTTCTAGGTTAGGAATATGATGCCTATACAGGGTTACTTTTCAATGACCAGCCAAATTTAAGGATGTGGTACAGACCATTAAACTAAACAACTTTCTCCATGGAACCAATATCGTAATCGCGAAAAATTTATCAACTGTCCCATAGAAAACTTCAATACCTACTTGACCTAAATGTATGGGACGGCGGAATTTTTATTCGCGATTACGATGTTGGTCCCATGGAGAAAGTTGTTTAGTTTGATGGTCAGTACCACATCCTTAAATTTAGATGGTCATTGAAAAGTAACCCTGTATAATTATCATGAGAGTGTAATTATAAGTCACTACGATATCAGTCTTATAATTCTTACCGCAATCTCTAATGTAAAAAATAAATGAACCTCGTCCATAAAACGAATAGAACTTCCACTGAGTAAACATGATTTTAATACGCTCTAATGGTAGAGAGCTGATATGGAAGTTTCATATCTCCCATCTTTCTGCGACCACTGACTGAAAATCACGTCGCATCTCATTCCTTATCTCACAACATAGCTTTAAACTGTAATATAATTATTATGCCTTTGCTTATACAGAATGGCCCGCTGACATCCACAACTGAATATAGGGATCCCTTTGGTTGGCTGATACAACATTTGTTAAAAATCTGACTGCCCAACAGCTTGGAACCACCTTGAGCAAAAGCCATTCTTGTACTTACTAATGCCGCAATTTTTTTTTCTTTATTTTAATTTTCGCTTCCAGTATTCTTCAATGAAATAGTATTCCTTTAGCTTTCGACATTAATCTGATAATAAAAACATTCACAAGTAAACTATGTACTATATTGCAGTTATCCATTTCAGAATGTTCTTAATATTGGTGGAATGAAAGATTCCTGGCCGAATTATCCCCAACACGTAGTTAATGAAGCGGGTTTAATACGGGCACACGCGCGCGCCAATAGTTGGGATGCCAGATGTTGGACGATGGTATTTCTTAGATTTCTCTACTACAGCGAGGGTTTGTACCTTGAAATAAGTGATATTATATCGGATTGCATTAATAGAAAATGTTTAAACAACTCATTTTTAAGAGTAAAATGACGAAATGGGCGTCGGCCTTCCTCAGTATAGACTGCAGTGGCGAAGGGTGAATTTATGACAGAGGTAAGCCGGAGCAAGAAAAAATGTCAATAAACCGTTTCATTATATTTCAATGATGAATTGACTATAGAGTGGTTGTGTTCTGAATTTTCGAAGGGAAGCCGGCAGGAATCGGGTTGTATGGTACCTTCGCCAATTAGACTGATCATTTCTTAGCTGCCATGGTGTACTTAAATTATCTTACTTGTTTACCACGGCCGCTTTTAACCTACACATCTATCTACATCGTCTTCACATGTTTAATTTCGACATGAACGATGTAACCAATACTTTGTAGCAATGTTTTGATTTAAAAGAGTGTATCTAGAGTTTCTTGCCCGTTCTTCTCCATAGGAACCTACTACGCTTGGAATGGAATGGGCAACTATAGTTTCATCTTTCTGACTGACCGAATCCTTGACAATTCAGAAGTGCCTGTAATTGGTTTAGTTAAAATAAATTCTTTAAGTTTGAGTTTGAAAGAATTTCAAGTTAGTTGTTATGATTTTCTTTCTAAAAACTCACTCTCGCAGAAAATAAGAAAAAGCTTGTCAAAAGTTAAATTGCTTGAAGTTGAAGCTTCCAAGAAAGTTAACATTGAAGATGGTTGCAATCAGTAAGTTCTTATTTCTAAAAAAGTTAGGCTAAACATTTACGTTTGACTTCGCAGTGGTCGTAATAATTGAGTAACGAGGCGAGTCCAAGACCCTCACAATATTACATTAAGTATAGCCATAGAAATAGCTAAAGGAACAGAAAATAATCAGAATAGTTTAATAAGACTCTAAGGTCCATATAGCACAGGGATTATAATAAGAAAATCCTTAGGCCAGCAGCACATCAAGCTACCCCAATCTGTCAAATTTTCCCAATTGAATATGAACCTTATTCCTTTGAAGTAAAGTTGAAAATCTTTCAAAGAAATTTGACAGATTGGGGTAGCTTGATGTGCTGGCCTTTGTATATAAAGCGCAATACACACTGAGCCCGCCGGGCCGCCGACCTATGTCGGCAACTTTTTGTCGTCGGGCTAGTTGGCGGCTTCACATAATGCAAGTCGGAAAATTTTGTCGGCGGCATGTCGGCGGATCGAGATGAGAAATTTATTTGGCAGTTAGTGATTGCCACGTGTCGTAAAAGGTTGTATCATATAATTGGTCGGCGGCCCGGCGGGCTCAGTGTGTATTGCGCTTAAAGCTGCCACAAAAGTCTGGAAAATTAATTCTCAACTTAATAAAAATTCCAAACGGAATAATCTAGGAGAGCTAAGGGCTTTTATTTTCACATTAAAAGATGGATGGAATAATCAACATCGTTACGCCTACGGTGCGAATCTAACGACCGCCTCGGGAATTTATCTTAAATATCTGAGATGTGAGAGATGGGATTAAAATCTGTTGAGAAATTCAATTCTAATCCGTCTTTTTGAACAGAATTAGAGATTATTCAGGTCATGAGTTTAAATTAAGTTTTAAATGATTTTAATGGGGTAATTCTAGACTAGTAATCTCAATTAGGTACATATTATTTGTGAAGACTTTTCAGAAGTCGGTTAGCCCAGTCAGAAATTATTTAAATTCCTTTTCTGTTTACATATAGCACTGAATTCAGAAACATCCATCTGAAAGCTGGTCGTTAAAAGAAAACACACTTTGCCTAAGTATCTTCAAAGACGCGAAAACCTTTTTAGACTCCCTCAGGAAAATGAATGTTGACAACGCATTCCTCAGCATTTTTCTACAATAGAGAAAGGCCACGCCATATTTTAAATTCTGGACGTTGAATGGTCCATATTTCACGGGCGCTGTCACACGAACGAGGCGAAAATGTCCCTAACAGCATTTATTGATTGACAGATGGATATCGGAATTTATTAGGAAAGATAAGGAAAGCCATTGTAGGCGTACTTTGATTTGGCTGTTTATTTTCTTGATAGGACCGTTGTAAATGGTTTTTTTGAGGCTGTATGCGCCCGCTCTTGATCTCGATCACGGCTGATGGAATGCGATGGATGAGGTCTATGATGGAACGAGCGCGCCCAGAAGATGCCTAAGGCACTGGAACTCCCACTCATCGACGAAACACAGCCAGGCTTGACTCCGGTGGGGGGAGGTTGGTTGAATAATGTTATTGTAGCAGTATCGCCTACTATATTTTTGCTTATAAACTAGGTATCGAAAATTAATACGTTATATTGTAAGCAGTAAGGTACAGTCATAGAAATACACACATCAAAAGTGTCTAGGGATCAAGCATTTTTATGCGGATTTCTTGAGATTGAGATGTGGCTTTGTAATAAATTTATGATTTTATAAATTTATATGGATCCTTTTTGGTGCATTTCATAATTTGAATCAGGAACTGTGAATCAAATTCGAGTAAAAGATGAAAATCAGCTGTCAATATTTTCCCTATAAAAACATACAACGCATTGAAGACATTATTAGTGCTACTGTTTCCCTACTACTGATTAAAACCAACGTTATTATGGAGCGGCGACGTCATTTAAGCAGGGAAGAAATGCTCAGAGCCGTGGGAATGATAGAAGCTGGTTCCCGGCAACGTACTGTGGCTTTAGCTCTGAATACAAGTCAGAGTGTTATCAGTCGACTTTGGACACGTTACCGAAGCACTGGTACCGTGGCTGAGCGCCATGGAGGACGGTATCGCTGCACCACACGGAGACAAGACCGATACATTCAAATCTTAACTCGAAGAGCTCCAACAATAACCGCCATGATGTTAGCCGTGAGGCTTCATCACTCTTCAGGGAACTTAATTAGCGACCAAACAGTCAGAAACCGCTTGCATGAAGTGAACCTTCATTCCCGAAGACCGCTACGGGTACCACCTATGGCAATGCACAATCGTAGGATTCGATATCAATGGGCTCTTGAACACAGAAATTGGGCAGAAGAACAATGGCGTTTCGTGTGCTTTTCTGATGAGTCTCGTTTTGGTATGAGACCGGATACAAGACGTATACGACACTGGAGAACCCCTGGACGCCAACAGCGATTAAAATCCTGCCAGGAAGTCCATCTTTATAGTGGTGGAACCATCATGGTATGGGCGGGTATTTGGATCGGCGGAAGAACTGAGTTGATTTGGATCAGAGGCAACCTCAACGCTCAAATTTATGCTGAGACGATTGTATCAGACGTCATCGTTCCTCTACAAGTGCAAATCGGTCCCTTATTTCAGTTAATGCATGATAATGCACGACCGCACACCGCAAGAGTTGTAAGACAGACTCTCGCCGCAGCTAACATCAATGTCCTGCCCTGGCCTGCTCAGTCGCCAGACTTGAACCCGATTGAGCATGCATGGGATATGCTACAGAGAAGAGCTCTGCCGAATATGGAGGGTATCCAGTCGCAAGAAGACCTTTTTTTGTTGTTGCAACGAACATGGGCGGCCATTCCACAGCGTGATTTGGATGAACTCATTTTGAGTATGCCAAACCGATGTTCTTGTGTTGTTAGTGTTCGCGGTAGAAACACGGATTATTAATTGTTTAAGTTACCCAATAAAATTTTAGAGAAAACTGTTATTTCAGTCTTTTTTTCGAATTTTTGTGTTAGTGGTTCAAATGTCAAAAATCCCTTTATTAGGAAAATGGCAAATTTCTTTATTAATGCAAAGGTGACTTGGTTTATCGTTACTGTGACAAACGAAAACACTTTATTTGATGAATCCTTAAAGAAAATTTTAATTAATATCAATCAGGAGAAAAGTTATTGCAAAAATATATGTTGATCCCTAGACACTTTTGATGTGTGTATTTAAATATGTACAGTACTCAATTTATCGACAGTTTACGATCTCGCGAGATATATTAAAAACTAAGTAACTAAGCAACGGTGTTCACAATCATACCTGCGGTGACAGATACATAACTAGAGGTATATATATATATAGATACATACATATACAGGGTTATTGGAAAAACACCAACAACCTCTTAAGAGGTCATGTACTCATCATTATGAACAACTTTTAATATGGGACCAAACCTGAAATCGCGAAAAAAAATCAGCTGTTCCCTACACTATGATCGTATAACTTGTCAAAACGTAGGGAACAGCTGATTTTTTACTAACCCAATTATCCTGTATAGATAGATACATACATATGTCTAGATATATAACAAGATAAGATTATTCTAAAGAAACAAAATGATCCTACTCATTTCTGATACAATAACAACTAACAACATAAGAAAACGTCTAAGGACTATACATGTTTTTATCCTAACTATAATATTATAAATGCGAAAGTAAATAATTTGTTTGTTACCTTTTCACGCCTAATCCACGGAACGATCATCATGAAATTTTGCATATATACATTGTCAGGGGTTCCTATAGAAAAGGACATTTAGGTACCTTTCATCCAGAAAAAATAATGTTCTAGATGAAAAGAACAATAACTTTCGTCGGTCACAATTGCTTTAAGACGCTAGATGGCGCTACGTGTCTTTTGATCATGATTGAAATATGACCCGACTTTCTGAGCAGTGGTACCTATTCTAACAAAAAGTACTAGGCTTGCATGAATTCACGATATCATCATCATCATCATCTGCCTGCCTTTTCCGAACTATGTTGGGGTCGGCTTCTAGTCTAAGCGGATGCCGCTGAATACCAGTATTTTACATGGAGCGACTGCCTATCTGACCTCCACAACCCAGTTAATGGGTAATACGATACTCCTTGGTAAGACTGGTCGTCAGACTTTCGGGCTTCTGACTATCCGTAACGACTGTCAAAGATCCACGAATGACAGCCGGGACCAACGGCTTAACGTGCTTTCCGAGGCACGGAGGGGTCACGGAATGTAAAGATGCATGAATTCACGATAGTATTTCAATAATTAGTTAGTATTATGTTTTTAATAGGATTTGGATGAAAAGCACAGGGATAGTTTTTATCCCGGATCTAATTTCCGTGGGATAATTTTCGACCTCCGGGCGGGCGAAGCCGCAGGAAAAAGCTAGTAAATCATAACAATGAACGTGTTTACTGATATATATACAGGTAGGTACTGCCATCTGTCACGGTACGTCTATAAGAAAGGGCGCGATGTGACTACAATACATTGCGTCACCGATGTTATGTATCGAATACCTAATCATAATAATAAAAAGCGGTCAAGAGCGAGTCGGACTCGCTCACCGAGCGTTCCGTACCATCATGTTTTTAAATTTTCATCGGCAAGGCCTAATATTCGTCAGAGAATTTGAATACTACGGTGTAGAATATTGCAGTTAAAAAAGGTCAGCGGCATGTCTTGACCAACAGTGAAACTAATGAAATTTTTGATAATTTCTGAAAAAGTGCTATTTAGAAACATCGTTTTATTTTTCCTGTAATCTTTACATAAGCTTCTATGACATAGAATACTTTCATTGTTCTCTATGCAGACTTCGGAGATAAGGGGGTGCCGGTATTTTTTTCACATTTTAATCAAAAGTCGAAAACTATGCGGCCTAAAGAAAAAAAAATGTTTGAGAATGTGCAAACTGCGCTCTTTCATAGGATACCCCACATGCCTTAGTACTTCGAATTTTTCAGAACCCTTTTCAGTCCCTGTGTCAAAAAAAAATAATCTTATTTGTAAAATAGTTGGGCAAACGTTATTTAAGACTATTCCAAATTTTAAGTTGATAGCATTAGTAGTTCTTGAGATATCCAGCTGTGACAGACGGACAGACAGAGTGAGTCACACCATATGGGTTCCGTTTTACCATTTTGGTACGGAACCCTAAAAGTAATAGCATTACCAAGGCGAAGGTCTGTGTGTGTGTATGTAGGAGAGAGCTGTATTGCTGTCGATAGCAATCTAAATGGACTCGGCTACTTGTTTGGCGCCATCACCAGCGTCCATCAGTTCCTGTAACATGCAGCTAACAGGACACCCAGGACACGATATTAAGTGTCCCATCGTTTGTGGAACAGCACCACATTTACACTCCAAGGCGGAGTCGTCTATGAATCTCCACCTGAACAGGTTTTCCTTGCTTCGGCCAACCTGGGTCCGGAGTCTGTTTAAAGACTTCCAGGTTACTGCGTTGTATTATAAATCTATAGAAGAAGAATTGTGGAAAAGACAAATTTAAAATATTCTGTAGAAAAAGTTTAAGAAACATACCGTTAACATGGCTTTAGGAATGACACAAACTATTGTTAACGAGATAGAAGTTCATGCATTTTAATTTTATATTTTATCTGATTTGGGGGCCGATTCTACTAACAAAATTGTTCAAAGATCGCAATGGAACCGCAGCTGAATCACGGCTGTTATGCGTTTTCATATTCTACTAATGAACAACGATTCAACTGCGGTTACGTTTTAGTTTAAGCCAACGATCGATCGAAATAATTTCAAAATATATTCTGCTAACAAAATCGAACATGAGCGTGACGTTTAGTCACATTATACTGTTATTTTGACACTTGTTAGAATCGAATGGTCTAAATATAATTTTGTAAAAATACTTTCGGATGTAACATTTTAGGTCCAACTTTTTTTTCTGTGGTATTATTAAACATACTATTTGGCTTGTTAGTAACACAGTTTTTCAGTTGCGATTCAGCATAGGTTTAGTTTCCAGTTTGCATAGGAAATAGTAGAATGACTTTATAAGTAACTATCGAACGGCGATCGAAATCGAACTGTTGTTATTAAAACACAATTGAACGTGTAACTTTGCAAATTAGTAGAATCGCCCCCCTGATTTTCAAATCTAAATGAATTGTTTACTTTTGTTATAATAGATAAATTATACATCAGCGTGGAATTGAATATATCCGATATCTTGTTGTAACATCTACAAAAATACACAAATGATGGATGACCTAACCTCACCCACGGCCGTTTGGTTTCACAGCGCCTCGATAGATGGCGCTGTTCATATGACGCGCAAAACTGAATCGCGGTGTTAAGAATCTCCGCGACTGACTTACTCCCGTCGCGAACTTTTAATATGGTATCGCTTCTCGGCCTTTTGGCTAAGATCAAAGTGTAGTATCTGTTCTTTTCAGCTTAATATCTGAAAGTTCCCTCACTGAGGGACCAGTATATTAAACTGATTTTTGTAAGCTGACGGGATGTTCGGGGCTCGCTCCACTCCCGTCGCGGGTCGGCCCGGCATTGCAGTGCCGCCGGGATCGGCCCACATAATACCTATAACAAAGATCCTAAGTTAAACTGACGAATTAGGGGAGTATTTTATAACTTCTCTTGACTGAAAGCGCATAGCTTAAATTGCAGGGTCCAAAAGCATGACCACAAATAAAAGAAAATTTTCCAGTTCTCGCTGAAAATTCATCTATGAACCGTGTGAGTACAGGCATTAGCTAGCCGGTTGTAAGACCGTAACTACCCGTTACAATATTCAGACGCCGAACATTGGATTACAGTATCCGCTCATGAATTATTTATGAGCAGAACGTCTGAACCCAAAAGATGTCGATTTCTTTGTGTGGGACTCGATTCTTTGTTCTTACTTACTATAACAGTAAGTTGTGTAGAAAATCATCATAGTTGATGTCGATCAATAAGCCAAATACGAAAAGCATCACCGTAAGGAATTTAGGAGCCTTATGTTTAATAGTGCCTTACAGTATGTGGAGGACGATGGCGTTTAGGGTCAAACAAAAAATTACATTAAAATAACTGACATCATTGGTTAGTTGCATAAAGTTGCTGACATGAAGTAGTTATCTGATAATGACAGTAATAAGACAACCAATAACCATGAGATAATGCTATACAGGGTGTCCCTGGAAGTATGGATCAAATCAAATAGGGGCGTGGGCAAAGTCATTTCCAAACTTTTTGATCCTGAGAATGTTGGTGAATTTTTTTACGGTTCAAAAGTCATGACCAACTTTTGTTATTTTCAATCACTTTGCATAGTGCTCAAAGAACAAAATCATTAAAAAAAATAAATCGACGGGTTGCACTCCGGGAGTGCCGGCAGAAGTGAAAACTTAAATATTAATGTTCTGCATTTTTGATATTTTGGAATGGTTAGAGAATAATTTTGTACGAATTGCTTTCGTTATCAGTATAAAAGTATTATTATTTATGTGGTAGGATACAATATTTATTCATTGCGCTATCGTACACAAACATGACAATTATCGAACATTCGCGCAAGCGCCTTGCGCCGCCTGCCCTCTCTCCATCCGTCTTACGAATTCTCGATCAGGTCAAATGTCCTGACGCGAGTTTAGAGATTTTTACCCATTCCAAAAAAAATACGCAGCGCCGCTAAAGAAGTTTTCACTTCAAAAAAACTACCAGGAACTGTCAATATTTAAGTTTTTTAGATAGCCCTGATGGTTTTTTTAAATGATTTTTTTCTTTGAGCACTATGCGAAACGATTGAAAAAAATTGGTCACAACTTTTGAACCGTAAAATAATTCTCAATCATCAATCATTCTCAGGACCAAAAAGTTTGGGAATGACCCCTATTCGATTTGATCCATACTTCCAGGGACACCCGGCATAATTAAACTGACATAAAAGTAAACGGAAAATAATCGTAAAAAAATCCCAGAGACGTGACATACATAATTATTCAAAAAATATTGCGTTTTGTATGTGCACAGGTCTTAAAGCTATATACGGAGTGATAAAAGATTACATAATCATTGTATCAATACTCTCTAACGTTACTAGTACTTATTGCAACTACTTACATCAAGCCGAAGACCATCAAGGTTATTCCGGCCATTTTGTTAGGATGGTTGCATCATTTTAAGAGCTCTTGTAATATTGATTTTTCTGAAACATTTATATTTCAAACATGTGGAATTCTTGCAACAATCATTTTTCATTTCTGCATGTAGGTACAAATATTATTTCATAGTGTCCGACCGAAGGTCAGCGGGGCAATTGTGTGACACACTAACAATCGGAATCGGTTTAATTTTGACAGTTCAACAACATTCATTGCGTTATTTACGAGTGAGCTGAAAAATTTTTCCAACTTATGCAGCAATGGATTAGCAATTTGCTTCAAAACGATTCAGATTCCCACTGATAGTGTGTTACGCAATTAGGGTGCTGGTTTCGGTCTCGTACAGTTTCGGCCACAAAAGAAGGTTTCTGCCAACAAGTGGCCGAATCTTCGGTCCTAGCGTTATGGCGTTCGTGAGTTCGTTGGTTTTGATAGAATACGAACGACTTACAGATAGACACACAGCGAAGACTTAATAATGGGGTCCCGTTTTCAACCTTTTTGTACAAAATCAAAAAAAAAAACAAAAAGCTTTTAGTATCAGCGAGTTGGGATTTGTCCGTTTTATGGAAGATTGATTTGTATCTGTGTCCCGCCACGTCGAGTCCCTTGACGTCGAGTCCCTTGACGTCGAGTCGCCGCCACGTCTAACGTCCCGTTGACGGACGTGTGGTAGACACGCGGCCATAGTAAATGTAAGTACAGTTCGTTCACAGTTTTATGTAGGTGACGATCGGGCTCAGTTGAGTAAGTACAACTGGAGAGATCTATAATGGTGTGTGGTCAACGACAGGGCATACAACCAATATCTTCATATGGTTTCCTTAGATTGGCTTTTCAATACTTTGGTCAAAGATTGGGGATTTATGATATATATGACTGCCCCGTTGGTCTCGTGGTTGCAAGCGCGACTGCTGAGCGTGGGGTCCTGGGTTCGATTCCCGGGCCGGTTAAAGTGTTATTGAGTTTTTCCATTAGGAATTTCTTAGTAACAGTCCGGAGTTTGGAAGCTGGCGGTTTAATACCCCCGTGTCTCGGAAAGTACGTAAAGCCGTTGGTCCTGCGCCTGATCTCTCTCCGGTCGTGTCGGATTGCCGTCCTATCGGACTATGAGAGTGAGGGAAGAGGGAGTGCACCTGTGTCTGCGCGCACACTTGTGCACTATAATATCTCCTGCGTACCTGGCTAATCTCCGCTGAGATTGGCCACCGTGACCGAAATCAGTCGGGGAGGCCATTATATGATATTGTCCTTTCCATCAATGCATGGTAATTGGTAACCGCCTGAAGGGTTTAGTACCTAGACTGACCTATAGTAACACTCTATTTTCATTTTGCTTTATAAATACGTCTACACAAAGTATAAACAACAAGTCAGCAATGTGAAATACGACGTGAGGAAGACGATACTTTCTTTTATACTATTACTACGGTTTCACCCGCAAAGTGTCGATCCCGTAAGAATATCGGGATAAAAATCCTATGTGTGTAATCCTAGTTATAAACTATCTGTGTGCCAAATTTCATCCAAATCCGTTCAGCCGTTTGTGCGTAAAGAAGTAACAAGCATACAAACACACTCACAAACTTTCGCCTTTATAATACCTATTAGTGTCATAAAACAGTAGATTTTTGTGTCTTTTTGTGTGATCGCTTAGGTCTTCTAAACTATCTAATATGATGATGTGGTATTCACCATCAAAATCAAAATATTTTGTTTCACATACCTAAACCTACATGGGCACTTATGAAACGTCAGAAGCTAGGTGCGCGGTTCCAATTGGTCGTTTCCTATGGAGAAGACCCGGTAAGAAACTCCACGGTTAATCTTTTAAAAATAATTGGCTTTTACAATGTTTTCAATGTACAGTATAATAATTTAGTGAATTTATTCCGGAAGGTTCAATTGTATTATTACATTAATATATTAACTTAGATACAGCACAGAAACCACAATGTATTGACTTGTCGCTGCTTCAGTACGCAAATCGTTAATCGCTAGTTAAATAATAAAATTAAAAATATTTTTCCTAATGCTAACGTGTGTGACAGTAAGCCCTTTTAGAACGTGTACGAACCTATCGATAAAGTATAATACTTATCCCAATACTAATTAACAAGTTAGACATTACTACTAATTGACTCTGATAAGCCATTATTGGTTGTCAATGGCAGTAGGATTACCGATTTAGGAGAAAAAATTACTAAAAGAAAGTACTTTCAGGATTCGGCAAAGTAAACAGAAATGTATCGAGTATAAACGAAGTTAATAACAGTGGCGAAGAAGGAAAACGTAATTTCTTAAAGCAAATGCTTAGATATATAATAATTATGATAATTAATTAAATTTTATGAAAGGGATAATTATGTTTATGTTATAATTATTTTCTGAATTTATTCGTGTGGCGAAAATTTAAACCGTGAATCCTGATTCTGAGTCGATATACAAGCTATTGTCAAAATAAGTTCAACTGATGTTCAGTGGATAAATTTCCTAAGTACTAAAGAGCTTTATTGCTGGGGGTTTGTCGCGATACGTTTTTTCCACTTTGAAAGTGTTAAAGGGAGGGCGTTTTTGGGGCTGGGGTTGTGTTTTACAAACGACTGATTCTTGTGCGAATTAATTAATTTAGAACGACCCTTTTCTAATAAATAATTTTGGACACAACATTCAATTAAAATTACCAACAGAATTTAACATCACGGTTTTACAAATAGGTAACTGAAAAACTTTCGAAAGCTCTGACGTAAAGTAATTCCTAAGCGCCGCCATTTTCCTTCAAAGTCCCTCCTGAACTTAAACTTCATAAAGTTTAAATTAATTTCTATTATTCTTCGCCCTCGTATTTTCCTTGTATTTTCTCAACATATCAGACTTTTATGCTATTACAGTATATTCTCCCGCCATTCTCGACAGAGTAAAGCAATAAAAATTGCCTTAAATGACTCGAGATTCTGACAAATGGTTACACTCTCTCAGATGTTGCTCTTAAAATCCTAGGTCTTATGTATCAGGAAATAAGGGTCATAGTTCAATGGCTTGTTGACTGTTTTGGAATGAATTTGCCGGCGTTGAAACCTCTTGTATCCTTTTTAACTAATGGTCGAGGCGTTGTACGAGAGGGTATCCTCTATGGAATGTCTATTTTGCAGTAAATCATCCTGATTTTTCATGTTGGAGGAAAATGTGTACTGACTTTTATTTTACATATATAGTAACTTGACTAATAGCGAATCAGGGACTAAATTGTTATACGGTTGTACTAATAGAAACATTTTGTGTCTCACCGAAAGACGTATCAATTTGGCAATGTAATATTTATTTTTACCATTGCCACTCGAAAAAGGGCATTTTATTCATCGAAAACAGTGAATAAAACTCTCTTTTAGTCACTGAGTGAATAAAAACATTTTGAATTTGGAACAAGCACGAATATACGAATTATATACAAAAATAAATAAAACGTGCTGAAAGTACGTACTGGCTGGCTATACGGAGCTATTCCATAATAAAAAAAAAACCCGCCATTTTAGGTTCTTTTCTATCTGTTATCGTTGTTTTAAGTCATTGGAAAATCTAATAACATAAATTATAATAAAATGAGTTCTTCCAGTGACGAAAATGAGACACTAACTCCGGAATCATTTCGAAATAAAGCAGCAATTATAGTAAAATGTGATAAATACTATACTACTATTTATTTTCTCGCAGTCAATGGTAAAAAGTAGAGTACACAACTCGTGAAAAAAATAATTCATCTCGGTCCTTGTATCCCTCGCTCCGCTCAGGATTCAAATCTAGAATACCTCGCTACGCTCGGGATTCTATTCTAGAATCCTTCGCTGCTCTCGGGATCCAACGTAGTCCCTCGAATTAAATTCCCTTTTTTTTCACTTGTTGTATAATCTACTATTATTTAATTATATTATACATTATTGTTTACCAGAAAATATATAAGTAACAAAACATACAATGGGCTGCCTTATCGCTTTCTGCGATCTCTATTTATTTTGATTATGACTTTTTAACCCGACAACCAGTCTTACCAAGGGGTGTCGTGTTAGTCAGTTAGAATGTGGAGATCAGATAGGCAGTCTCCATGTGAAGTACTGATTTTCGGCTGCATCCGGATAGCCTGGCACCCGACCCCAGCATATTTAGGAAAAGGCTAAAAAATGATGATGAATTTTTTAGCCTATAAAAGACAGATACCAGGGAGTCTAGAACAGGCCGCTTTGGCAGAATCAAAATAGGATAATATTAAATGAATCATACATATTATAAATCGTAAAATGGTCACAAACTGAAAAGTCACATTATATACATACCTACATATTACGCGTTTCTATGAAGACAGTCATTTATACTTTCCATAGCAAACGGCAAGCTTTTAAAATCAATACTTATAGGTTCTTGTCTAATTCCAATGTGATCATTTATTGAGAAGAAATGTTTCTACTCCCAAGTATCAAAAGTAATGAAAAATTGATCGTCATGCTTGACATTGTGACTTTTGTCGACTGAAAAATAGAAAAATTTCTTCTCTTCATCGCCATGCTTATAAAGGTAGAAGACTTTCCACAATTTGTCATTTTGTCTATTCTTCCGACGACGAAATCTGTTTCTATGGTGGACATGCTACGCGCGCTGGACAAAAATAATGTAAAAACATTTGAATACACGTCGTGATGGAACCCATATTCATCATAATAAGGAATTTGAGAATCATTATTGCCATTTTGCTTAAATTATCCTTTAGTCCCCCTAACGCTTACAAACAATCTATCTTATTTGATAACACACTATACGTTTTAATCAACCCTTTGATCCAATATAAATATTAGAAAAGATTGTATGTAACCACAAACACGTCCGTTATTCTGTATGAACAACAAAGAACAAGTTACTCGCGCCAGTAGCTATACTGTCTTGTCAGTGGCGCGGGCGGGCGTGGCGTAGTACTGTCTCCTGTCTTGATAGACAACCGGGAGAGAATATACACGTATATATTTCAAAGGCTGACATTGATATATGTCAGTGTTGTGTGTTCTCTTGAATATTACTGATGATAGCCGTACATTATTGGAAATATACTATGTCAATACGTGGCGTTGTTGCGTTGTGAGGCATTATTTCTCGCCTTGAAAATTTTGATCTTCGACTATTTGGAAGAAGGTACCTATTTATGATTTGTTGAAGGATGTTAGACTGTACTTTTCATCATCATCATCTGCCTGCTGTGCTGGGGTATGCTTACAGTCTAACCGGATGCAGCTGAATACCAGTATTTACATGGAGTGACTACCTATCTGACCTACACAACTCATTTACGATACCCCTTGGTAAGACTGGTTGTAAGCAAAAAAGATACATTAAAGATACATTATAATAATTGCTTTATTGTTAAGCAACTATGGCCAATGTCGATCACATCAATGAAAGAATTATCAAAATTAGTTCATTCGTTTTTGAGATAATCGCGGACATACAAACATACATACGGGTTGAATACAGAACCTCCTTTTTTGAAGCCGGTTAAAAATGCTACGCTGACGGTTGGCACCACCGCCTCACACATAACATCAACAAAGTGACTTTGTTGATGCTTTACAAAGTGAGGCATTAATGCACGAGTGTCACGTTTGTGTCTAAATTGACACGAGTGCATTAATTACTCACTTTAGCAAGGTGCGTAATCTACTTTTCTTTCAACTACCAATCTACCTACCGTGATTAAATATACCTACTCAAAATAAAAACTCAAGGTAATGAAAACAAAGTATCCCGCCTTTTGCGGCAAAAGGTTATTAGCAATTTCATTTGCAGCTGTTATTATACTTTCTGGAGATGAATCTATATTGCTATTGCTGTCTATAACCATTTTTTAAACCTTTTCTTGCTAAATACGAAGTATCAAAGTTTTACAATGGTATAACATGCGCGCCATTTTTTTTTTCTCCAAGTCGGTTTTATTCAGCCGATTTTTATTTTCAGACAGTATCTTTTTGATGTAATGTATACATTTTATATTAAACAAATGGGAGACATTAAAGATTAAACCTCTGTGATAAATTTATCTATATATATAAAAATGAATTGCTGTTCGTTAGTCTCGCTAAAACTCGAGAACGGCTGAACGGATTTATCGTATCTTGGTCTTGAAATGTTCGTGGAGGTCTAGGGAAGGTTTAAAAGGTGAGAAAAATCTAATAATTCCCGGGAAAACCCTAAAAACAGCCCTTTTCTATTTCCCATACAAACGTTTTCTAAATAAAATGTAGAGTCAATTGTCTTTTATTTATCGACTGGCTGTTGCCCGCGACTTCGTCCGCGTGGGTTTCGTACTTTTCTTAAATAAATTCAACACCCTCTCCACCTCCCCTTAATAAAATCTTTATACTTTATTTGGAGAAATAAGTATTCCGTCCAATTTTTTAGTTAAATAACCTAAGATGTTTCAAATAAACTGTTCTCCCTGCCATACAGTAAAATCCTCCGCTGTAAAATTAACTACCCCTTTTCACGCCGTTAGGGGTAGATATTCGAAAAACCCTGATACACGCCATTCTTTGTTTTTGGTCTTATGATTCCGATCTCGGCAGCACGCAGCAGTGCTGCCGCAGTACTACTGGTCCCCATATATTCTCTATAGGTTTATATGAGAAATTACATTCCGAACACAGCAGCAATGCCGCGCGACATTGCTGCGTCACATTGCTGCTGTACTCGGAATGTGATTACTCATATAAACCTATAGAGAATATATGGGTGCTGCGGCAGCACTGCTGCATGCTGCCGAGATCGGAATCATACCTTATGTATAATTAGTAAGTTTGGAGTTAATCGGACTGCGCGTTGAAATTCTTCCATACAACTTTTTACACCCCTCACCCCTTTAGGGGGTAGTTTAGAATAACTAAAAAAGAATAAACTTCATAATTTACTTCCTTAAGTATTCTTGCCAAGTTTCAAGTTTATTTCATATAAACTCTATCTTCCGCTTTACACCCTTATAGGGGTGGAATTTTGAAAAATCGTTCAAGTTTTGTTCATAACTTAACTCAAAGATTGTTTATACTAATTTTCGAGTTAATCAAGCCACGCAGTAAAATGTAAAATTAACTACCCCTTTTCATCCCGTCAGGATTAGATTTTCGCCAAACCCTGATACATGTTATTCTTTATTTTTGGTTCTAAATATAAATACTGAATTTCGAGTTAATCGTACTGCGCGTTAAAATTCTTCCATACAAATTTGACACCCCTCAATACCCCTTTAGACCCCCTAAAGGGGTATTGAGGGGTATCAACATTTGTAGTTTAGAATAAAAAAGAAGAAACTTCATAATTTACTTCCATAAGTATTCTTGCCAAGTTTCAAATTTATTAACCAAATGAATAAGAATTTTCATATGAACTGTATCCCCCGCTTTTCACCGTTATAAGGGTGGAATTTTGAAAAATCATTTAAGTTGTGTTCATAACTTGACTCACAGATTATTTATACCAATTTTCGAGTTAATTAAGCCAGGCAGTAAAGTCCTGCCCTGTAAAATTAACTACCCCTTTTCTCCCCGTTAGGGGTAGATTTTCGAAAAACCCTATATATGATATACGTAATTCTTTATTTTTGGTATAAGTATAAATATTGAGGTTTAAGTTAATCAGACCGCGCGTTAAAATTCTTCCATACAAATTTTGACACCCCCCAATCCCCTGTTAGGGGGTAGTTTAGAAAAACCAAAATGCCAAACTTTATAATTTACTTAGATAATTATTCGTGCCAAGTTTCAAGTTTATTAACCCAAGGAATAAAATTTTTCACACAAACTTTCATCCCCTATTTAACTCCCTTAGAGGTTGAATTTCTAAAATTCCTTCCTTATTCCTCGTTTACATTATAAAGGAAACCCCTGTGCAAAATTTCAGCTTTCTAGGTCCAATTGTTTAGGCTGGGCGTTGATGAGTCAGTCAGTCAGTCAGGACTTCTCTTTTTATATATATAGTTTAATCTATCTAGATTGAGGCAGTACGAAGTCTGCC
Organism: Globia sparganii; assembly: GCA_949316385.1. Lineage (NCBI taxonomy): Eukaryota > Metazoa > Arthropoda > Insecta > Lepidoptera > Noctuidae > Globia > Globia sparganii. The sequence continues at coordinate 2,873,454 of OX438654.1, forward strand.
GGGTCAGCTAGTGTCTAAATAAAAAACAGTGCATTAATTGTGCAACAATGAAATTTCAGCTTTCTATATCATCCACCGGTATTCGAGATCATTGTTTAAGGATTTAATGTGGGCCGATCCCGGCGGCACTGCAATGCCGGGCCGACCCGCGACGGGAGTGGAGCGTAGTGTTGGGTGACTCAGCACGTGTGCTAGCACAGTTGTAGCTACTCAGTTGGTTAAAAAGAGTCACTCACTCATTTTATTTTGATGTGCTAGCACACACCACAGTTTAGCTCCACTACTGTACGATCAAGTACGTGTTGTCAGTTTTGAACGAAACGAGTCACTCACTCTTTTTAAGCGGTTAGCGATACATTATTAGCGGAAACAGACTTAAAAACAAAGGAGATAAGGTCTAAGTTTAGTTGCCGTCTTTTGCTTTCGTTTGACGACGTCACGTAAACATTCTCATTTCTCTTTCCCTCATCATCACTCGTGTGAGCTGTGTGACCCGCTTAACCGATTAGTCATCGCGTGTGCCTACCAACTCTATTGCGTATGTGTGCCGTCATGCCCTGTCGCGTTGTCGTCACTACATAGCACACCACACTCGCGACTCGCACGGCGAGTCACGCGACTCACTTACACACTCACAGCACATACGTGCTGAGCCACCGCAGACTCAGCCAGCGGCCTCGCCGCCTCGTCGCCTCGCCTCATTCGTGGTAGCACAGTGTGCTAGCACACTTGGTACAAAGAGTGCCTCGCACGATCCTCATTTTAAAAGAGTGTGCAACCCATCTCTAGTGGAGCGAGCCCCGAACATCCCGTCAGCTTACAAAAATCAGTTTAATATACTGGTCCCTCAGTGAGGGAACTTTCAGATATTAAGCTGAAAAGAACAGATACTACACTTTGATCTTAGCCAAAAGGCCGAGAAGCGATACCATACTAAGAGTTCGCGAGGGGGGTAAGTCAGTCGCGGAGATTCTTAACACCGCGATTCAATTTTGCGCGTCATATGAACAGCGCCATCTATCGAGGCCCCGTGAAATCAAACGTACGCCGGTGTGGTGTGTCAACGTCGCTCCATCTTAGAATATCATATTCTCAAAATAATAAATAAATAAAAAATGAAATTAAATGAATGAATGAATGAAATAATCGCGAAACATATTTTAACAGACAGACCTATTGAGGTTGTGTGTTTCTGTTTCTATTTTCTTTTGTTCCTTAATTAATAAACAATAAAAAAAAAACTATTGTTACAAAAGTAACTGATTGCCCCGATTCTGTTGTTCACAAAGTAAACTAAATTTAAGTTCAGTGCATCTTTTTCTTTCTATTTCATTAAGAAAAGGACAGAAGATAAATATTAGTTTAGTCCTGTCAAATTAGTCAGCGCCTGACGTAAATTGACGTATTTTTAGTAGCCAATTTTTTTATCACGTCTAAACTTGTCTATGGATTATCTAATTTGACAGGACTAAACTAATACATATCTTCTGTCCTTTTCTTAATGAAATAGAAAGAAAAAGACGCACTGAACTTAAATTTAATTTAGTTTGTGAACAACAGAATCGGGGCCAATAGCAAGCTAATAGCAGAAAGTTCTACGAGGTTATTAAGAGATTACTGAACTGACATATAAGATTGACGTGTAAAAGTGTTTGTACAAACCTACTTACAGAAATAAAATCATTTATCATTTATCATTGAAACTTTGCATGAACTGATACTTCATCTCGTTTTCATTAGTTTGTGTCCTCATTTCTAAAGCCATGTTAAGGGCATGTTTCTTAAGCGTTTGCTTCAGAATCCTTCTAAATGGATTATTTGTTTTGCCTTTTTAACCGACTTCCAAAAAGGAGGAGGTTATATGTTCGACTTTTTTTTGTGTATGTTCACCGTTTTCTCCGTCAATTGTGGACCTATCTTTCTTTTTTTTTGTTTGAAAGTGTATGCTTTCAAAGTGGTCTCACTGTCACTAAGTCGGAATCTGATGAGGGAATCCTATGGAAATTGAGGGAAACCCTCCAATTTTATAGGCACACGTATAGCGATTTGGGTATTTTTATAGTAACTCGTGCATTTGCTCTCGGAAAGCACCATTTGGTGAAGTGGAACTGATGATGAAGACCACAGATGGCCATTGGAACTACTCAATAATAAGTAGATATTTCACGGGTTGTGACGCGAAGACCCAAAGGAAAATTGGTTGCTAAGCTGATTGAGTATGTGAGTTTTTGTAAACGCACCCACAATACAGGAGAAATTCCTAGAATAGGACAACGTTACTTAAAAAAAAAATATGCTCGTTACAGTGCGTATGGTGAAGTGGAGCTGATGGTGACTTCTTAATCAGTTCCAGTTTTCCTGGTTCTTACTAGGAGAACTCCTCAACAATTAACGTCCCTGTATTGGGAAAAACAATATTTTGTAAAAGGTGATGAGCAGTTAACTTTAGGCTATTGTAACTTAGATAAATTACAAACTGACCCACTAAAAAGTTTTAAGCAGTTTTTCAACAACCGACTTCCAAAAAACAACACTACAAAGTGAAAAATAACTTTGATTTCGGAAGTCGGTGTAGTTGGTTCCGCATTTTCGTTTATTGACACCGACTTCCGAAATTAAAGTTATTTTTCACTTTGTAGTGTATTTTTTTTGGAAGTAGGTTGTTTTTTTTTTGTATAAAAGTTTTTTACAATTCTTTATTCAACACAGTTCTCTGCTACATATGTTTCTTTCACTTACTACTTAGGTTTCTTTCAAGCTAAGCCAAGACCCACAGACCTTCGCCTTGGCAATGAGGTAAGTACTTTCATTCATTTGCTTACTCTTGTAAAAAAAACGCTGACGAATGCGTTATCAGCATCATTTCTCTGAGGGAGTTTAAAAAGGTTTTCGCATGTTTGAAGGTACTTAGGAAATGGATATTTTCTTTTAAACGGCCGGCTTTTAGATGAAGGTTTCTGGAGTCAGTGCTAACCTAATCAAAAAAAGAATTGACCTACCTACCCACTGACTACGCTAAAACCAACTCCTGAAAATCTTCATAAAATTTAGAATTCTAATCTAGAATTAAAATATACACAAACAGCTTTTATACACTTAACACTTATATTAAAACTCATGACCTAAATAATCACTTATTCCGTTCAAAAAGACGGATTATAATTTAAATTCTCAACACATTTTGCTCACATCTCGGATATTTAGGATAAATTCCCGAGGCGGTCGTTAGATTCGCATTGAAGGCGTAAAGATGCTGATTATTCCATCCATCTTTTAATGTGAAAATAATACCCTTAGCTCTCCTAGATTATTCCGCTTGGAATTGTTATTAAGCTGAGAATTAATTTTCCAGACATTTGTAGCAGCTTTGTGTAAGGATTTTCTTATTAAAATCCATGTGAAGAAATTTTTTCTGTTTATGTTCTGCCCCTATTTCTGTGACAATAATTAATTTTTATATTGTGAGGGCCTCCGATTCGCCTCGATATGCAATTTCTACGATCATTCGGAAGCCAAACGTAAAATGGTTGGCCTAACTATTTTATAAATAGAACTTGAATGCGACCAACTTCAAGTAAACTTTTCCTGATTTTTGTTGAGTGCTGCTCACTTCAACTTTGACTTTTAACAAACTCTTTCATGTTTTCTGCGAAAGTGAAGTTTGCGTGAGAAAATCTTGACTTTAATAAAAAAAAAATAACCAGGGATCATTACTTTATATGCACATAGGCATCAAATATAGGCATCAAACCTTTCCTATTTGTATAATCTTTAAATGCATATTCCTAATTTCAAAGTCTAAACCAGTGAAGTAGAGAAATCTAATAAATACCATCGTCTAAAATCGGGTATCCCAACTATTGGAGTGCGCTTCATTAACTACGTGTTGAGGATTGTTCGGGCAGGAATCTTTCATTCCGCGTAATACGGTAATAGTATTTATTATTCATAGCTAGCTTAAAAATTAAGGTTTTTTTTTATCAGAATTATATCAAAAGCTAAAGGAATACTTGAAACACTTCATTGAAAAAAACTTCAAGCGAATGGAAAATATAAAAAACGTAGAGAATATTGAAATACAGAAAAAAAAATCGTTTTTTTATGTTTTTCTTTATTTTAAATATTTTGCTGTCCTTTTTTTATTAAATTCTTTACGATTACGAAAAGTCATTCCTGCACTTGCTAATGCTGTATTTTTTTTCTTTTAATTTGACTAATGGTCCATTCTGTAAGCAAAAGCAAAATAATTATAAAGTTTAAAGCAATGTTATGAGATAAGTGATGGGACGCGACGTGGCTATCAGTTAGTCGCAGAAAGATGGGAGATACGAAACTTCCGTATCAGCTCTCCGCCATTAGGGTTTATATCTCAGTGGAAGTTCTATTGGTTTTATCTTAGGGTTTTATGGACGAGGTTCATTTATTTTACACTATTTTGCGGGAGTTTTAAGACGGTAAACGTAGTAACTTATTACACACTCATGATAATTATGTAGGTAGGCATCATTTTCCTAACCTAGAAAAAAAAAATGCGGACAATCTTTATCATCACAATTACCGACCGGTTGCCGCTGAAAACCAGCGCTGGGCACTGTCTCGCATTATGGTCGTAGCATTAGACGTAGGGGGGTGTTCATTTATTACGTAAGACATTTTGACCAGCCATGCATGCTATTCTCTAAGGATACAGCCTTGCGGGCAGCGCTGTCGCGGTGGGTTTGACAGTTGCGACAGCGCTGTCCGCAAGGCTGTATCCTTAGAGAATAGCTCCCCAGTTTCTGACCCCCTCCGTACGTAATTAAAAATAAGAGTTGGATGAACCCCCCTTTACGTAAGATCAGTACTTATCTACCAAAATTGCAAAGAAAAAGTATCAAAAAAATTAATAACTTTGAATTTTTGCTTACTTTTATGATCTTACGTAAGAATAATCTAGAACCCTCCCACGGGCAGCGGGATTGTCCGAAAGGGCCGGCGGTTACCGCTGCCCCGGAACATAAAGGGCTAAGGAAGGAACACGGGTGGGTTTTAGCCAGTAAGAGTCTGACACTCCCTTCTGCTCCACCCTGAGCGGGAGGGGTCATTTGATGATTTCCCATCCACAAAAAAAAAACCCCCACGTAAGAAAAATAAGACTTGTTCCGAGTCCCTCCCCCCTCAAATCTTCTTACGTAATAAATGAACAGCCCCCTAGCAGCGTTTTGCGTGACGCATATTTTTCACAACTTGTTCTTTTTGTGCGTCATTTTTTCCGCAAATAAACGCATTTTCTTTCTAATTACCACATCATCATTCAGATAATTTATAATCATTTAGTATTTATGCAGTTTATTGTCTTCAGCGTTAGAAGCTGTCATGCCATCAACTGGAGTAGAAAAAGTGGTAGAAAGAGACTAAAAAGTAATTCGTCATTTGTGAAATGTCAGCTGTCAAACGTTCACTCGACATAGGTCTCCCCCATGCATCGCGACTTCGACCAGTTTTGTGATTCTTGCACTAAAGTAATTCTTCTTCAAAAAGTAATTCAAATTCTTAGCAAAAAGAAGAACACCGTCATCCCGGGTCTCGTGCTGCAATATTGCGCTCAACTTTTAATTCTACCTAGCTAACCTTGCTCCAACTTACAAACTTTGACTTCTCGGGGCCGAGATTAAATTCAAAGATGAGTTTGAAAGTTTTGAATACTCTTAGTAGGGCACCGGAGTTCACGATCGATGTTAAAGCGGGGGTCTAATTGACAATGTATGAAATCACAATACATCGATTAAAATACGACAATAGTATTAGGTATTAGTGTCTATATACAAGCCATCGTCGTAATGTACCCGGAAGTTATATTCATAAAATAAAAATATATATTAATAATAATAATCATCACATGCATAGACATCACATGCATGCATGTATTATATATATAAACATTCCTCTTGAATCACTCTATCTATTAAAAAAACCGCATCAAAATCCGTTGCGTAGTTTTAAAGATCTAAGCGTTCAAAGGGACAGAGAAAGCGACTTTGTTTTATACTATGTAGTGATTATTTAGTTGACCAATGGCCCCGATTCTGTTGTTCACAAACTAAATTAAATTTAAGTTCAGTGCATCTTTTTCTTTCTATTTCATTATGAAAAGGACAGAAGATAAATATTAGTTTAGTCCTGTCAAATTAGATAATCCATAGACAAGTTTATTTAAGACGTGATTAAAAAATTGGCTACTATAAATTAATATTTATCTTCTGTCCTTTTCTTAATGAAATAGAAAGAAAAAGATGCACTGAACTTAAATTTAGTTTGTGAACAACAGAATCGTGGCCAATAGCTGCCGTCGGATTAGCATCCAACGGAACTTTTGTGTAACTTTTACGAATAAACTGAATTATCGTGAAATCTGTGGTTTTCGTCAACTCACATCCAACAACTCAACTGTAAGAAACTGGCTACCTCTGGCCATACAAATAATTTACGTACGGTCATTTCAGCAGGCATTAAATGAAAATTGAATGCTCTGTTCTGGAATAAGAATTATACAATTATTACATGGATAACTCACTAGGTAATAGTTAGGTACCTACACCAAAGTTTTAAGACGACATAGACGTTGTTTCAAGTTAAAAGCAACTCATGTTCCTTCTTCAACATGGCACATTGCAGCCCATAAGTACTGCTGGACACAGGCAAACCTCCGGACTCCTGCATTATAATCAGCCCTCAACAACCCTCTTCAAAACATAGTCCAACTAGCTTGCTTTCCAGCATATTTTTAACTTTTTACTCGTCTTTTTACCTTTGGAAGACTTCATATTTTATTCACCGCTAGCAGCGCCCCGCGGTTTGACCCGCGTTAGTTTCGATCGCGTGGGAATATCGGGATAAAAAGTATCCTATGTGTTATTCTGATGTATAAACTATATTACTGTAAAGTTTCATCAAAATCCGTTCAGTAGTTTTTGCGTGAAAGAGTAACAAACATCCATCCATCCATCCTCACAAACTTTCGCATTTATAATATTAGTAGGATGTCAAATTAAACAACCATTAATAAAAGCCAGTTGCTGAAAAAGCTCATAATTTTCATTTTTGTATGAAAATGGTCGTTTCGACATGTTTAATCACTGCAAACTGTGTCTGCGGTTTCGTATAAAAAATGCACAGCCACGAAATGGGGGATCCGCATTAATTATGCACCAGTTTCCAGAATTGATATTGCACACATTTAGGTCTCCTACTGATCTGCCTAGCTTTTTTCCAACTGAATTTTACTTTGCATACATTTTTTATGTTTTTTTATTTTTTAGAGAGTGACTGGTTATCTGATCTACACAACCCCATTATTAGGTAAGACGATACGCATTTGATAGGACTGCTTGCCAGACTATTGGGCTTTCTGACTACCCGTAACGACTGTCAAAGGTCTATGAATGACAGTCGGCGGTCCGGACAACACTTTTTGAGGCATGGAGGGGTTTCGATATCTTATCATTGTCATCAGTGGCGGAACCACGAAGCAAGAGTAGCAAATGCTACGGGCCTCGCGCATTTGGGGGCCTCGCGCACCAATACTTTCCGACCATAAAAAATATCAGTTTAGACAGAAGACGTATGAAAGCATATCATAAAAATACTGGAGTTTTTGGAATATTCCGACAGCTAAAATTTATTTCAAGAGAAGAGATAAAAAAAAATATCGTCAGTGCTTACGCGGATGATTTGGAAGATAGCTTAGGCGACAAATTAGTGCAGTTTGCTGCATTGCTAAAATCTGATGTGGCTAGTATTATTGATAGCAAGCAAGAAGCGCGAGGCTCTGGAAGTGCAATTTTACAAGCTTGCGTGAGTTAAGCGTGAGTTAAGGAACACGATGAGCCAAGAACGTCTTGATTATCTCACTTTGATGAAAATTCAATACGATTTGCTCTAGAGAAGTCGTTATGAATAGTATTATTTCTAAATTTGCCCAAATTAAATCCAGAAAACTTTGTTTGTAACAGTTTTGTTTTTTCATTTAATACCAGCATAAACTTGATAATCTAAAGCAAACCAAGGGCTCCTTGATAGAATTTGCTACTGGCCCCGCGCTGGCTTAATCCGGCACTGATTGTCATCGAAAATGATGTGATATTATATTCTATTATTATCATATTCCGACCGACCGTGGCAAGCGTAACTCGACCTGTGCGGCTGTCACACCAAGGTATGCGCTAATTTACATCCTTGCTACACATAATCTTTGCACATAGAACAATGGATATCACCTGCCAAGCCTTTATTTTTTAAAGCCTGGGTTTCAGTATCATTAGGTTCGTAATTAATATCAAAGCTCAAATTATCTGAATGACCGCCTCGCTGAAAATATGTTTCATTTATATCGCTTTATCTAAACGTTTATTAAAGAAGGGTAAACTTTTCTAAGAGGTGATTTCTGGAATGTACTTCCAGAGATTACCTCTTGTGATGATCTAATGACAAAATGTATTTCACCGATAGAAAGATATACTATTGCCGAGTGCAATAGAACATTATGCTTCTTCCATGCAGATGAAGTCGCAGGCAGAAACTAGTTAGCTATTAAATTGGACAATCTATAATAGACGTCATTGGGTCATAAGTTCCAAACATCTGCTCGGGTTGTTCGATACCTATTGTCATTTTTGCCGCAAATAAACTTCTTTCTATATTACTTTTAATACTACTTATTTTATACTAGCTGCGCCCCGCGGTTTCACCCGCGTAAGTTTCGATTCCGTGGGAATATCGGGATAAAAAGTATCCTATGTGTTATTCCGATGTATAAGCTGTATTACTGTTCAGTTTCATCAAAATCCGTTCAGTAGTTTTTGCGTGAAAGAGTAACAAACATCCATCCTCACAAACTTTCGCATTTATAATATTAGTAGGAAGTAGGATACTTTTGTAAACCATTCACACCTTTCTTCAAGGCTTTCATTAATAGAAAATCATTAATTAAAAGATATCTTTTATATTTCGCTCTGAGCTAGTTATTACCGGGTAGGTATCGGGGATATACTTGTATACTTCATATAGGGGGTTCTCTCGGGCAATTTTCTTACCGTAATTTCCCACCCAACGGACGATGAAAAGGATTTTATTCTTTACCTCTCACCTGATAATAATCTCACGTCTATTCATGTCAGTAAATGGGATGATAGCAAAGAGCTTTGATCGGGCTTTCTAAGAGCTGTCGCTAAACAGCTGGGTTCGAAGTGACAGTTAGATAATTGAATTGAAATGATCGAAAATCGGTCATCGCAGCCAGTCCCAACGCAGACTAGTCCAGCAGGTTCGCAGGAGATATTATCGTACATAGTGTGTGAGATACAGAAGGTCTCACCTCAATTTAATTTGTTATATGAACTGTTTGTTTTCTATTAATTAAATTAAATTTTATTCTAAAACATCCATGGGTTTCTTACTAAACTTCAACTATACCGACGACCCTGGTTATTTATCTCCTTTGGTGACCGTACCTAACACATTTTCCCTCTGGATCTGGATTCAGGCCTGAGATGTTATGTTGGTAATTGGCGCAGTAATGAGTCCTACTACTATTGTCCACTGAATAAAACCCGGATTAAGTACTAAGCAGAAAAGTTTTAATATATATTTTTTATTTTTAAGTATTTTTAGATGAGCGAAGTAAGAATTCCTTAATGTACTTTACGATGAAAAGCACTGAAAAACTCACTTTGGTGAATCAGCACATTCTATTTCTACAAACAAATCGCGACCTAACTGGAATTAGTTTGAACACACAAAGAAGAAAGGCCAATTTGCTATCGAAAGTTAATATGTTATCTTCGAAGATATGCTACCACAGTCCACTATGCATTGTATTACTTCAACCAACAGAAAATTTTAAATATTTTATATTACATAGTCATGGGACCGGTAACGCCACCGTCCTCTAGTTTCTGTAGACACAATTGAACATCATAAGCAGCCCATAATTTTTCTACTGTTGGGACACAGCATCCTCTCGGTAAGAGGGAGTGGGTCGTGATCCACCACGCGGGCCCAGCCCGGGATGGTAGATATACACATGTATAGCGGAAGGAATTAGAATCATAGTACTCAATGTGCTTCGGCGCACTTATAATGTGCACTAATCACTAGTCAGCCTAAAGTGACCGTTGGAACACAGGCCTCATCTCTTCGAGAAGCAGTGGGCTGTAATCGACCACGCGGGCTCAGTGCGGGTTGGTAGATGTCACAGGTCTTCGAATTTTTGGTTCTAGGACATGCCGGTTTCCTTACGATGTTTTCTTTCACCGTTTTGATAGCAGGGGTGATGAAATAATTTACACAAAGTAAAGCTCCTGTCTGGTTTCGAACCTATGATCTACAACTAGTAAGTCGCAGCCGTTACCGCTGGGCCATCGTTACCATTGCTCATAATCTCTCTCAATTGAACATAGGGCTCCTAATTTCCTTCGGTTCTAAGTAGTCAAAATGATCGTATTAGGCTTACTGATCAACATCAACTGTGATGATTTTCCATATAACTTACTGACTTGGTAATTATAAAATTTTCATTGAAATTTAATTTAAATCTCCTCTCTTTTTAACTGACTTCATAAAAGGAGGTTCTGTATTCGACCCGTATGTATGTATGTATGTTTGTATGTTCGCGATTTTCTCAAAAACTAATGAATCTATTTGGATAGTTCTTTCATTAATATGATCTACGTACTTTCAGGAAGGTTTTTGTACAAAATACATTACGAAATTATTCTTATGTACGATGTTATATGCATAAACGTACTGCATCTCCGGCATTTCTATGCGAATTTTGATGATTCTTCTAGTCCGTGTCTTCAATTCTTCAATGTACTAGTGTTAACTGAATTTGTGTGGGCCATACACATTTTTGTTGTTCATAAACAACTAAAAAGTGAAAAATAAAAACTATTTTATTAGAAAAAAAAAACAACCGACTTCCAAGAAAGCACAACAAAGTGAAAAATAACTTTAATTTCGGAAGTCGGGGTCAAAAGACGAAAATGCGGAACTAACGACATCGACTTCTAAAATTAAAGTTATTTTTCACTTTGTTGTGTTTTTTTTTTGCACTCGGTATTCAGTATACAGCCCTCATTACGATCCACACATCACACATACAACTAGAAAAAATAGTAGACGCCTACAATCTACATAATATCGACGTGTAAAAGTGTTTGTACAAACCTACTTACAGAAAATAAATCATTTATCATTTAATATTGACGAAGAGTTCTGTATGTTATTAAGGATACACTACTTTAAGAATCCATCCATTCTGTGTATAGTTACGGGTAGTCAGCAGACTCAGAAGGCCAAAAATCTAACCACCAGTACCCAAAGGTACCCAAAGGTAAGGTAATTTTTGTACTGAGTAACTGGGTACTGGTTACCCAGTTACTCAGTACAAAAATTGCATTTTGTATATTATTGGTAGTTTTGAATACATTATCTTGGTGACGTCTTTGATCATCGAACGAAAATGAAATCAAGGACTTCAAAATAACAGGCTGCATTCGGTTTGGAATGAAATAGTGGATGGAACCCGAAATATAAAACAGCCAGATTTCACAATCCTAAATACTTTTTCAATATATCCACCTATATGTATGCTTTCACGAATCCAACACATCCATTATGTTTGATGTTTCATTATACACGAATTTCTGCTACAGCGCAAATTCCCTTAGGAATCCTCGTTTAGCTTGTAGTTTTTGTGTCATTGCCCAATTTTATGTAGATACCAAATATCATGTTTCTGCAAACCTTATGTCCGCTCATTAGCACCCACACATGATCACCATCAACATCTCATCAGCTCATTAACTATGATGCCTTCATTGTTTCACTCGCGTTGAATTACCCTCCGCGTAACGTGTCACTCACGTCACGAAGCGTCAGAGCGGTTCTGCATTACATCCGATCCGAATCCGAGAAATGCCAATCCGAAGTGACCACGTCCTATTTGTATAAGGGGTTGCGCACTAGCTCCGAACTTTATCCGTCCGAATTTAGAACATTCCCAATTTGGATTGAAGTCGGATTTTTAATTCGGATTCGGATCGGATGTAGTGCAAAACCGGATTAACTCGCGTCACGTTACGTGTTTATGTCTCTCACTGCAGATTAAAACGGAGTTGTTATGTTAATTTTGACGTTTTATTTAACAGGTGATGAAGGCACTCTCTTATTACTGCTGGAAGTCTTTATTCTTTAGAGAGTAGGTACCTAATAACTACTTGTTTTTCTTAAGACGGGTAGCGTTCGTGCCACAGGTATAGATACACCTAGATAACGCAAGAGAAACTAATTCGCGTGTCAAAAATCGCACCAACTTATGTTCAAAAATCGTAAGCCACCACTTTCGCGCTCAGTCCTGTGTACTGCTGGCTGGGTGAGCGTGAGTGAGAAAGAGCGCTTGTGACGTCATAGTAGGTAGTCAAAAAATGGCACGCTTGGTTTTCATACAGATTGTGATACTTGCGCTATCTATATCTGTGGTTCGTGCAGTCAGTACGGGGACACAAAATTGAGCGCCTTGTTTCCCCGTACTGACTGCACGAACGCTCGCTGTGTAACACGTTACATCACGCCCCGTAACGCCGGTCAGTACCCGCCTTTATATGTCACTGACAGACATTAGTCATTGTCAGTCTAAAACATCTCACTTAAGTGCACGACAAGCAAGGATAAAATAAGAAAAAACGTTTGGTATTTACCTACCTACTGACATGTTTTTTTTTATTTTTAGCATTGAAAACAGGCAAGCTTTTCTGAGCAGTGGTGGCCCAGTGGTAACGGCCGCGACTTATGAGTTGTAGGTCGTAGGTTCGAACCCAGACAGGCGATTACTTTGTGTAAATTATTTCATCACCACTGCTCTCAAAACGGTGAAGGAAAACATCGTTAGGAAACCGGCATGTCCTTAGAACCAAAAATTCGAAGACATGTGACATCTACCAACCCACACTGGGCCCGCGTGGTGGATTACGGCCCACTCCCTCTCACAAAGAGGAGGCCTGTGTCAGTGTGTGTGCAGTGGGAACATTATAGGCTGATTATGTAAGCTTTTCTGAATTACTGCGGTCAAACTACTTGATAAGCACTTTGCAGGAATCTTTAGCAAAGCACATCAGAGGGGCAATCCTCGTTATTTTTAAGAACGTTCACAGTCTGATCTCAGTCTCAATCTGTCAAAAATACGTCTAATTTCCCTACATTTTGACAAGTTTTTGACATTAGTTTGTCGCCGAGATGAGACTGCGACTAGATTTTACGAGAATTGGCCTTCAGAAAGTTGCAATCCCAAAACACATCTGTTTGCGTGGTAGGTACCTAAGTACGTCACAACAATGCACGAATACAAAGTAATAATAGTTACTGTTTTGAAGTCTTAGGACTTCTACAAAGCTACGCATTTATTTAACAGTGTAACGCGTCGACGCTACCATTCGACATAACGCCAAGTTGTTACATTATCGCCCTTCCACTGGAAAATTTTGATAATGTTCACGTGCGAATTTTACATCATGTCTATCCGCGCCACGTTCCCTGCCACGATGGATTAAAAGGATTACTTCACGTCAATTAAAACATTTTACTGAACGGATTAATTCTGATGAAAAGGTGTTATCAAATGTTAAGGGATATGTATGATATAGCGTGGGTGTGAGCAAACGAGACTGCTTTTATAAAAGGTTAGCATTTACATTTTAAGCTGATTTGTCGCTCCATTTATATTTGTTCATTTTTGACTTTCATTCGAAGTGAAATGTTTGAACACAACATTAATCAATTTATTAATTCATTAGTGAACCGATCCAACGATATTGGATTTCGGCACTGGACATATTTCACTCGTAAGTACTCCGAATGATCGAATTTAATGAAAAGAGCAATGAACGTTAATTTCTTTGTAATTTTGTCGGGTGTCGTGTGAACGTGGAATGAAACAAAAATAAGAAATCACTCGAGTAAAGCGTCCGATATCAGCTTTAAATAAATTAAATATCAGAGCTATTATTATGTTTATAAGAGGTACCGATATAATAAGCACTTCTAATCCTCTTAGATACAGTGAACCATCACACGTGGAGATTAATTAATCCATTTAATCGCCACAGCATCCCAACGATGATCGGGGACTTTTATTCCTGTTTGAACGTTTTATTGTGTACCTATGTGTAGCCTCCCCGACCAATTTCGGTCACGGTGGCCAATCTCAACGGAGATTAGCCAGGTGCGCAGGAGATATTATAGTGCACAAGTGTGTGCGCGCCAATCTTTAGGTGTACTCTCCATTCCTTCACTCTCATAGTCCGATGGGACGGCAATCCGACACGACCGGGGCGAGATCTGGCGCAGGACCAACGGCTTTACGTGCTATCCGAGATATGGTGGCTTCTCATCACCAACTTCCAAACTCCGGGATGTTACTGAGACATTCTTAATGGAAAAACCCAATAACAATTTTCCCGACCCGAGAATCAAACCCAAGACGTCACGCTCAGCAGTCGCGCTTGCGACCACGAGACCAACGAGCAGTTCGGTTGGCAATTACTTATAAGAAAATAACTGTAGGTGTGTGTGCTCTGTACGTGTGTTGTGTAGGTGTTTTGTGGTGTGCGTGTGGTGGTTGTATAGATTTGACTGTAGAACTAGATCGGTTGTACAAGAAGACTTTCAGTATCACTATAAATTAATGTTCTAATAGCCAATCACGCAGCAGCAATTTGCACTTTGAGAATGAATGCTCGTAAATATTGAGTTGTTTGTTCGCTTTGTTAACCGTGAAGTTTCTTGCTGGTTCTTCTCCATAGGAAACGACCAATTGGAACCGTGCACCTAGCTCTTGACGTTTCATAAGTGCCCATGTAGGTTTATCTATACTTATAATAAATCTGTAGAGAGGTCAATTCTGTACATGAAATATATTTCCAAAATAACTATCAGCGGGTGATTAGTGATCGTTACTGACGCCAAAAATGCAATCAGTAAAATTTTTGTCTGTCTGTCTGTATGTTCGTTATAGAAACAAAAACCACTCGACGGATTTCAACGAAACTTGGTACAATTGTTCTTTATACTCCTGGGCAGGTTATAGTATACTTTTCATCACGCTACGATCAATAGGAGCAGAGCAGTGAAGGGAAATGTTGGGAAAACAGGATTTCTTTTTAGGTGAAGTAGTAATAGGTTAGTCTTAGTAGTAGTTAGTAGTAGGTAAGTTTTGGTTAATTTATGTTCAGTTTTTTTAAATATTAAGTAGTTAAAAGCGTAGGTACTTTTATTAATTATAGGTATAGGTATTATTAATTATAGTAGTTATAGGTATTTAGTTTTAAGTGAAGCAGGTTTTATTATATATTATTTTATATATTAGACGTAGTTATATATTTTTAGTTATTCAAGCCCCAAGCGGACGCCGGCGTCCGCCCGCTATTGTCTTGAAAAACGCGTTGAATGAGAAATACGCGTTCTCAAGAATCGGCAGAAGAAAGAGCACATCGGTTAAACTCTATGAGAGTTAGTGCCTCAATTTCCGGAAGTCATTATTCCACGCGGACGAAGTCGCTGGCAAAAGCTAGTGTGAAATAAAATATTTTGATTTTGTCATAAAGAGAATGGACATAGAAATTTCGACTAGCAAAAGTGATCCTATGGCGTACGGTGGGACATACATGGCTTTTGCTTCGTTTCTCACCCATGATAGGTAAGAGAGAAATGTTGGCCCAGAATTAATTCTAGAGTCTTCTAGAGTTTTATTTTTCTAGGGTTTTAATTATGCTTTCTTATCGATCTGCACTCTAAGGCCGTATAAACATTATGCCGTGGCTGTGGTGGTGGTGCTGCTGCAGCTTCTGCTTAAGGGACTAATCAAAGCTGGAAAACTGAACGGAAAGCTGAACGGACTTCATACAAAATCGTTTGTTTTCTATGGACAAAAGCTGAACAGAGCTGAATAAGTGTGATTAGTCCCTAATGTGTTAACGACCTGATTGCATAACGCACTATCAATCTTCATATGTTTGAAAAATGTGTCTACTCAACAACGTAAGTTAAATAACGCAATGAATATTGTTGAATTGTTAAAATGAAAGCAATTATATGATATTGATGGTGTGTTTCGCAACTACACCGCAGGATTTAAACTAGATTTTCAATTTCTAACCATCATTTTCAAATAGCCTTATTTACCCGGAAAGAGAATTCATAAAAAAAAGTGTTTTTTATTAAGTGTTTTGTGTGTCTTCGGGGATAGCAGGCGTGAGAGATGTTTTGTTTTGTTATGTTATAAAGTCCCTACAGCCGTGACATGCCATACGAGACTTAATAAGCAATCTCCTTAACATCTAGCTAGGTATCTACTTGTATAAGTATCTCAAAGTTATACGAGACACATGAACAGGTAACACGCATTCCCATATTTAACTTCAATGAGTATGTAAATAACTTCATTTAACATCTGAGTCGTCAGAAGTTTGTGTGAGCTTCAATTTTCCGCGAATTTGCTTTTACACTTGAGGATAACGCTCCAATAAGTTATGAAAGGATTCCTCACTAATATTACGTGAGTTTATCGAGTTTTACCTTGAAGCAATCCTTGCTAAAGCTGCCATAAAGCAGGCTATGGTGACAACTATATGAAATAATTAAATAGGTGAGTTTGTGAAATTTATACCTAATATAAACCTCTACAATCAATGATACGGACGGGTTCCATCGTGGTATGTAAAAGGACAAGAAGAAGATCATGCCTTATCTAGTTTTATATAAGGCAAGTAAAGCCGATGTCGACTATTCTGCCAATGTCAAAAGTGAATTGGAAAAGCAAGTGTGCATTATTATAAATAAATTAAAAGTTAAAACGATAAAAAATTACGATGCTACAGTTGACCTTAATAAAGAACTTGTGGGGTTTGTACTCTCACTTCTTTTTGTTATATTATGGCGGGCCGCCTCACCAGTATTGGTATTACGTCAAAAAAGACTATTGACATGTCTTCTAAAAAAAAGAAAAATAATATTTATCAAAGAGGTTGGCGTCGCCGAACAAATTCTCTCGACGCGCTGTCAAGTCTTTCTTTCTTTGTTATGTTGTTTATAAATAAACCCCCTGCTTGCTAGCAGTAGTACACAAAACAAAACAACAACAACAACAATTTTAAGAACGTTCACAGTCTGATCTCAGTCTCAATCTGTCAAAAATACCTCTAATTTCCCTACATTTTGACAAGTTTTTGACATTTGTTTGTCGCCGAGATGAGATTGCGACTAGATTTTGAACGTTTTAACTAAAGTTGGCCTTCTGTTGTCAACATATACAAAACAAATAAGCCACGTGCCACACTCTCCATAACACATAAATATTAACAACTAGCCGCTGCCCGCGACGTCGTCTGCGTGCATGCTCTACAGCACCAAAAATACCTAAGATGCCAGTGTCGCTATAGCATTATAAGTAGGTACACAACTTTTAAAATAGCATTAAAATATAAGTTTTTTTTTGCAAGCGAAGCAAGTGAAGAGATTTATATGGGAATCCTGCTGAGTTCAGTCATAAGATCTGAAGGAAATAGAGAAAATAATGCAGGAATACATTCCAGGACACAAAAGAGTAAAAATACGTACAAAGGTATCATACTTTACAACACTTCCCTATAAACTATGTTGGTAGTTATGCTGCCAGGAGCCAAAATGTAAAGAGAGTCAGGACTGGTGACGCGGGAGCAAGCGACGTACAGTTGCCCGTGTGAGAAGCAACTCGTCCTGAGGTCGACACCCGCTGCCCTGCGACTTATTGATGGTCATCGCGAAACAAACACTCACGGGGAACTGTACGCGCTTGAACTGGAACAGGAAGTTATGAGGTATTAGGGGAATGCGTGGTATAAATACTGCCTCGCCGACGCCACAACCCGTAAGAATTTCCGCCTCAATGGTGTGTCTGTGAAGCGAGATGACTTTAAGGCCGTTAACACAACTTCGGAGGAGATAGGTTCCGAAGAAGCATAATCGGAACACCGACCTTCAGCTTGATGGTATGCGCTGGAAGTCCACTTGCTGACGGGGAGCTCAGAAATTCCACGGGATAATGTGTGGCGTCATCTTGCTCGACAACAGTGTTTATCGAGGTGTAGACCACTTTATTCCCCTCAATTTCCGAGAGAATCCATTCTTGCTGCAGCCTGATCATTTTTGGGCATCAAAATGGCCCGCTCACACACCCAAGAATTCTGCTGGTGTGGTATACGACTGATGTCCCCGTATACACAGCGAATTAGTTCTTCTAAGCTGGATACCACTCTACCGAGAGACTC
This sequence comes from Globia sparganii, assembly GCA_949316385.1. Taxonomy (NCBI): domain Eukaryota; kingdom Metazoa; phylum Arthropoda; class Insecta; order Lepidoptera; family Noctuidae; genus Globia; species Globia sparganii. Next base: position 2,891,792 of record OX438654.1, read on the forward strand.
TGGAAGCACCACCTGTCTCTTCTGGTAGAGTGCCTTCGCCAAGACTTAGAAGGACATCGGAGAATTCTTGAGCACGTGTATTGCCGCCGAGCCGAGCTCTCATATTAATGGCCAAGCGAAGCGTACAAACTCGTGACCACAACGAAGATCGTTTCAACGAAGCATTCACCTCGTCAGCCCTCGAGCCCCGCGTCACCACGGGAAGCGTTTTACGAAAATCACCACAGAACAGAACTGTTACACCACCCATCAAATGTTCGTTCCTGCGGATATCCTGCAGGATTCTGTCCACGGCCTCAACTGCCTTCCTATTGGCCATCGTACACTCATCCCATACGATCAGAGAGCAATCCTTGAGCACGTGTACCTTATCGCTGTTACGTGACACACCACAAACAGGCGTTTCGGCGCTCTCTAAATCGATGGGAATTTTAAACATGGTATAAACTACTGAAATAAAAACGCGCTGGTTCGGTGGAAAAACAAAAGTATATAATCAGTCACTCAAATGTAAAACCAAAAAGTAGCAAAAGCATAAACAAAAGGTAGTTATAAAAAGGTAAAACTATTAAAAAGAAGAAAAGACTTGCACACATGGCATGTCCTGTCTTGCCACTCGGAAGCAGTGTGGTAGCGATTCCCGACGACGCTACAGCAATAGCAATTTTGCCTTGCCTCCTGACCTCTGCAAGTATGCCAGTGGTAACAAATGTTTTTCCTGTTCCACCAGGAGCATCCAAGAAAAACATTTTACCCTGGTTTTGCCCAACGCTTTCAAGGACGGTGTCATAAATTTGCTTTTGCTCTGAAGAGAACAAAGCGACATGGTCATTTCGTATGGTGGTCATTTCGCCTAGATCGTAATTTGTCTCAACGTTATACTCCCGATTTTCACGGTCTTGATACGGTGATGATTTGGGAGCTGGTAACCCATATTCGATCAGTGGATTGCCGCCGATAGAAATGATCACATATTGAAGTGAACTGAGACAGGTGTTCAACACGCGTTCATCAGTTACTTCGACTTCGTCTCCAGTAGCGCGCCTCAAAGCTCGTAGAAAATCTTCAGACAGATGATGGCGATACTTCTCCCACAAAGCTACCGGGTTCGCGACTCCACAAAACACCAAGATGACGGCAAACAGATGACGCATGCGGCTGGGACTGTCACTGACGCTCGCCTCCGCGAGGGTGTCATGAAATGAAATGATCATCATCAATGAACATAACTTTTTTGTAATACTTAACACCGCATTTTTTTTAAATTGTCTTCCTCAACTCTGCTCAAGATTTTGAGGGTTTTGTTGGAACTTGAATTTGTCAAAACGAACTATACGATACAACTTTTATGAAGAAAATGCATATCACCATCTATGAATTTTAAGAATAACTAACTACTTACCTGGCCAACATGATCAAATTTAAATTATTAATTTCCAAAAAATGTTAACATGTAACTTGATTTGATTTTTATGAAATCTCATAGATGGCGCTGTTTTAAAATTGTCTTTATACTACTAACATTAATTAAACTATATTTCTCTGCCCAAGTTACTTAAATGGCGTAGTTTTTATAGTGTAACGCCAGATAATAGCATGGCTTACTCAAAAACAACATTTAGATATGCGTCGTTAGATTACACACTGTCACAGAATGCGTAAGAAAAATAAAGATTCACAGCTCCTCCCCCGTAGGGGATAGCGTGATAATATGTAGCCTATATGTTGACCTGACCTCTTAGTAATATTCATGCAAAATTTAAAGTAAATCCATGCAGTACTTTTTGAGTTTATCCCGGACAGACAAACAGACAAACAGACAAACAGACCAACAGACAAAAATTCTAAAAACTATATTTTTGGCTTCGGTATCGATTGTAGATCACGCCCCAAGTATTCTTTTGAAAAAATATTCAATGTACAGTTTTGACTTTCCTACGATTTTATTATATGTATAGATACGATTGTGTCGCTCCGTTGACCTCTTAGGAAAATACATAATATTCTACTTCAAAACATAGTGCCTATCTTACACGTTTATTTCAAAGACGAGGATTTCCACAATATGTACCTACTTACTACTCCTTGTAGTACCTACATGTAAATATCTATGTCGTAGTAGAATAAGTTGAAGATTAGTTATTTGTGAAAATACGGGAAAATATATGAATTTCTCGATAATTATTGTAATAACTTATTGACTGAGAAAAATTACTGGTAAACAAATTCGACACTATAGAATTAATGTAGAAAAATAAGTAGTATGGTTTTCATTTTCCCAAATTCCCATCCCCTGTTTTATTCAGCGTCTTTGCAAAATGTAGAAAAGCTTGGGTATTTCTCGGGTAGGTACCTTTTTATTTGTTTTCGGGGGAAACCTTCAAAAGGCAGGGCTTTCATTTATTACGGATTTTTATTTCACTGAAACCACCCCGGAGCTCATCATCTGCACATGGAACGGGGCATCGTTACTTCTCAAAAGACCGATCCTATACCCCGTCTGTGCAACGCCTGTTAGGGTACATCCCTGGGGCAGACTGTACAGAAATAACTAAGCTTTCCGACCACGGATATAGATAGACCTAGATAACGCAAGTATCACGATCTGTATGAAAACCAAGCGTGCCATTTTTTTGACTACCTGCTATGACGTCACAAGCGTTCTTTCTCACTCACGCTAACCCAGCCAGCAGTACACAGGAATGAGCGCGAAAGTGGCGGCTTGCGATTTTTGAACGTACCTAAGTTGGTGCGATTTTTTAGCACGTGAAGTAGTTGCTCTTGCGTTATCTAGGTGTATCTATATCAGTGTTTCCGACATTTTAAACTAGGTAGTATTTTTTTCAAAGATCTTTTTTTACAAGCCCCTGCGATCACATTAAACCATAATTATTTGCGTATCTAGACTAGAAATCGTACAATGTTCGCATGCTTCATCGAACTATGTTTGTTCATCGAATACTCTGCCAATTGTCGACGGATTTTCAAAATTCTTTTTTTGTTCAAAAGTAGATAGACCTGAGGTCCCATTATCACCAAGTTAGGATCCGATGATGGGATCTTAGAGAAATCGCGGGCAACCCTAAAATTTTGTAGACTCACTTTTTGTTTTTCGCATATTTTGTGAAGTATCTTGTGTATTTGCGTATGTTTGTCACCATCTCAGGTAGCTGAGCTGATGATGGAAGGTACAACTCCTTAACAGTAAGAAGTTACTCGAACAGACAAGGACAGTTTTAGTAAATTGTTTTGATGTTTGATAGGGCATTTGCCACATTTGGTCTCATGATCATCAAGTCATGACCTGATGCTGCAGTCAGGATAGTCTGCAGAGTACCTAACTCCTCGACAGCTAACAGCAGATATATCGTGTTTAGGCTCATTAAAAAGGGCTCGATGTGTGGATAAACGTACTGTTAATGAGAAACACCGAAGTACATAGAGACTTGATGCTGAAGCCAGGAGCATCAGAAAAAGTACAAACCTTGAAATTACACCACCGTAGTCGTGTTTGGGCTCATTTTAAACAGGACTAAATTTTAAGTTCAATGCAATGTTGACATAAGTCTGGCCTGGTGCTGCCAGGATTATCAGCGGGATACTGGAGAAATTGAAGGAACTCTTCAAATATTATAGGCACACCTATAGCGATTCGGGTATTATTTATAGTAACTCGTGCATTTGCTTTCGGAAAGCAAAATTTAGTGAAGTAAAACTGATGATGAAGACCACAGATGGCCACCGGGACTACTCAATAATAAGTATTTCACAGGTTGCGATGGTGGATTACCAGGAGAACTCCTCAACAATTAACGTCCCTGTATCGGGAAAAGTAATATTTTGTAAAAGACGATGAGCTTGATGCATTATAAACAGACCCACTAAAAAGCGAGAAATAAAAACTTTTTAACAAAAAAAAAACCGACTTCCATAAAAAAACACTACAAAGTGAAAAATAACTTTAATTTCGGAAGTCGGTGGCAATAAACTAAATACAGATCCAAAGACACCGACTTCAGAAATTAAAATTATTTTTCACTTTGTAGTGTTTTTTTATGGAAGTCGGTTTTTTTTTGTTAAAAAGTTTTTACACGTTCACAAAGGAATTGTCAGCGTTCTTAGAACGGATAGCATTTAGCAAAATATTGATGAAAACTCGGAAATTTTATTTTCGTTGTGGTGTTTTTTAACATGGTCGACTCGTCGATGTCATTATGTGTGAGCGAGAAGTTTTCGAAACGTCTTGCTTTTTGAGAAACCTAATTCTATTCGAAGATTAAAAATTAAAATCAATGTTTAGTGTTGATACTGTAACTTAAAATAAAAGGTTTCTTTCAATAGTTTGTCGAATTTAATTCAAGAAGATATTTGATATTTTGAAATTTAACGATCGTTTTACTAAAACAATCAACGAACTACAGCAACTCTTGCAAACTCTACTAAAAGCAAAGATTAGTAACTCCCGGCAGATGAAGATTTGACATTAAAGTTCTCTCAACAGTCGCAACACTACAATTCCAACGATACAAGTTTTCATTATTGAAACTGAAATTGAAGTTAACTCCAGTGAACTTAACTTTGCGCTGTAATGAAATTCAAGACAAATCAACAAGTTTTATGTGAACTGGAATAATCTCTATACAAGGTGTAACATAATTGCAGCGGGATTGTCCGAAAGGGTTACCGCTACCCCGGAACACAAAGGGCTAAGGAAGGAACACGGGTGGGTTTTAGTCAGTAAGAGTCTGACACTCCCTTCTGCTCCACCCAGAGCGGGAGGGGTCATTTGATAATTTCTCATCCTCAAAAAAAAAAGGTGTAACATAATTAACAAAAGACCTCTTAGACCCAGAGTATTGAATTAAAAGCATAATACAATAACCAAAAGTTATTTTTTAAAAGCTTGCTATTTTATTAAGAAAATCGTGTTGACACTAGCATTATTTTATGCATTTAAAATTGAGTCTTATTGCCTTGAAATAAGATTTAATTTTATTTGGCTCAAGCGGCGGTTAGTATGAAAAAATAAATAATTTTTGAAAAAAATCCTATTTTGAAAGTTACTGAAATCGATTCAGTAGTCAATCATGAACAAACTACACACATCAAAAGTGTCTAGGGATCAAGCATTTTTATGCGGATTTCTTGAGATTGAGATGTGGCTTTGTAATAAATTTATGATTTTATAAATTTATATGGATCCTTTTTGGTGCATTTCATAATTTGAATCAGGAACTGTGAATCAAATTCGAGTAAAAGATGGAAATCAGCTGTCAATATTTTCCCTATAAAAACATACAACGCATTGAAGACATTATTAGTGCTACTGTTTCCCTACTACTGATTAAAACCAACGTTATTATGGAGCGGCGACGTCATTTAAGCAGGGAAGAAATGCTCAGAGCCGTGGGAATGATAGAAGCTGGTTCCCGGCAACGTACTGTGGCTTTAGCTCTGAATACAAGTCAGAGTGTTATCAGTCGACTTTGGACACGTTACCGAAGCACTGGTACCGTGGCTGAGCGCCATGGAGGACGGTATCGCTGCACCACACGGAGACAAGACCGATACATTCAAATCTTAACTCGAAGAGCTCCAACAATAACCGCCATGATGTTAGCCGTGAGGCTTCATCACTCTTCAGGGAACTTAATTAGCGACCAAACAGTCAGAAACCGCTTGCATGAAGTGAACCTTCATTCCCGAAGACCGCTACGGGTACCACCTATAGCAATGCACAATCGTAGGATTCGATATCAATGGGCTCTTGAACACAGAAATTGGGCAGAAGAACAATGGCGTTTCGTGTGCTTTTCTGATGAGTCTCGTTTTGGTATGAGACCGGATACAAGACGTATACGACACTGGAGAACCCCTGGACGCCAACAGCGATTAAAATCCTGCCAGGAAGTCCATCCTTATAGTGGTGGAACCATCATGGTATGGGCGGGTATTTGGATCGGCGGAAGAACTGAGTTGATTTGGATCAGAGGCAACCTCAACGCTCAAATTTATGCTGAGACGATTGTATCAGACGTCATCGTTCCTCTACAAGTGCAAATCGGTCCCTTATTTCAGTTAATGCATGATAATGCACGACCGCACACCGCAAGAGTTGTAAGACAGACTCTCGCCGCAGCTAACATCAATGTCCTGCCCTGGCCTGCTCAGTCGCCAGACTTGAACCCGATTGAGCATGCATGGGATATGCTACAGAGAAGAGCTCTGCCGAATATGGAGGGTATCCAGTCGCAAGAAGACCTTTTTTTGTTGTTGCAACGAACATGGGCGGCCATTCCACAGCGTGATTTGGATGAACTCATTTTGAGTATGCCAAACCGATGTTCTTGTGTTGTTAGTGTTCGCGGTAGAAACACGGATTATTAATTGTTTAAGTTACCCAATAAAATTTTAGAGAAAACTGTTATTTCAGTCTTTTTTTCGAACTTTTGTGTTAGTGGTTCAAATGTCAAAAATCCCTTTATTAGGAAAATGGCAAATTTCTTTATTAATGCAAAGGTGACTTGGTTTATCGTTAGTGTGACAAACGAAAACACTTTATTTGATGAATCCTTAAAGAAAATTTTAATTAATATCAATCAGGAGAAAAGTTATTGCAAAAATATATGTTGATCCCTAGACACTTTGATGTGTGTACTTTCAGGACTTGCGTTTATTCTGTTACACCTTGTGTATAAAACCTCGAGAGAATAGTTCCAGACACATCCAATACCCAATGAGTGTAAACCCAGCGATAATAGAAATTCAATAAGAGCCACAGAATCTAAATGACCGTTCCGATTCAACTATTGTTTGGTTGAGCGGTCCGTGCCAATTTGATTGCGCTACGAGTATCTGGAAGATTTATTTCTTCGTTTTTCGACCTTCTTACAGCGGGTTTCCAATTCATATAGAATACATCGCGCGTGCCTGATATTATAGGATTTCCCATCGGAAAAAATGACGAAACATAAAAACTTTAATCAAAATTCCTTCAAAAAGTGCTCACCTTCGTTAATAATAAAATGAACCATTGCGCAAAATATCATGCTTTTGGACCTAGTAATTTAGGCTTTGCGTTTTTGTCAGTGAATGAATGTGTGAAAACTTAAGTACCTATAAGAATTTTAGTAAGTAGATTTAGCAGTTGTGTTTTCTGTGCTTAGAGGATCAGGGGCAGCAACGGGTTTTACACACAGTCCCACGATGCAGGCATCATCTCAGGGTGTAATTTTAATCACCGTTTTACTCTTAAGGGTTCATTGTACTCATCATTATGAACAACTTTCACTACGAGAACAAACATGAAATCGCGAAAAAAAATCAGCTGTTCCCTGCATTTTGACGAGTTATGCGAACATTAAATGTAGGGAACAGCTGATTTTTTTTCCCAATTTCAGGTCATACCGTCACATTCGCTACTCGTGCGTGAAAGCTGTTTCAGTTCTTCCAACAAACCTACCTATTACGACTACATGCAGAATTTCAAAATAATAGCCTCTCCGAACGATTTCGATCACGGTGGCTAATCTCAATGGAGATTACCCAGGTACACAGGATATATTATAGTGCACAAGCGTGCGCGCAGAAACAGGTCCACTTCCTCTTCCCTCACTCTCATAGTCCGATGGGACGGCAATCCGACACAACCGGAGAGACATCAGGCGCAGGACCAACGGCTTAACGTGCTTTCCGAGGCACAGGGGGTATCTCATCGCCAACTTCCAAACTGTTACTAAGAAATTCCTAATGGAAAAACTCAAGAACACTTTGCCCGACTTGGGAATTGAACTCAGCAGTCGCACTTGCGACCATGAGACCAACGGGGCAGTTGAATTTCATAATGGATATAACAAACCGTATTATCCTTACATTTAATTACCCATTACGATTATAACGCAAGAATTTCCTCAAGCAGTAAAATGAAAAGCTATTTTCAGACCCGAAAATCTACGAATCAAAGAACAGCACCCTAATTCACAACCATACGACAAGCTATCGTATCGAAAATGACACATTTCAATAACCTGATTTGCCTTGCACCCGACAGCAAACAGCCGTCGGAAGAATATTGGTCGTCTATTTGATTTTAAAGTGACAAAATTTTCGGGTTTTGGACTTGTGAACAGGGTTTAGAGGACTCGTACGATAACATTGATTGATGATCGATACGGTACGGAAGCGTATCGAATGGTTGTGAATCAGGAGGGTCTGTACTCTGAAAATACATTACTTGTGAACAATGGGCTATATTTAAATACCGCAGTCGTTCATGTCATTCTCAGATGTATTTTATTATACGGGCATTCCGGTCGATTTGCCCGGGTATGGGCTGGGGAGGTGTAGTCCGGATAGTAATGTTATGATTGTATCTCTTGACAGTTTAGATGTCCAGTCGTAGATACGTAACAGAGTTGGGGCTAATAGCCAAAACGAGTAGGTTACTTCTGAGTCGTCACCATATTTGCCTTCGGTTTGAGAGGTCATTGAAACCTATCTTCATTGGTATTTGTCTCATTAGTCTAGTACTAGGTCTGAAGTTTCAACGGTGTTCTAGAAAATGTATTCTACTTTAGAGGCAAATTATTACTAAAATAATTAGGAAAATAAATAATAATGTTTATTTGGAAGCTACAGTTAATATTCCTTTAATGTTAAAATCATGTAATGGTAGACTCCCCGAAAATCTACGAATGGCAGTACTTTGGATAATGGGCTATATTTAATACTCAATGTCATGCATGCCATTCTCAGATGTATTTTATTACTACCATCATCTACATACAGAGCCTTTTCCCTATAATGTTGGGGTCGGTTTCTAATCTTACCGGATGCAGCTCGCGAGCTCACCACACCAGCATTTGAGATGAGCTCTTATTTTACAACTTTACAAGGTAATATGTGGGCCGATCCCGGCGGCACTGCAATGCCAGGCCGACCCGCGACGGGAGTGGAGCGAGCCCCGAACATCCCGTCAGCTTACAAAAATCAGTTTAATATACTGGTCCCTCAGTGAGGGAACTTTCAGATATTAAGCTGAAAAGAACAGATACTACACTTTGATCTTAGCCAAAAGGCCGAGAAGCGATATCATACTAAGAGTTCGCGAGGGGGGTAAGTCAATCGCAGAGATTCTTAATACCGCGATTCAGTTTTGCGCGTCATATGAACAGCCCCATCTATCGAGGCGATGTGAAACCAAACGTACGTGTTGTTGTGGTTGGCATTGAGTGAGTCAACAGCTAAGAGAGTTGTTATCTTTATCAACAAATGGTCAGTTACTTATTACAGCTAACAAAAGTTACTATTTTAATAATAGTAGACTTTCAGTTAACGTAAAAAATTAAAATTTATCATGAATTTCTTGCATCTCGTTTACACTACTTGGTGATGGTGTCCTAAGCCACGTTAGTTGACAATAATATGTAATGGCCCCGATTCTGTTGTTCACAAACTAAATTAAGTTTAAGTTCAGTGCATCTTTTTTTTTTCTATTTCATTATGAAAAGGACAGAAGATAAATATTAGTTTAGTCCTGTCAAATTAGTCAGCGCCTGACGTAAATTGACGTATTTTTAGTAGTCAATTTTTTAATCACGTCTAAACTTGTCTATAGATTATCTAATTTGACAGGACTAAACTAATATTTATCTTCTGTCCTTTTCATAATGAAATAGAAAGAAAAAGACACACTGAACTTAAATTTAGTTTAGTTTGTGAACAACAGAATCGGGGCCATTGTCTTCTTAAACGTTTGCTACAGAATCCTTCTAAACGATTTTTTTTTATTTCCTACAGTGAAATTCTTCTCCTTTAAACATATTATTATATTAATCACAGTTCTCTTAACACACATTTTAAGAGCGGTTCCGCACTACATCCGATACGAATCCGAATTGGGAATGTTTTAAATTCGAACGGATAGAGTTCGGATCTAGTGCGCAACCCCTTATACAAATAGGACTACGGTCACTTCGGACCGGTATTTCTCGGTTTCGGATCGGATGCAGTGCAGAATCACTATTATGCTTCTCTCAAGTTCCACGACACACAGACCTCGCCTTGACAACAACAAGTTGCGTTCTATTACAATTCACTACCTGTATGTACGTTACTATCGGTTAACACAAGCTATTGTTTTCACATCGCATTCTTCCTTATAGATTCCGTGACAGATGGAATTACCTGTTTTTAGATCAGTAAACACGTTTATTGCTAAGATTTACAATGTTACAATGTTTTCTTTCATTGTTAGTTGTAAGTAATTGTATCAGAAATAGATCTTTATAATTACCTTATCTTACCTATTAATGATGTTATGCAGTGGCGTAGCTTGTCCTAAAGAAGCCCTATGTCAAATTTTTTTGGGGCCCTTTTCATGGTTCCTAATTTTTTTTTTTGGAAGTCTTCTGAGAAGAACGGATGTTCATTTATTTATTTAATACTTCAAGCACATACATGTTCAGAGGCGGACTTAATGCCATAGGCATTTTCTACCAGTCAACCTTTGGATGCAGAGACAAACAGTAGTAGGTTCGACTATTTTAAATATTTTAAATATAATACGCAGAAACCTATTTAAACTATAAATATAATATATACCTAAAATTACATATAAATATAAGCACAAATAAATATAAGTACATAAATAAATGAATATACTAAAAAGAAATAAGACAAACAACGAGAAAATATTAGCGTTGTGATGATACAGCCAACTTCTTGCGAAAGTGCTCGATAAGAAAATAAATAACCAATCACAGTACGTCAATAGGGAGACGCAGCAGAAGTACAGACGCCAGCACATCAAGCTACCCCAATCTGTCAAATTTTCCCAATTGAATATAAACCTTATTTCTTTGTAATAAAATTGAAAATCTATCAAAGAAATTTGACAGATTGGGGTAGCTTGATGCGCTGGCCTCTGTACATAGTATAATGACTTTATTGCTGACGTTCTTCAGAAAGGTTAGGTGCACAGGTATTCGCAACCGGCGTGCGTCTACGACCAAAATGTGTGAACGCAAACGAAGCGTCGAAGCAAAAGGAGTAGGTATCTAAAGATTGTAGCGTTCTGTACTTTTAAGTATGAGTAAATCACAGTACACGGACCACGCTTCCCTTATCTTTCCTTATAAATTCCGATGCCCATCCTTCAGTCAGTAAACGCTATTAGGGACATTTTGGCCTTGTTCATGTGACAGCGCCCGTGAAAAATGGGTCATTCAATGTCCAGAATTTAACTTATGGAGCGGCCATTCTGTATAGTACACACACTTACGTGTCTCGGCTTATTTAAATTATTTTATTTTGGTTATTTGCTGTACTCTTAACGCGTACGGTTTTTTTTACAACATTCTCAGATATAATTATAAATTCAACATTAATGATGTAAGTAACTAATATTTTTGTAAAAATATAATTTAAAAAAGTGTCCGTGGAGCTTCTTGCCCCTTCTCCATAGGTACCTACGCTTTGGAATAGCTTCATATTTTCTGACTGACCGACTTCTTGAAAATTCAAAAGTGCCTGTGTTCCTGTACGCACGGCTACACATCAAGCTATACATAACCAGTATAAGCTGACTTCTGATTGTACGAAAAACCTATACAATGCGAGGTCAGCTAAAACTGGAAATGTATAGCTTGATGTGTAGCCGTGTGTACTATAGCATCTACCTACTACAGACCTGTATATATACATACATATACTTTACATACATTCACATTTATTCATTATACTCTTTTATCAAGTTTACATCTTATTTTGATTTCGTATTCAAGCTCAGCTTTGTTTAGAAGTTCAAAGAAAATAGTCCTATCCATGATTAAAAATTAATATTAAATGAGGATAAAATAGTGTTAAAGCTTATGTGAGGATTTTGTTTAATTTAGTGTAAACCTTAGTTGATCCTATTAAGATTTTCTGATTATTTTCTCCCCTTATCCTTAAGTAAAAACAGGAAATGTCACGGTAAGTCTCTAAAGAAGGGCACGATGTGACTGATGTGAATAATATATTGCGTCACCTGCACCCTAATTGCGTAACACACTATCTATCGGAATCTGAATCATTTTGAAGCAAATTGCTAATCCATTGCTTCATACGTTCGAAAAATTTGTCTGCTCAACATGTAAATAACGCAATGAATGTTGTTGAACTGTTTAAATGAAACCGATTCCGATTGATAATGTGTTACGCAATTGCCCCGCTGTAGTTAGGTAGCGAATAATAATACTTTAAAATTGTCTGTGTGTTGGTTTCGGCCCATTGTACGCCTTAACTTTGTACGGAACCCAAGGTCCCGAGATATGTTAGACATTTCAAAAAAATAGAAAGTAACTGTTCGCCAAGGTTAAGGTCTTTTTGCCGCATATCGTAACTTAGCTTGGGTTACTTAACTCTAAGTATGTGTAACAGATAAGTCTGTTGAATAGTGAAAGTTTTATAGCAGAAGAACTGTAGAAAAGACAATATTAATAATCCATGTAGAAGAATTCTGCAGCCAAATTTTAAGGAACATACCTATAACATGGGTTTAGGAACGAGGACACAAACTATAATGGTAAACGATCTCGTTTAGAATAAAAAAACATTTAAATTTGAAATACTTATTCAAATTTTATAATTCAGCTGAAAGCAATCTGATTTAGAAATCTAAATGAGCTAAGTCTGCTATTGGTAGCTTTTGTTATAATTATGTATGAAATTGTAGCCGATAATCATAGTTCACTCTAAATCACACCAACGGCCATTTGGTTTCACAGTGCCTCGATAGATGGCGCTGTTCATATGACGCGCAAAACTGAATCGCGGTGTTAAGAATCTCCGCGTCTGACTTACCACCCTCGCGAAATCTTAGTATGGTATCGCTTCTCGGCCTTTTGGCTAAGATCAAAGTGTAGTATCTGTTCTTTTCAGCTTAATATCTGAAAGTTCCCTCACTGAGGGACCAGTATATTAAACTGATTTTTGTAAGCTGACGGGATGGTCGGGGCTCGCTCCACTCCCGTCGCGGGTCGGCCCGGCATTGCAGTGCCGCCGGGATCGGCCCGGCATTGCAGTGCCGCCGGGATCGGCCTACATAATGCCTTGTAAAGTTCTAATTAAGTTCATAACTCAAGTCATCGATGATCATTGTGGTCTTTGTTGTGGACTGCTTAGGTCCGGTAGACGATGGTTGACACTTGACAGTTGCCATGATGGCTATAAGCTGTATAATCTGCCTATTTACAGTATTTGAGAGTGGTATATAAACAGTAATATTTGCAGTGGTCGCCAGATTCGCTGTTAATATGTCGTATAGCGTGTGTATGCAGTGGGCAGCTGAGATCTTGCCAACATCAGTAAAAGGATCAGGAGTGTCCATTGTACATATTTGTGGATACGTAGTCGTGTACGTTACCCCAGCAAGAAAGTGTCTCCTATTATATGAGTAGAACGTATAATTTGTGCCTCATCTGCTGTAAATGTGCCCCCAAATAAAAAATGTGTGCCCCTATCGTTTTGGAAAAAAACGGAAAAAACTATTCCTGCTAGGGTAACGTTTTTCTAGCAGGAAAATTCTAAACGAATGATCGGAGAGTGAAAAATTGTGCATGGCCAGAGAGCTTATATGTGTGCCAAAATGTGCCCCCAAAAATAAAATCTGTGCCCCTTCAGGTTTTCGAGATATTGCATTTCCTGCTAGGGTAACGTTTTGATGAATCGTATATCTCTAAAACCATTGCATGTGCCCCTGTAGAATAAACATACACGAGTAGCTCTTAATGTGTGCCCCTTAGTGGCCCAATTAGATAAATGAGTACTATGTTTAGATTTAATTATAAAGTAGTAAAATAAAAATAGATTGTAGGTCAGTCTAGGTACTTGACCCTTACCATTGACGTGGTCCGGCCAGCACTCGAGCGCTGGCTCGGGAGGAGGCACGGCTCTCTGTTGTTTCGGGTGACGCAGGTACTCTCGGGCATGGTTGCTTCGGGAAGTACCTGTGTAGCATAAACAGGGAACCGGATGACCGGTGTCACCACTGCGTCGACTGCCGGGAGGACATGGCTTGGTATATGCTGGCAGAGTGTGCCGCTTGGGAGGAGCCGCGCCGTGCCCTCATCTCAGAAGTAGGCAGTGACTTGTCGCTGTCCGACGTAGTCGAGTCGATGGTCGGAACAGTCGTCCCGCAGGAGGCTGCGGAAAGGGAGAGGGAGAGGGAGATCTCGTCCACTCACCCAGCCCGCAGCAGGCACACCGGGCGTCGGTGGCGGGCGGATAACGCCCTCTTCCAGCCCCCCTAAATGGGTCCAGGGGCGATGGACTCGGGGACGTCCGTCGCCCCCCATACATCAGGACCCGAGGTGCCCCTCTTAGACGTCGCGGGGGAGTCAAACACCTTACTCCCCCCTGACCCGAGGAGGCCCGCAGTACAGGGTGGTTTTTAGTCAGTAAGAGTCTGACAGACAACCCTCTGCCCGCCCCAGGGCGCAGGACATCAATGAGGATTATCCACCCCGGAAAAAAGGTACCACCACCACATGGCATTTACCACTTACCATACATTAATAGAAAGGAAAATAGCCTATAACCCCATTCCATCTTGAGACAAGGGATTGAAAATCTTATTGGTCAAAGTAGTTCTGAGGAAACCATAAGAAGAGATAGGTGTTGTGTCCTGTCGTTAACCACACGCCATCATAGATCATCACCGATCCTCACCCTCTCTTAAACACAAGGTTACTTAAAACAATTAAAATTCATAAATTCACTTAGCTAAAACCTGAAATGCTTACTAATCCGATTCTATTCCTAACCTTCCATTAACAACTATAATCGTCTCATTACTTATTCACGTTGCGGTACCGGTGGTGATTGAATATTGAATCGATCGTGTCACATGGGAATTGGCAAGAGATTTTATATCTCCAACACTCAGATTAGAATATGAATTCTTGATATTGGTAGGCTACGGCTACATTGTCGCGGTAACGCGAACTACAGTTTGCTCTCTCTCTCTCGCACACCGATCGAAGTCTCGCTTACAACAGACAGCACGCAAAGTGTAGTTCACGTTATCGCGACAATGTTATCGTAGCAGTACAAATTTTGATGAAAGATTGTAATCTTTTTTGTCTCATGTATGCTTTGTTAAAAAGCCAGTTAGTTAGCATGGTAGCAAGGCTGTCTGAATAGTATGGTAGTTTGTGTGTGATATAAAAGTTTCACAAAAATAATTACTAAGCTGTGGTTTACTTCAATAGCACAGATATTGTTCCAACTTTAATAATTTAACAATGATAGTAAGGTACACCAACTGTTTACAATTTCCATAAATAAACCTATGACATTGGTTTTGATATTGCATGAAATAACATTTTCATAAGGTGACTCCATAATGCTGCATCAAATATTTGGTTACAAATTAATGTCACAGAGATTACATCTTGAACACAAAGGAAACAAGGCACTAACACTTGCCAACAGAAAACACTTCACAATTCGGATTCGAAACTTTCGTTAACTTCACCTCTTTTCTGTTTTCTGAACTCCAGAAATGGTAACGTCCAAAGTCGCTGGTTCTTTGCAAGTTCCTCTGCATCATCAAATGTATGTGGCATGTCTTTTCTTGCTGTCTCAGGTAACCCAAGAGCAACCAAAGCACCTAATCCGGCAATAGAGCCCACTACCACTAAAGGTAACCAGTATATGTATACTTTCAAGTACACAATGTATGGCGATAGAACTGTGGCTACGTATCCACAAATATGTACGATGGACACTCCTGATCCTCTTACTGATGTTGGCAAGATCTCAGCTGCCCACTGCATACACGCGCTATACGACATATTAACGGCGAATCTGGCGACCACTGCAAATATTACTGTTTGTATACCACTCGCAAATACTGTAAGTATGCAGAATATACAGCTTATTGCCATCATGGCGACTGTCAA
This sequence comes from Globia sparganii, assembly GCA_949316385.1. NCBI lineage: Eukaryota > Metazoa > Arthropoda > Insecta > Lepidoptera > Noctuidae > Globia > Globia sparganii. The sequence goes on from OX438654.1 coordinate 2,907,736, forward strand.
CCATCGTCTACCCAAGCAGTCCATAACAAAAGCCACAATGATCATCGATGGGCACTCAGTAAAAGAAACCAATGAGAAAGACATGAAAAAGTCGAAGTCTAATTGACCTATACTCCTCACCAGTCCATCAAAAACAATAGTACAACACATGAACTCAATACATACTAGTATAAACATTTTTCTAATGACTGGCCTCTTTAGAATCTCTAAACAACTCTCAGATTGTTCTTCTCTCGCATTCATTGCTGATAGTTTAAATTGTTCGATGACTTTTGCTGGTATTTCCTTTTTATTAATCCGACCGATTATAAGAACTTTATTTACAGCTTCATCAATGCGGCCTTTTGATAACAACCATCTTGGACTTTCTGGTAAGTATAATGGTGTTATTAAAGCTAAGGCTAGGGGTAAACTAGTGACTAGAGAAATAGTTTTCCAGTGGCCGCAAGCGAGCATCAACCAGGGCAGCACAGTGACGAATAGAGAGTAAAATGTAGCAAAGGATAAGTTTGCCAATATAGTTCTGTATTTAGGAGCGACGTATTCTAAAATGAGAAGGTACGCCATAATCATGCAGTTATCGTAAGCCATACCCATAACGAATCTAGCAGCAGCGAACTGAACCAAGTTTTGAGCATAAGTACTTGCAAATCCACCAATACAGCCGGTAAGATTGCTGATCACAGCAGATGGCACTCTCCCGAACCGATCAGCAATCCATCCAAAAATAAATCCTCCTAATATGGACCCAACGAAGAATATTGATTGAGCCGTTGCTTGGTAACTGTTCTTGTCGCAGACCCATTCAAACTCGCTTGAAATTGTAGGGTATGGTATTTCTGTTATGTTGAATTCCCATCCATATTGACACGGCACTATACTCCACGTCGGATCAGGCGTTCGTCCGGTTGCTAGCACGTCGGTCCAGTTGGCTTCGTACATCTTACATTGTGAGTATCCAAATCTTGCGTTCTCGTCTTTGGGCACTCCAAGATCCCTTCGTTGTATAGCAGTTAAGTTTTCTAACTCGGGGATCATGCACCAGTGGTTGGGTGACACTTCAGTCATGAACATCTGGGAGAAGTACACGAATGTTCCAAAGGCGTAGAAGGGAAACGTAGAGAAGAACAAGAGCCATTGGTAACGTCCACATTCACCAGCGACCGATATGAGGTCATCGTAATCTACAGTTTCTTTTGCATTGTCCACTTTGTTTTCTATATCTGCAACAGTCTTTTTTGTAGCCATTTTTGTTTATGCTTCCCTTGTTGCGTCGTCTTCGACAAACTTTATTGCACTAATTAAATAAATTTCGGTCGCGTCTTTTATTATATCGGTGACATTATTTGCAAAGATAACATACTAAACTTGTAATTGTGGTTTGTCAAAGGCTTTCTTAAACAAATATTGGCTTATCTTTGATGCGAGAATAATTTAACATAATGATGGAGATTAGGTAAGTTTCCATATGATTTATAAAGTGGGTAATTACGCGAGATATATTCCCTTTATATGTATAGCTTCTGTATGAGTAAAATTATTTTTAGAATCATCCTTTAGTCTAAGATGGTGGATGTTTTCATACGTAATCCTCGTGTTTATTACTTATAAACTCTTCTGAAGTACTTTAAAGTGCATTCACTAGACATAGTCAAACTAGTATCTTTGGTTTAAGTATACGATTTTCTTCGTTCTTTTGATCTGATGAATAATAAAGAAAATTCTTATTGGAAGACTTTCACATGTATAAAAATATACATTTTTCAGAAAAACAAATATTATGAGAGCAAAGTAAAATGATGCAATGCAACCATCATGTTAGTACATAGTGACCTCTACGCTTAATATAAATAATAGCTATAAATATGTATGTAGTAACGTTACAAACTAGTTAACAATGATTGTGTGATCTTTTATTATCACACTGTTTAAAGTTTAAACACTTTTGCACGTGCGTGTTGTATACCTACACATGTATACAACACGTAATATTGTATGAATATTACGTCTCTGAGATTATTTACGATTTTTTTCTTTTACGTTTTCACGGTTTATTTATCAAGCGTTATTTCAGGATTACTGGTTGTCTCATTAGTGTCATCGTCAGTTGACTACTTTATTGAATCATCTAAAAATACTAAGGTGGACCTAATGATTTTGACATTTTCTACCGGACAAACTGAAGCGATGAGGCACCACAAACCAAACTGCAGCTTAAACAAATAAACTCTGTTTATTCGTGGTAACGGACAGGATTTGCGGCTTGTGGTTTCAGAAACATGCACTAATGAGCAAAAAATATATATAAAATATATAAAAAAAAAATTATAAGTACATAAAAGTATATAAAAAAAAGATATACAAAAATTTATATAAAATATATATTAAATATATATTCATCGATATACAAAACAAAGTTTTGATTACCACATAAAGCTGCCACCTTACTTCCTCGTATAATCAGAATTCCCTTGAAAATCAAACTTAATAACTTTAAAATGAAATTTTACGAAGTTCATGACTTCGTTGCTAGTCCCTATAAATTTTTACTTCAGCTTTGACTTGAAACTTTTCTCCAGGGAAATTCATGTTCCGGCCGAAGATCGAAGTACGGTGCTTCAATGTATTTATTGATGTTGATTTTGCTTCAATGTAGCATTAATGATTGGTACCACAGGTTGTGTTTGCTTAAGGGACGGCGTTGTGCCTTTTACTGGTATCGGCAGAGCTTCGGGTTTTCGTTTCGAAATTAAAGACAAATATTTCTTTTTCTCGAAGTATGCTACTTTATATTAGAAACATGTGTTTACCTATATCAATTTTTTATTACTTTCGGAAGCTTGCTTTTCGATTAAAAGGGGTATCCAATACAGTATTTTGTCTGTTTTGAAGAGCTTTTCTATTCAGCGGCAAGAAAAAACAACTTTACTGAGATGGTCGTTAGTTCGATCATGCCTTTGATTAATATTATTTTCGTCATTGGTGGACAAAGCAACCACAACGAATCATGCTCATGCATTTCACTAGTGCGGAAAATGCATGGAGGTTGTAAATCAAATTTAAATAATTTATTTTCTCTTCACAAACAATGGTATCATATAAATATAGACAAGCTTAGAAAATAGTTTGTGAGAGACTGGTGTCTGCACTAGGAATTCCTGTATAGCAGATCACCAGGGTCCCACCCCACGGTCTGTAAGCATAATTAGTTATTTAGTAAATGTGAAGGGATATCTATACATATAATAAAATCGTAGGAAAGTCAAAACTGTACATTGAATATTTTTTAAAAAGAATTTTTGGGGCGTGATCTACAATCGATATCGAAGCAAAAAATATAGTTTTTAGAATTTTTGTCTGTTTGTCTGTTTGTCTGTCCGGGATAAACTCAAAAAGTACTGCATGGATTTACTTCAAATTTTGCATGAATATTACTAAGAGGTCGGGTCAACATATAGGCTACATATTATCACGCTATCACCTACAGGGGAGGAGCTGTGAATCTTTATTTTTCTTACGCATTCTGTGACAGCGTGTAATCTAACGACGCATATTTAAATGTTGTTTTTGAGTAAGCCATGCTATTATCTAGCTTTACACTATAAAAACTACGCCATTTAAGTAACTTGGGCAGAGAAATATAGTTTAATGAATGTTAGTAGTATAAAGACAATTTTAAAACAGCGCCATCTATGAGATTTCATAAAAATCAAATCAAGTTACATGTTAACATTTTTTGGAAATTAATAATTTAAATTTGATCATGTTGGCGAGGTAAGTAGTTAGTTATTCTTAAAATTCATAGATGGTGATGTGCATTTTCTACATAAAAGTTGTATCGTATAGTTCGTTTTGACAAATTCAAGTTCCAACAAACAAAACCCTCAAAATCTTGAGCATAGTTGAGGAAGACAATTTAAAAAAATGCGGTGTGTATTACAAAAAAATTATGTTCATTGATGATGATCATTTCATTTCATGACACCCTCGCGGAGGCTAGCGTCAGTGACAGTCCCAGCCGCATGCGTCATCTGTTTGCCGTCATCTTGGTGTTTTGTAGAGTCGCGAACCCGGTAGCTTTTTGGTTATGCTAAGGTGTGTGTGGGTAGACTTACTGGGTCTGAAGAAAAGATGGTCCAATTGGTAGTCCAACACTTTAATGTTCCACACAGTCACTCTACACAACAATGTTTGAAGCAGTATTTAGAAGGCACAGTGAATAGCGAGCGAGTTCAACAAGCAGTAAGCACGAGAAAGTACGATAAAATTTACACAGCGATTTAGTGTGGGTATATCGAGATCGCGATGCGCGAGCGGGCGTGCGTCCGACGGCTCAGGTAGATCGGGACTGGCGACCCGCAACTTCCGAATGTGTGGTGAAGGAAAGTTATGCGTGCGCGCATGTAACTTCACGCGCCTTCTACCGAGGGACTCAGCAGGCGACGCGCGTGTCCAGTGTACTACTATTGTATATTGATGACGGACGGAACGGACGGTAAACGTAGTAGTGGAAATAAATAAATATTATAACAGATGCTACTAATTAGTGTTTAGTGTTTTATGTTTATAAGTTTAGTGTATATTGTGTGTTTGTGTTTATTAGTGTAGGACGTGTATAAATATATTATAAACATATTGTAAATATAATGTGAGTCACCTACATCACTCCCCTCCAGAGACCGTGCTACGGGCGATAGTAGTCCGGAAAATGGACTCTTCTGCCGGAACGAGTGGTTTTAACTGCTGGAATGGAAGGTGGTGGCTCTAGGACAGGTTTATTTGGGATAGGGGTGTCATTGGTGTCGGACAGTATGTAGGCTGGCTTTAATCGGTCTAAAGATACTGTGACGGGTTTACCCTTTACTTTAATTTTATAAACTTTGGCACCTCTTTCGATCACCTCATAGGGACCAGTGTATGCTGGGTGAAGTGCACCCCTCAACGCATCGTCCCGAAGAAAGACATGAGAACAAGATGACAGATCTTTGTGAACAAAGACTTTTTCTTTTTTTGAGTGGTGCGACGTGGGAACTGGCTGTAAATTGTTGGCAAATGATCTGATACGGGCTGTAAAGTCAGTTATATCAGTCGTACATTTGTCAACCTTATGGCCAAAGAATTCACCCGGCAGCCTTAAAGGTTCGCCGTATACTAACTCGGCGGAAGATGATTGAAGGTCTTCCTTGAAGGAACTTCTTATGCCGAGCAGTACAAATGGCAAGGATTCGATCCAGCTACTATCAGCGTGGCACTTTATTGCTGCTTTAAGCTGCCGGTGGAATCTTTCGACTAAACCGTTGCACTGAGGGTGGTATGCAGTGGTCTTGCGATGCCTAAATCCGATGGCCTTTGCGAGGTACTGGAAAATACCAGACTCGAATTGTCTACCACGATCAGTGACAATATCGGTTGGGCAACCAAATCGTGCTACCCATCCTGACAGAAACGCTTTGGCCACAGTTTCCGCAGTAATATCGGTAATAGGGACGACTTCAGCCCATCGCGTGAAGCGATCGACAAGTGTTAGACAATACCGGTATTCATTGGATGGGGGCAATGGGCCGACGAGGTCTAGGTGGACATATTTGAATCGCGCTGAAGGCAGATCGAGGGTACCCAAAGGGGTCGAAACGTGTCGATTGACCTTCGTGCGCTGGCATGCCAAACATGCCTTAGACCAATCGCGACAGTCTTTCCGCATCTGTGGCCAAACGTAACGCTGTGCTACAAGTTTAGCACTTGCGTTAGCGCCAGGATGGCTTAGCGAGTGCAACGAGTCAAAAATTTGTTTGCGCAATGGTTTCGGAATGATGGGTCTGGGAGTCGCTGTGCTGACATCGCAGTACAATTCAATACAACTTCCAGGAATTATCATTTTCTTAACGTGCAGGGAAGAATCTCCTGTGAGTAATTGTGCCAGTTCAGAGTCGGCATCTTGTGCTTTGGCTAGTACATCCAAATCTACTGGGCTTTGCAATTCGTCGATACGGGAAAGTGTGTCGGCTACGACGTTGTCTTTCCCAGCGATGTGTTGAATGTCGGTCGAGAATTGAGAAATGTAGTCCAAATGTCTGTACTGTCGTGGTGAGCAGTTACTTTTCCGATGATGGAAAGCGTAACATAACGGCTTATGGTCAGTATAGATGGTAAAGGTGGTAGCAGCTAGCCAATGTTGAAAGTACCTAATGCTTTCGTAGATAGCAAGGAGCTCTCTATCGTACGGTGAGTGTTTTTGTTGTGATGAGCTCAGCTTGCGGGTGAAGAATGCCAATGGCTGCCAATTACCGTCTTTGAATTGCTGCAAGACACCACCGATGGCAAAATCAGACGCATCCGTGACTAGGCCCAGTTTGGCATTTGAGTCAGGATGTGCCAACAAAGCTGCATTACAGAGGCTATCCTTACACTCCTCAAAGGCCTGTAACGAGGTTCCGCTTATGTCGACGGGCTGAGAGGCTTTCACGTTGCCGGTCAGTAGGGCATGTAAAGGTGCTTGGGTCTGGGCAGCGCGTGGTAAAAATCTTCGGTAAAAGTTAATCATGCCCAGAAACCTTCTTAGTTGCCTAGCAGTTTTAGGCACTGGGAACTCCCTAATTGCTTGCACCTTGCTTTCCAAAGGCTTCGTTCCGTGTTGCGAGATGCGATAGCCTATGAATGTTACCTCTGGTACACCAAATACGCATTTGGCGGTGTTAATGAGCATACCGTATTCCTTCATCCTTGTGAACAGTTGGTGAAGGTGCTCTTCATGTTCTGCCTCGTCCCTAGAGTACACCAGGAAATCGTCTAAATATGGGTAGCAGAACTCCAGGCCACGAGTCATTTCGTCAACAAACCTTTGGAAAGTCTGCCCGGCGTTCCTCAGACCGAACGTCATAAACGGAAACTCGAAAAGTCCGAAGGGTGTAGTGATGGCGGTCTTTGGAATGTCCTGCTCAAATACCGGTATCTGGTTATAAGCTTTAACAAGGTCGATAGTGGAAAAGATCTTACAACCAGATAGACTGTGGGCAAAGTCATGTATGTGCCTGATTGGGTACTTATCTGGAACTGTCCTTGCGTTGAGCAGCCTATAATCACCGCAGGGACGCCAGCTATTGTCTTTCTTTGGGGCGAGGTGGAGTGGCGACGACCAAGGGCTCTCTGATGGTCGGGCTGTACCGTTTGCCAGCATTGCCTCGAACTCAGCCTTGGCGATTTTCATTTTATCCGGGGCTAGTCTGCGTGGGGAACAAGATACTGGGGGGCCTGATGTGGTGCGAATGTGATGTGCTGTGTTGTGTTTTGGTGTGAATGGTGCGCCTGCTGGCCGTGTTATTTCGTGAAATTTGGATAGCAGTTTTCGGTACTTGCATTCGCCAGTCACGACCTTTACACTAGGAATTAAGCTATCAGGAGAGGCGATAGATGCTACAGCTGACAAACTAGTAGTGCCGTCTATTATGCGTTTGTTGCGAATATCTATGATTAAATTAAAAAATGACAAGAAGTCAACTCCTATAATGGCTTTAGTGACGTCAGCAACAATGAAGCGCCATGGAAAATCCCTACGAAGGCCTAAATTTAGCACAACCTGGAGGTAACCGTAGGTGTCGATTGTTGAACCGTTGGCCGCACACAGCTGGTAGTCGGTCTTCGCACGACGATGTTGTGGGAGCGCGGATCGAGGGAAGACGCATAAGTCGCTTCCAGTGTCCACTAGAAATTGGACTTTCGACCTGCGGTCTGTCACGAACAGGCGACCAGTTGTGGAAGGGCAATCTTCAGTCGCCATTATTGACTGCCCGTTTCGTTTCCCGACGTGTAATCACACGGGCGGACGCATTTCTTCGCGTGGCTACCGAATTTGTAGTGGTACCAACACCGCGGAAACTTCTTGTAGTTGGACTGCGACCTCTGTGACGGGCTGCGACTTCTGTGGCCGGAGGTCTGCCTGGTGCGTGGGCGGGAGCGATTCTGCCTTTCAGTGGTCAGTGCGTCGACTTTCCTAGTCAGCTCCATGATGAGCTTCATCATGTCCGTCTGTGGGTCAGCATGTGATGTGGATGCCGCTGCGACTTGCGGAGTAGGAGGTGCCATGTCGTGGACTCTATCAGCGAGGTCCGCGAGCTCGGTGAGGGACAAGGTCATTTGCGATGCGATGATCGTCTGCAGGTTACCTGGTAAGCGACTCGTCCATATGGTGCGGAGGAAATCCTCTGGGATTGTTGGTCCCGCTAGGTTCCGTAGGTGCCGCAAGAACTGAGACGGTTTGCGGTCACCTAGTTCCTCTGACTGAAGAAGCTGCTTTACCTTCTTTTCTTTGGAGACTGACAGGCGCTTGATCAGCTCACTCTTCAGCTTCTCGTAGGCACCAGTAGCAGGAGGCGCGGTTATGATGTCTTCTACTTCCACGGAGTACTGGCGATCCAAGTTAGCGAGGACGTAGTGAAACTTGGTGTAGTCGTCCGTTATTCTGGCCAGCTTGAATTGGCCTTCTATTTGGCAAAACCATATAGTGGGCTTTTCAGGCCAAAACGGTGGTATACGGACGCCTACTCGAAATAACTCCAATGACGGATGTTCGGGTTCCGGGTCAGTGGAAACGCGCGCAGATTTAATCGGCTGGTGGCTGGTGCGCTGGCCGCGCTGCGATGTTTCTGTATCGCTACCGTCGCTGCCCATGACGACTACTAACTCTCACTGCACTCACTATTATACGAATGTTCTGAACGGGGTCACCAGTTTGGTTATGCTAAGGTGTGTGTGGGTAGACTTACTGGGTCTGAAGAAAAGATGGTCCAATTGGTAGTCCAACACTTTAATGTTCCACACAGTCACTCTACACAACAATGTTTGAAGCAGTATTTAGAAGGCACAGTGAATAGCGAGCGAGTTCAACAAGCAGTAAGCACGAGAAAGTACGATAAAATTTACACAGCGATTTAGTGTGGGTATATCGAGATCGCGATGCGCGAGCGGGCGTGCGTCCGACGGCTCAGGTAGATCGGGACTGGCGACCCGCAACTTCCGAATGTGTGGTGAAGGAAAGTTATGCGTGCGCGCATGTAACTTCACGCGCCTTCTACCGAGGGACTCAGCAGGCGACGCGCGTGTCCAGTGTACTACTATTGTATATTGATGACGGACGGAACGGACGGTAAACGTAGTAGTGGAAATAAATAAATATTATAACAGATGCTACTAATTAGTGTTTAGTGTTTTATGTTTATAAGTTTAGTGTATATTGTGTGTTTGTGTTTATTAGTGTAGGACGTGTATAAATATATTATAAACATATTGTAAATATAATGTGAGTCACCTACAGCTTTGTGGGAGAAGTATCGCCATCATCTGTCTGAAGATTTTCTACGAGCTTTGAGGCGTGCTACTGGAGACGAAGTCGAAGTAACTGATGAAGGCGTGCTGAACACCTGTCTCAGTTCACTTCAAGATGTGGTCATTTCTATCGGCGGCAATCCACTGATCGAATATGGGTTACCAGCTCCCCAATCATTACCGTATCACCATACGAAATGACCATGTCGCTTTGTTCTCTTCAGAGCAAAAACTTTATGACAACGTCCTTGAAAGCGTTGGGCAAAACCATGGTAAAATGTTTTTCTTGGATGCTCTTGGTGGAACAGGAAAAACATTTGTTACCACTGGCATACTTGCAGAGGTCAGGAGGCAGGGCAAAGTTGCTATTGCTGTAGCGTCGTCGGGAATCGCTACCACACTGCTTCCGAGTGGCAAGACAGCACATGCCATGTTTAAAATTCCCATCGATTTAGAGAGCGCCGAAACGCCTGTTTGTGGTGTGTCACGTAACAGCGATAAGGGACACGTACTCAAGGAATGCTCTCTGATCGTATGGGATGAGTGTACGATGGCCAATAGGAAGGCAGTTGAGGCCGTGGACAGAATCCTGCACGACATCCGCAGGAACGAACATTTGACGAGTGGTGTCACAGTTTTGTTCAGTGGTGATTTTCGGCAAGCGCTTCCCGTGGTGACGCGGGGCTCGAGGGCTGACGAGTTGAATGCTTCGTTGAAACGATCTTCGTTGTGGTCACGAGTTAGTACGCTGCGCTTCACCATTAATATGAGAGCTCGGCTCGGCGGTAATGCATGTGCTCAAGAATTCTCCGATGTCCTTCTAAGTCTTGGCGAAGGCACTCTACCAGAAGACAGGTGGTGGACAGGTGGTGCTTTCAGAGTCTCTCGGTAGAGTGGTATCCAGCTTAGAAGAACTCATTCGCTGTGTGTACGGGGACATCAGTCGTATACCGCACCAGCAGAATTCCTGGGTATGTGAGCGGGCCATTTTGATGCCCAAAAATGATCAGGCTGCAGCAATTAGCGAATGCATTCTCTCGGAAATTGAGGGGAATAAAGTGGTCTACACCTCGATAAACACTGTTGTCGAGCAAGATGACGCCACATGTTATCCCGTGGAATTTCTGAGCTCCCTGTCAGCAAGTGGACTTCCAGCGCATACCATCATGCCGAAGGTCGGTGTTCCGATTATGCTTCTTCGGAACCTATCTCCTCCGAAGTTGTGTAACCCGCCTTAAAGTCATCTCGCTCCACAGACACACCATTGAGGCGGAAATTCTTACGGGTTGTGGCGTCGGCGAGGCAGTATTTATACCACGCATTTCCCTCATACCTCATAATTTCCCATTCCAGTTCAAGCGCGTACAGTTCCCCGTGAGTGTTTGCTTCTCGATGACCTTCAATAAGTCGCAGGGGCAGATACTGAGGGCAGCAGGTAGTTCGAGTTGCTTCTCACAAGGGCAACTGTACGTCGCTTGCTCCCGCATCACCAGTCCTGACTCTCTTTACATTTTGGCTCCTGGCAGCATAACTACCAACGTAGTTTATAGAGAAGTGTTGTAACCTTTGTACGTATTTTTACTCTTTTGTGTCCTGGAATGTATTCCTGCATTATTTTCTCTATTTCCTTCAGTCACATCTTATGACTGAACTCAGCAGGATTCCCATGTTCACTTCACTTGCTTCGCTTGCAAAAAAAAAACTAATATTTTAATGCTATTTTAAAAGTTTTGTACTTATAATGCTATAGCGACACTGGCATCTTAGGTATTTTTGGTGCTGTAGAGCCTTCATGCAGACGACGTCGCGGGCAGCAGCTAGTAGGGTATAATATAAAATCAATGATAAACACACAGATTAAAAACAATAAAACAAATAAAAGAGAACTAAGTTTAAAAAGGTGATCAAATATGTTTAGGGATAGCAGGGGGTTGGACTATTTTAGATGAGTACCTAAGTAAATTCTGAGTTGCGTAAATGCCAAGTATACCAAGTATTTGACATAACTAAAAACTTGAGACGGAATAATTTGTCGCTCGCATGACTAGAAGTCCTCTCTCACTTTGTACTTGATTTGAGTTAGGAAAACTTCATTTTTCTATTCCTGGTTCTTTACATTTTGTTGCCCTTCAAAATGGGTATATTTTGAGATCCAAATAACATAGAGATACGATGGTTAGTGAAAGATGTTAATAATGACAAAAATGTAGTTGTTCTAACTCAAACCAGATAAAAATGAGATAGGAATTTTAGGCATGCGAGCGACGAATAATAATAATAATCTTTATTTTCCAGTTTAACAATTTACATTTTACACCTCATTTATCAACCACTATACTGACTTATAAATTGTAGGTTTATACACAGTTATATACCTCTGACACCCAAGCTAAGATTGAACTTGTGTTATGGGTATCAGGGCTCTCAAGTTGATACCAGGTAGACAAATACAAAGTTGATACGACAGAAAGGCTTTCCTTTAAACTGCTTATACTAGGTACCATTTTCAAGCTCTGTACCAAATATCATTTAAATTGAAACAGTAGTTTAGTCGCAAATGACTTTTTAAGTTTTTGGCCCGTTTGAACATGATGTATTTTTCTTAACAGCTGATTATGTCTATAGGCATAGGTCATGCACCTTAAAACGATAAATCTACGATACGTTGTTGCCGCTCTTACGCAAGTCATAAGCAAATACGTCCTACAAAAGAAAGTGACAATCCCATAGCAAAACATCACGCGCGTAAAAGAAATAGAAATAGGTCAGTGTGTTGCTATTGCATCTTTGGTCCTTGCGAGGGGGGCCTCTAAAAACTAAAAAACTTGGTTTTTCAGTGCGCCAACGCTATCCTTCCGGGACGTACGTTACGTAACACGGAAGTCCTGTGCCGCTATTGTTTTGTCGAACTCGTGCGCTGACAATTGTGATTTTGTTTTGTTATTGTGAATAGGACACTTCTTTTTTTTTTTATTGTGACAAGACACGTAACTTGCTATTATAATTATTTAGTGTTAGTGTTTTTTTTTGTGATTTACTGTTTTTTATTGTGATAGGACACGTAATTAAACTTTGGTTGTGTGTGTGTGTATACCTAATTAAAGTGTTCAACAATGCCTCGTCTAACTTACACGGCGTCAGAATACACTGACATGATTTTAATTTACGGTGAATGCCGTGGAAACGCAGCATTAGCTCTGCGAACATATAGAGAAAGATATGGTGACAGCCGGAATTGCCCTAGGAACGCCCGCACCATACAGTTGGCAGTACAAAGATTACGGGACAATAAACATGTAGTGCCGCAACAGGATCCCGGGAGTGCCACCGCGGCAAATACCCGCTGCATGGGACGAACGAATATTAGATCATTTTTCCCGCAACCCGACAACGAGTCTGCACAGAGCCGCCCGGCAGTTTAGATGTTGCCATAGAACCATCCACAAGGTTCTAAAACGTAACAAACGCAAACCTTATAAATATCGGAAGGTGCAAGCTTTGTTATCGAGAGACTTACCGATCAGGAACAGTTACTGCCAATGGCTATTAAATAAAACATCCGAAGACCGCCATTTCTTAACAAATGTAATATGGACCGATGAGTGTACTTTTACTCGGAACGGCATCTGGAATCGGCAAAACCTCCGGTACTGGAGTTTGGGAAATCCACACGTGTTTCGAGAATCTGAACACCAGTGCAGATTTTCTCTCAATGTGTGGGCTGGTATCCATAATAATAATATTATCGGCCCTGTTTTTATTGACGGCACCCTTACAGCGGCGAAATTTTTAGATTTATTAAGTGGTCCTGTGGCCGAGTACACTGACCAACTACCTTTAGCCGTTCATCGCAAGTTGTGGTACCAGCTGGACGGTGCGCCTCCACATTCTGTGATGGCTTCCAGGGAGCGGCTCACAGAAATGTTTGGGCAGCAATGGATCGGTCGATTCGGACCTGTTCGGTGGCCACCACGATCTCCGGACCTCACTCCCATGGATTTCTTTTTGTGGGGATACATTAAGGGTGAAGTGTATGCCTCCGAGGTAAATACAATTGTTGAACTAAAAAACAGGATTATTTTAGCATTTCACAAATTAAAGTGCTTAGCGACGGACAGTGATTTAATTAGAAAACTAAATAACAATATTCTCCGTCGGTATAATTTGTGCATTAATGTGAATGGAGGACACATAGAGAATTTAAAAGTTTAGTGTTTTGTTGTCGGCGTACTTCAAAACTATCTAACATAACAGCCAGCGCGAGCGGAGGCCTAAGCCGCCGCCCGCGCCACCGCCGGCCGCCCGCTTCGACACGAAACACATGCCGCGCCCCGGCGCGCGTGCGACGACGTTGCCACTTTGTAAGGTCAGTCGCCAGGTCCAAGTTTCTATGAAATTTGGGTTTTTCCTTTATTTACAAAGGGTGGTTGCGTTTTACTCTGATTTGTAAGCAATTTAGTTTGTTTGAAAAAAAAAAAATTCTCAATTTTGGAGCTTTTTATTTTTATACCTTATCGAATTAATACTAAACACGTATAGTATACGTAGTGTAATTTAATGCCCCTCTGTCGTATCAACTCTGTATAAGTTCGGAATTTGATAAAGTAGGATCTATAGACCGAAAAATAAAAATACATTTTATATTAATTTATACAAAAATAAAAATAGACTAATCAAAGAGAAAAACCATCTGTATAGTGTTATTTTATGTGTTGTGTAGTGTTGTGTTGAGTTGAGTAGTGTAGTGTTGTGATGTGTTTGAAAGGTGTGTGTGTATTTGATGATATGTCGGACGGGGTACTTTAGGAAAAAGGAGATGTGCGGCAAAGCTACGTATTGAGGATTTTTTCAACCTCATTGTAGCTCAGGGTTTTGATCCATTCACAGACCTTTGCCTTGCAATAAAATTTATTTAATGTGTAGATGTTACATTGTTTGTTAACAAAGTTGTATATGCGACTACCAAGGATTCTGAAATGTCGTTCTGCTAGTTTCGTTCTGTGTCTCTCTATGGGACATACGTCTGTGGTCCTACGTTTTTTTAAGCGATTGAGATCCAACTGTAAGGAAGTATGTCTGCGCAACGTACAGTTTAGCACAAAGAGCTGCCTCACGGTCATAACCTGACAATCTTTGTACAATTGATCTGTACTGTACCGATAGTGTTTAAAAGTCATGACCTTGAGAACAGCTCTCTGAGCCCTTTCAAGCTGTATCATACTTGTCTTCGATGCACCGCAGTTACACAAACATAGGCTATAGCCTATGTTTGTGTAACTCGACAAAATGTAGCATGAAGCAGTTTTTTTACCAAACAATTTCATGGTTAGCATTGTAGCATGTTAGTATTGTTAAGTACTATTAGTTTTTCTGTGGTATTGTATAATTATAACTTGGTAAACATTAGGTACAGACGCCAGCAGGTCAACCTACCCCAATATGTCAAATTTCTTTGATAGATTTTCAACTTTACAGCAAAGGAATAAGGTTCGTATTCAATTGGGAAAATCTGACAGATTGGGGTAGCTTGATGTGTTGGCCTCTGTACCTACTTCGAGAAGTGGGGGGCAGTGGTGGCTCTGTGCTACCGGCCCCGACTTACGAGATGTACGTCGTGGGTTCGAACTCAGCCAGGCGCTTTACTATGTGTTATTTATTTTAACACCATTGCTCTCAAAACGGTGAAGAAAAACATCGTGAGGAAACCGGCATGTCCTAGAACCAGAAATTCGAAGACATGTGACATCTACCAACCCGCCACGCAGGTCCAGCGTGGTGGATTACAGCCCATTCCCTCTCACAAAGAGGAGGCTTATGTCCCACCAGTGAAAACGTTATAGGCTGATTGTACTAAACATAACTACAAAGGCGGTTTTAAAAAATACCTGCTCGAATAACCGATTTTATTTTATTACTAGCTGCGCCCCGCGGTTTCACCCGCTTTAGTTTCGATTTCGTGGGAATATCGGGATAAAAAGCATCCTATTTGTTAATCCTGGTTATAAAGTATCTGTGTGTCAAATTTCATCCAAATCCGTTCAGTAGTTTTTGCGTGAAAGAGTAACAAACATCCATCCATCCATCCTCACAAACTTTCGCATTTATAATATTGGTACGATTAGTAGGATGTTAGTAGGAAGTAGGAAGTAGGATATACTAGCGGCCCGCCCCAGCTTCGCACGGGTGCTTTTTTTTTTAAATATCCGAAATTTTCTTTCATACAAACCTTGTCCTGGCAATATTCGCAATAAAATAATATTGCGATTATAAATTGAGATATAAACTATCCTATCTTTCAATTTGGATGAAACTGCACACAGTGTGTAAAATTTTATTAATATCGGTTCAGTAATTTAGGAGCCCACTGCGGACAAACAACGTGACACGTAATTTATATATGTTAAGAAGATTTATAACCCTTGTTACTAAAGGTTTTGCGAGCATTTTATATTATGTCCCTGAGTCATAAAATTGAATTGAGGGAATAGTGTTAGTATGTTGCTAGTACGTGTTTAGAATAAAGATGGCTACACCCGATGTTGTCTGTAGAATGTAGATCAAGGGATATACGTGCAATCACATGAGTGTTATTTCAGGAATTTTCTTTTAAAACGTTAGAACTTTATCAGCTAAGAATTTAATCTTATCGACCTTTCTTCCTTTTGACTCGACTGTGTTCAGAGGAAGAAAGATTATTTTTTTATTTATTAAAACATTATGCACAAGTAAAAACTATGTTCAAAGGCGAACTTAACGCCTTGGGCATTTTCTACCAGTCTACCTTAGGGTGATGCAGAGACAATACACATACATACATACATATTCCCTACTAGGTAAGTGTAAGTATCTCATTGCTCATCATAATCAGCCTATAATGTTCCCACTGCTCGGACACAGGACCAGTGGCGGACTAACAGAGGGGCGGAAGGGGCGGCCCGCCCAGGGCCTCCGATCTTGGGGGGCCCCCAAATGCCTCCGCGTTCCCCTGATGAAATCCTAAACAAGACTTTAAAAATGTGCTTAGTTCTTCCATAATTTCATCAAGATCAAAACACTTCAGC
This sequence comes from Globia sparganii, assembly GCA_949316385.1. Classification (NCBI taxonomy): domain Eukaryota; kingdom Metazoa; phylum Arthropoda; class Insecta; order Lepidoptera; family Noctuidae; genus Globia; species Globia sparganii. The sequence continues at coordinate 2,924,115 of OX438654.1, forward strand.
CATCTAGACTTTTTATGCGATACTAATTGAGAAAGGAGTTGTTCGAAACTTAAACTAATTAAAAATTATCTTCAATCTACAATGGGTCAAGAGCGACTGGTTAATCTAACTGTACTTTTAACAGAAAGAAAAATTTCCAAAGAAATCGATTTCACAGAAGTTATTGAGGAGTTCAGTAAATTGAAGGCACGAATACACATAACACGCTACAAAAAAAAAAAAAAAGTATCGTTGATTTTTTTTGTCGATCGATTCGTATTTTATTTTTCTTACCCATATCCTTTCCCTATTGTAGGTATGTGTTTATTTAGCCGAAATAATTTAATTCGAATTTAAATTTCACTTGCCAGATTTTAACGAAATAAACATAAAAAACTAAATTTTTTTTAAAGCTGGGGGGCCTCATTCAGCTTGGTCGCCCCGGGCCTCTGGCGGGCTTACTCCGCCACTGCACAGGACACAGGCCTCCTCTCTGTGAGAGGGAGAGGGAAATCTCTGAGAGGGGGAGGGGAATAGGTTTATGAGTATCTTTATATTTAAAATATTAATTCCTCAATTTTCATGATAGCACCTACCACTGTTTGTCTCTGCATCACCCAAAGGTTGACTGGTAGAAAATGCCTATGGCATTAAGTCCGCCTTTATACATTTATGTGCTTGAAGTGATAAAGTTACATCAGTATATATTTCTTCAAATACACTTGTAAGTATAACATACTTAAAATAATAATAATATCTACAAGTATATAAAAATAAGGGGTAATAATCAAAGGGCATCAAAAAAAAAAAATAAAGTGATAAATAAATAATAAATTCGGAAATCCACTACGCGGGCCCAGTGCGGGTTGGTAGATATCACACATCTTCTAATTTTTGGTTCTAGGCCATGCCAGTTTCTTTAATAATTTCCTTCGCCAGAGCAGTGGTGATGAAATAATTTGCACAAAGTAAAATGCCTGTTTGGGTTGGAACATACAACTCATAAGTACCACTACCACCATCACCACCACTGTGCCATCACTTCTCCTCATTGCTAGTATTTTGCTCATCTAACTAGCTCTAAATCCACGATCCATTTATCTACCCAATTAACCTCGAGTCTCGTGTGTTATTATGGAGTAACGGACGAGAAAATATAAATGGTTATATTTTGACTAAGTCATCATCATCATCTGCCTAGCCTCCCAACTATGTTGAGGTCGGCTTCCATTCTAACCGGATGCAGCTGAATACCAGTATTTTACATGGAGCGACTGCCTATCTGACCTCCACAACCCAGATACTGGGTTAATACAATACCCCTTGGTAAGACTGGTTGTCAGACTTTCGGGCTTCTGACTACCCGTAACAACTGTTAAAAATCCACAGCCGAGACCAACGGCTTAACGTGCTTTCCGAGGCACGAAGGATCTCGGTATGTAAATATGGTCACCTGTCCACAGACCAACCGCTGCTAGCCTGATCGATCGACCTGCATGTGCGGCTGTTATTATTTAGCCACGGGCCCCTCCTGTATTTTGACTAAGTATGTATTTTTACATAACAAGAAAGGTACAAAAAATAAACATTCAACAATCGCGTTATATATTTGTTCAAGTTCCCGAAATCCCAGACGTGATCCGATTGTCCGCCTCCGCGCTTCTAACGAGCGGATTCGTCATCTCCCAGTACCTTGGAAATTGGAATAGAATTGCTAAAATTAAATATAGGACCTAAACTTGTCGGTCTAATAGGTCTCCCAATTCTGTTTGGGCTCCAAGAAATGTTTTTATTGTGATTTAATACAGAAGTTATTTGGCCCATTCTTCTTTTTTTTTAATATTCGGTATGCGGTCGAATTTTGCATATTTAAAGAAGAAATTTATCTCATCATCTGCCTAGCCTTTTCCCAACTATATTGGGGTCAGCTTCCAGTCTAACCGGATGCAGCTGAATACCAAAAAATGAAATAAAAAGAAGAAATTAAAGAAGAAATTTATCTGAGGGCTGTTTTTTCAATCGACAGATAATTTTTATTCGTGGAATAAAATTGACGTCTGACCGATTTTGTATGGAAAAACTGTCACAAATTCAAAATTATACTTCGAATAAAATTATCTGGCGTTGGAAAAATCAGCCGTAAATCGAATGCTTTTCTGAAATCAAAGTAAGCAGCATCAGTTTGTCCCCTACTATCCACTGTCACCAGATGAACCGTTTGGGAGTTGAAACTTGCCAGTTTTTTTAAGTACAGGTGCTATATAAGACGCTATTTTGTAAAATTGTAAATAAATAAATAATAACGTTTAATGAAATTAAAATATGTTCTTAAAACGAAAACACGAAACCGTATACTTACAACACATAACTTACATGTAACGTGAGTTAAATAATTGTCACAATTAAAGCGGCACACAGCTGCATATTAGAAAGAGAGAGACAGAGAGAGAAAATGTGAATTAAATATGTGTTTTTCGCTATCGGCTTTAACACCTTCAAAAACCATGAAAACCACAGAACAGATAACAACTTTAACTGTTCTTTGGTGAAAACTCTCTCTCTCTCCTCTCTCTCTCTCACTCTCTCCGAGACAGAGAGAGAAAGTCGCATGGAGAGGTATAACGCTTTTTTTTACGAGACTATTTCTTAGTTTTAGAAGGTATCATAAAGTTTTTGCCATATATGATTTTGATTTTGATCGCTATCGGCTTTAGCACCTTCAAAAACCATGAAAACTCTCTCTCTCTCCTCTCTCTCTCACTCTCTCCGAGACAGAGAGAGAAAGTCGCATGGAGAGGCATAAAGCTTTTTTGTTACGAGACTATTCCTACCAGTTAACTCCTAACGCAAGCGCCGTTAAAAAACTTCGTTTCAATAAATCATCATCCTTTTCCCAACTATGTTGGGGTCGGTTTTCAGTCTAACCGGCGGGGCATTATTCAAAATAATGTTTAGTTCATACATGACAAGGATATAGTTATACTCGTAGTACAAGTAATTAGTACAAACTGTAACTGGTATAAGTTACAGCAAATATACGATAGTTCCTACATAGTTTTCAAGCAAAATAGCTGAACTTTGCTCATGTAATTAGTTTGTACTAATTACGTACGATCAGTGGCGTAGCTAGCATGGGTGGCAGCCGGGGCGGATAGGTGTCACCCCAAAACTCAATCAAAACTGTTAAATTAAAAAAAAAGTAATAATAATTTACGATTTATTAAAATACGAGTATTACAAATATTTGTATATATTATGTGAAAACAAATTTAGTTTGTTATTAATTAAAATTTCTTCCTTCTAGCTTTGACACTTGCGAACTCCGAAATCACGTCTTCAAAATTTATATTTTGTGCTATTTCATGTTCTATCATTAAAATACGAGGATTGTTTAATCTGGTTTCAGTCATTGTAGACCGCAAGTAATTTATCATTAATTTTAATTTGCTGAAAAAAAAAAAAAAAATTTAATTTTTTAAATTTTTTTTTAAGTTTTTTCTCTCACATGAAGTATCTGATGTACATATTGTTATAAATAACTTTAGTGCGACCGTTAGATTCGGAAGAGATTCTGTAAATTAATCCCATTCCACAATGAATTTCAAATAGTCCATTGTCACCCAATTAGTAACAGTAATATTAACCGCTTTTAAATGTATTCTCAATATTGGTATCTTTAAGAGGAGTTCTGTTCCTGATACCTCATTGTAATGGTCAGTAAATTTTGATATGGCAAATTTTAACTGTTCACTGACTAGCGTTGGTTATGCGCGAACGGGGTATTAAATTTTGGGGAATCCACGATCGACTGACAGTGTGAACACTGGATTTTTTAAAAAACATTAATTTATTATGCTCGTGGCACGTATTTGAGCTCACTAGTGTTGCGAAATTATCGATAGGCTATCGATAGTGGACTATCAATAGACAACGCTAGAGCTCACTATGAAAACTAATTAAAACCCTTACAATACAATGGTCCTGAATGAAGAAAAACTTACTAGGCAAGTAAGAATCTACATAGGTAAATAATATTGTATTAATAGTTACCTAATATTGTATTGTAGTTACCTAGATAATTTTATTAGTGGCGGTTATGCTATCTGCCACAATATTACGATTTTTTATAGGAGGAACTATAACTGATGTTCATAGTCGGGCTCGGGTGACACCCGGGGCGGGCTGCCCCCGCCGCCCCCCCATAGCTACGCCACTGCGTACGATAGTACCTGACACAAATTAAATTGCATCAATCTATCTTCTTACTTGTAGATGTTGTTTAAAGTTAACACAAGTTTAAATATCAAAATATGTGTACAGTCACCAAAAGAGATAAGTAACCAGGGTCGTCAAATATAGTCGAAGTTTAGTAAGAAACCGATGGATGTTTTGAATACAATTTAATTTAGTTAATACAAAACAAACAGTAATTAATTTAATTTTATCAAATTAACTTTCATGTAACTTCCACCTTACGCCAACTCCAACTTCCAACTTTCACCTTTACGTAAGCAGAAGCTCAAAGGTTGTTAGCTAAGTTTTTGTATTTATGCTTTCAGTCAGATTAGTCATTGACTGCAGAGTAAGCAAGCTGAAAGTGGCAGTGGGCTGGCCATGTTTGTCGAAGGACCGATGGCCGGTGGAGCAGACGAGTCTTGGAATGGAGACCGCGTATCAGCAAGCGTAGTGTGGGACGCCCCCCAGCTAGAAGGACGGACGACATTAAAATTTTGCTCTTTAGTGAATCGAGCACAAAGTGGTCCAGCACAGACTATGGATGTCTGTGGTAATATGAGTCTGGCATTACGCGGCCGGGTATATTTAGTAGTACGTAATCACGGAACGCTAGGTCCTATAACTCCAACTCAGGTATATTATAGTAGTTAGAAATTTCGAAAGCCTCATGCTAACTATATACGACCAAAACCCTATGGGAAATTTCCACAGGGTACATTTAGGCTGAGGCCAAACGAGCGTAATTTTTTGAGCCGTGAGTCGCGTATTTTGAGTAACGCAACTTACGTTCAACTGAAATTCGGTTAGGCTGCCAGACGGACGGACGTAACTTCAGTCGCGTTCTGTAACTTAATTAGTTAACTGACGCTTGCCTCTCTCCCCCTGAGCGCGATTCGGTTGAAATAACGCGCGTGAGTCAGCAGATAACTCATTTTGCGTCGCCGTGTGGTACAAACAGGACTTTAGTATGAAACGGAATGCAGCTGAATTTCTGCGACCGAAATTCTGCGACTCACAAAATTACGTTCGTTTGGCCTCACACTTAGTAAATGATGCGGAAGGCGGAGGACAGAGTATTGTGGCCCAGCCTGGGAGAGGCCTAAATGGACTGCGTTAGGTTGAGTTGATTAAGTAATTGAGTGATAATTTTAGAGGAAATGAAGTGCTTGACTCGCGCTTGACTCGGTGGAACGCAGAGCTAAGAGACTCACTCAAACTCAAACTCAAAGCATTTATTTCAAATATACAATTTCCAGGCACTTTTGAATTGTCAAAAGTAACTAGTCGGTTAGTTAGTCAGAAAGTTGAAGCTAGTTGCCCATTCCAAAACGTAGATCTCTTGGAAAAGAACGGGCAAGAAACTCCAAAGGATACTGGCGACGTAAAACTGGTGGATGAAAAGCTTCACAGCTTGGCTCATCGTCGCAACGTAGCCTGCTTGTGTGTACCTCATTCAAAGTATCCCTCATTTAAAACCAGTCAGAATGTATACAGTGTACTTTCCATTCCTCCTTAAAATGCCTCTCCGTCCTTCCTACCTGAATTTAATGGCCACTTACGAATACTTGGCACCCTATTTTCATAATATGTGGCGAAGAAAATATGCTCATTGATATCCCTCGAAAGGGTTGAGGGCGTCGTTAAGTGTTGAGCCTCGGTTTAGAGTTTCGTGCTCTGCATAAATTAGATAAGTTTAACTTCTTTGATGATCTCGCTTGGAACAAGTTTTGACAACTTTATTGGTTCGAAATTCCGGTAGATTGACACCGGGAAGGGTGTGCTGATTTTGTCGTTTCTTAAGAAAAAGAAGGGGAAAATAGATATTCAAGATATTTGAAACTACTTGATGTTGCCTCACAGTTTTTTAAAGTACCTACATGGCTATTTATCTCGCAAACCCCGTTGCTTTCAATTTAATATTTTAAAGCCTGATTTAAACAACAATAAAAGTTGCACCGTCTAAGAATTGTTTATTATGTTGCTTTAATTTTATTGCATGCCACAGCCAAGAATCTGGCATCGTATAAATAGGACTTTAAAATATCGATCAGTTGATGGATTTTCTGGTGCAATATACCAATTTTCAAAGAGCAATTATATTGCGCACCTGTCAAAACAAAACAATAGTTATGCTGCGGGGGTAATTACGCTATCAGTAGCAATGGGTTTCATTTTGACATTTCAACCACATTCATTGCGTTATTTAGGTTGTTGAGTTGGCACTTTTACGAAAATATGAAGCAATGGATAACGATATCCTTCAAAATGATTCAGATTGAGATTGATAGTGTTTTACGCAATTAGGGAGCTGATTATTATCGTGAGTTTATTTGGTTTCTGTTCATCCATTCACCCGATAATATTGAATTATTGTCCTCTTTAAATTGTCTCGACACAGGGAATATGGTACAAGTCGGGTACAATTTACAGGCGCAGCTGTGAATAAAGAAATTGGGCTGTAGACCGTATGTGAATAAGTAATGGAAGCTGCACCCTAATTGCGTAACACACTATCAATCGGAATCTGAATCATTTTGAAGCAAATTGTTAATCCATTGCTTCAAAAGTTTTAATATTTGTTTTTCTGTTGTACAATAAAGTATACGCACGGCTACACATCAAGCTATACATAACCAGTGTAAGCTGACTTCTGATTGTACGAAAAACCTATATCTACAATGAGAGGTCAGCTTAAACTGGAAATGATGTAGCTTGATGTGTAGCCGTGTGTACATACATATAAATTCATTAATATTAATGTAATAATAATGAGTACATGTTTTGTTCTTTGAAGCCGATAAAACAAACCACGACTATAACGTTTATTAAACACATAGAATTATTAATATATCACTAACTCCTCATAAAAGGTATTACCAAACACGACTTTATCCGCAGGATTAAGGCAACTTTCTGACAAAACTAATAAGTAACATTTATAAGTTAGAGATTATACTTACTTGTATTAACTTGTGGGACAGTAAAGCTCCATAATTTCGGTTTGGAACATTACAATTCGTGCGCAAGGTATTAATATTATGTTTGCCTATAAATATGGCCTCCAGTGTATAGTAAAAGTATCGCAGTAATGGCCACTCAAGAGTCATGATTTACTGTGTAGTGGCGAGCAGAATTATTGGTACCTACAGCATAAAAATAACCACATTAATGAGTTCTATATAGAAGATTTCTCTGAAAAATAAAATTGTACCTGTCTTCTGAATCGTTTACAATGCAGGTTTTTTTTTCTTGCAGTTTTACATAACTTTTCCTTTCACTTGACTGGCACCATTGTAATTGACAACAACGGGATATAACCCTGAATACTTACTAGTAGAATAGTATTCAGTTTTAATACTTTTAATGGAGGGATTTAAATTCAATTTCCGGTTGACCAGAGATGGCTTTTAATAATTAGTTGCCGCGGCAATGTAAATGGCTTTCGGGCGAGAGTGATTGTGACCGAGTTTTAAACTCAATTAGCTCTGAGTTTAGATGAACCAAACCTTTATGATGTAAGTTTATTTTAGGTAAGAACCTAAAATAAACTTACATCATAAAGGTTTTGTTTAGTGCTGGATATATGGGGGAAAATTAAATTTACTATGAACGTTTATTGGCAAAGCTTCCTACGACTTAGTGACCAGCAGGCAAAAGAGTGAGTGTGGCATGGAGCACGTATAAGTACTTATTTATAAAAAAAAATGTCGACTGGAGATCAATATAAGACTCTGCCACTGAGATATTCTTTATTGCAAATAACCCCAACTATCGCCCTGTTTCGTTTGATCACGATTTTTTACCCACCCTATATAACCAGCGTCAGCTAATAAACGTTGGTGGTAACAAATGTGGTAAGCAACAGTGGCTTAATCGTTGAGTTTCCTCGTTATATGAGCTGACGTTGACACAATAATCTTCATAATTCTTGTGTACTTTCATAAGACGTGATATTAATTAGTTATGAAGTGTAATTAATGTATGGTTCTTATTAGGTACGGAACTAGTTTCACAACTCTATTTTGCTACAGTAATGGCACGGTAGTAAGGGGTATTATTTGAATTTCAATAAGTATTAACTACTACGATAAGTAGGTACGCAGTTCATTGTGGGGTACGTGTCTTTAAACAGTTGCCCAAATTTCAAATAAGTATGTTAGGCATTTCGTGTCTGTAAGTAACAATATTTTCGAAAAACGTAAAATGAAAGACACGCTCAGTTTACAGAACACACTAATTGATATTTAATTAGGGAATGAAATAAGTTAGAAAATTGTTCTCAACTAATTAGAAGCCTACATTATCATTTTAATTGCTCGCCAGTGTAGCAGGCTCTCAAAATTACAGGCACACTTCTAGTTAAGCGCGGCTGCGTTATTATATCGTGTTTCAAGTGTACAACATGTAGGTAGTACATTGTAGGCACATTTTATTTACACGTTTGTATTCATATTTATCCGTAACGACGATATTGATAACGGCAACAGGTAGATACCTGAAATATTCACAGACTATTTAGTTATACAAAGTTGATACGACAGAAAGGCTTTCCTTTAAACTGCTTATACTAGGTACCATTTTCAAGCTCTGTACCAAATATCATTTAAATTGAAACAGTAGTTTAGTCGCAAATGACTTTTTAAGTTTTTGGCCCGTTTGAACATGATGTATTTTTCTTAACAGCTGATTATGTCTATAGGCATAGGTCATGCACCTTAAAACGATAAATCTACGATACGTTGTTGCCGTTCTTACGCAAGTCATAAGCAAATACGTCCTACAAAAGAAAGTGACAATCCCATTAGCAAAACATCACGCGCGTAAAAGAAATAGAAATAGGTCAGTGTGTTGCTATTGCATCTTTGGTCCTTGCGAGGGGGGCCTCTAAAAACTAAAAAACTTGGTTTTTCAGTGCGCCAACGCTATCCTTCCGGGACGTACGTTACGTAACACGGAAGTCCTGTGCCGCTATTGTTTTGTCGAACTCGTGCGCTGACAATTGTGATTTTGTTTTGTTATTGTGAATAGGATACTTCTTTTTTTTTTTTTATTGTGACAAGACACGTAACTTGCTATTATAATTATTTAGTGTTAGTGTTTTTTTTTGTGATTTACTGTTTTTTATTGTGATAAAACTTTGGTTGTGTGTGTGTGTATACCTAATTAAAGTGTTCAATAATGCCTCGTCTAACTTACACGGCGTCAGAATACACTGACATGATTTTAATTTACGGTGAATGCCGTGGAAACGCAGCATTAGCTCTGCGAACATACAGAGAAAGGTATGGTGACAGCCGCAATTGCCCTAGGAACGCCCGCACCATACAGTTGGCAGTACAAAGATTACGGGACAATAAACGTGTAGTGCCGCAACAGGAGGGAGTGCCACCGCGGCAAATACCCGCTGCATGGGACGAACGAATATTAGATCATTTTTCCCGCAACCAGACAACGAGTCTGCACAGAGCCGCCCGGCAGTTTAGATGTTGCCATAGAACCATCCACAAGGTTCTAAAACGTAACAAACGCAAACCTTATAAATATCGGAAGGTGCAAGCTTTGTTATCGAGAGACTTACCGATCAGGAACAGTTACTGCCAATGGCTATTAAATAAAACATCCGAAGACCGCCATTTCTTAACAAATGTAATATGGACCGATGAGTGTACTTTTACTCGGAACGGCATCTGGAATCGGCAAAACCTCCGGTACTGGAGTTTGGGAAATCCACACGTGTTTCGAGAATCTGAACACCAGTACAGATTTTCTCTCAATGTGTGGGCTGGTATCCATAATAATAATATTATCGGCCCTGTTTTTATTGACGGCACCCTTACAGCGGCGACATTTTTAGATTTATTAAGTGGTCCTGTGGCCGAGTACACTGACCAACTACCTTTAGCCGTTCATCGCAAGTTGTGGTACCAGCTGGACGGTGCGCCTTCACATTCTGTGATGGCTTCCAGGGAGCGGCTCACAGAAAAGTTTGGGCAGCAATGGATCGGTCGATTCGGACCTGTTCGGTGGCCACCACGATCTCCGGACCTCACTCCCATGGATTTCTTTTTGTGGGGATACATTAAGGGTGAAGTGTATGCCTCCGAGGTAAATACAATTGTTGAACTAAAAAACAGGATTATTTTAGCATTTCACAAATTAAAGTGCTTAGCGACGGACAGTGATTTAATTAGAAAACTAAATAACAATATTCTCCGTCGGTATAATTTGTGCATTAATGTGAATGGAGGACACATAGAGAATTTAAAAATTTAGTGTTTTTGTTGTCGGCGTACTTCAAAACTATCTAACATAACAGCCAGCGCGAGCGGAGGCCTAAGCCGCCGCCCGCGCCACCGCCGGCCGCCCGCTTCGACACGAAACACATGCCGCGCCCCGGCGCGCGTGCGACGACGTTGCCACTTTGTAAGGTCAGTCGCCAGGTCCAAGTTTCTATGAAATTTGGGTTTTTCCTTTATTTACAAAGGGTGGTTGCGTTTTACTCTGATTTGTAAGCTATTTAGTTTGTTTGAAAAAAAAAATCTCAATTTTGGAGCTTTTTATTTTTATACCTTATCGAATTAATACTAAACACGTATAGTATACGTAGTGTAATTTAATGCCCCTCTGTCGTATCAACTCTGTATAATTATTAACTTTAAACATAAATAATTAAATTAAAATAAAACAAATATCAAAGGGCGGCTCCCATAGAACAGACATGATTTTTTGCCGTTTTTGTAGATAATGGTACGGAACCATTCGTGAGCGAGTCAGACTCGCATTTGGCCGGTTTTTAGTCACTAGTCCGTCGCAAAACTCACAACTTCAATTTTAAACTTCGAACCCACAGATATAGATACACCTAGATAACGCAAGAGCAACTGTTTTTTTTTTATCTGATGTATGTACCTAGCTGTTTTATTGTGTGTCTATTAGTCTGTGCTAAATAAATGTATTTTCTTTCTTTCTTCTTTCAACTATTTCGTGTGCCAAAAATCGCAAGCCGCCACTTTCGCACTCAGTCCTGTGTACTGCTGGTTGGTTCAACGTGAGTGAGAAAGAGCGCTTGTGACGTCATAGGAGGTAGTAAAAAAATGGCGCGCTTGGTTTTCGTACATAGGTAATAAGTAATACGGGCTGGTGTCCGCAACTCCACGGCAAGTCACGTATTTTGCGTAGGTACAGAAAATACGGTATAAACTTTTTGGTTTTCATACATATCGTGATACTTGCGTTATCTAGGTCTATCTTTATCTGTGTTCGAACCACATTAGTGACTAAACTACCGAACTGAACAAACGCGACGTGAACTATACAGGCTGTGTTTATTCTTCCCAGTTTATTTTGTTGGCAGCGAACTCTGTAATTACTTACAAGCATATTGGACTGGACCCCACGGGGGTCAGTTTGAACTTGAGCTGTTCCTACTAATGTTACAAACGGGAACTTTGTTAGTTGCTCTTCGTTTGAAAACCGCTAATTTTGTTTGAAGACGAGTTTTAAGAAATTTTGCGGGGTTTATTAACTAATTTCGGGTTCTGAAAACGACGGGTTTTGAATCATGAAAAAAAAATGGCTTAGTTATAAGTTAGCAAATTCTCTCTCTCTCAACTCGTTTTTCTATACTAATATTGTAAAGAGGAAAGATTTGTTTGTTTGTTTGAAATGAATAGGCTCCGGAACTGCTGCACCGATTAAAAATTTTGTGTTGGATAGTCCATTTATCGAGGCTTTATAATATATAGCCTATTCCGATGCTTTAGGCTATATAATATTACGCTACAACCAATAGGAGCGTCGTACCAATGAAAACTGTTGCAAAAACGGGAAAACTTATCCCCTTTGAGAGCTTCCGTTGCGTGCGCTGCGTTAACGGTTAAAGTTACGCAAAAATAATGTACGACGGAATTGTTTCCCCTTAAAAGTTCAAAAAAAAAGTCGGCGACAGCATATGTCTATCTTTTAAGGTTGACTCACTATAACATGTTTTGTGATAATCAAATTTGTTCTAAAATAATGCATTACTTGCGAAGGTGTTTCTATAAATATGATATTAATCCTTATCCAAATAAATACGTTATTCATCACAAGTATTTAATTTTGAACAAAATTGCTCATAACATGTTTTGATTTCAATAAATAACTTAGGAGATATCATAGTTTTAAAATAAATCCGCACGGCCGCCGCGTGCGGTTAGCTGTAGAGGCTTACTATAGTTCCACCCTTACTGATCATAGCGTGATGTACCTAAAATAGCTTCTTAAAGTAATGTACTACACCCGGCTACACATCAAAGCTATACATTTCCAGTTTTAACTAACCTCGCATTGTATAGGTTTTTCGTACAATCAGAAGTCAGCTTATACTGGTTATTAATAGCTTGATGTGTATGTAGCCGTGCGAACTAAGTAATAATTTTAAAGTAGTGGAATATATTTTAGTAGTTTAGTAGGTTTTTCCTCAAATTAACGCGGGTGAAACCGCGGGACACTGCTAGTCATATATACATATTTTAATAACAAATATTTTGATGGTATGAATACATTTCTAGTAAGTACCTATTAGAACAACAATGGGTTTTTCTTATTCAGTGAAAACACACATTTGTATGCCACATTGTGTTTCGAAGGTTTCTCCCTGAAATTCAGACTGTTCGGCCTAGCTCGGAGGCCTTTATTAATCGGTAATTTGGTAACAATTTGTATGCGTGACGGGTACATAATTAATGCAGGTTTCTCTATAGACTTTCGTAAAACTGGTAATATTGTTATTTTAAAACTTTACAGTCACTTTACCTTCGAGTCATTTTTTTAACCGTCTTACTAATAAACGTTTAATATCGTCTGTATAGTTAACGCTTTGTCTTCTTTTTTCGAAAGTCAAATTACTGACGACTGAAAGAGAGAAATCGGTGTGTAACTATTCATCTGATATGATACGTTTATTAGTAAGGGGGTACTGGATTGGTCTTCAGCACGACTGGTGAACACAATAACAATAACAGTACAGCCAAAAACTGAAATTATAAAAAAAAAATACAGGCGTAAAGTCTTACAAAAGTTGTTTATTGGCCATTTGAGATCTGAAACCTTCCTCCTTCTATTTTTTTTTTTTTTTTTTTTTGTTTTGGCAGGAGTGGGAAATCCTCATGGACGCCCAGACTGTCCCACTGGTGAGACGGTCTGGGCAGTGCCGGACTCTTACCGGCTAAAACCACACTCCTGCCCTAAGACACGGTTTTTCTCCGATATTGCGGTCGGAGGCTTATATCTTCTTGTTTTTTGTATGAAGCATTGCTTCCTTTTGTTTATTCTTGCAGTCGGCAATACAACATTCCTATTGTGTTAATTCCAGTTTGGGTCTACAGAGTTGAGACAATATTGTTTCTTTACCTTAGGGTAATTTATTTTCTATTCTTATTTTACTATTGTGAACAAAGCGTTTTCTTTTTTTTTTTTTTTTTCTTATTTATTTATTTATTTTTTCTTAATTTTAACTTATTTTAACACTTAGCACAATATAGATTACTATATTTGCGGTGTTAAATTTCTTACTCTATGTTTTATTTCTTTCTATTATTATTTTTATTATACCTAAACAGAACTCCAAAAATTTATTACGAGTTTCGTTTTTTATCATTATTTGACATATGTTTTCTTCGCTTATCTTAATATCTATTTCGTTTTCTAGGTTAAATCTGGCTAGCCCGAATACTGGACACTCAGCTATCAAATGCAGGATTGACTCCTCCTTGACTGGGTCGCAACTACATGCAGGTGAGTCCTTCTTCTTAAACCGGTGTAAGTATTGGGAAAAGCCCCCGTGGCCTGTGAAGAGTTGTGTGTGCAAGTATGTGATTTCTATGTTCCTGCTTAGTCTGTAGGCATGCGTGGCTGAAGGGAAAAAGATTTTGGTGACGCTAGCTTTTGTCTCTTTTTGATATCGCTGTTCCCATTTGTCAATCGAAGCGCTTCTGATGGTTCGCTTGACAAATGAGACGGGACATTTGTCAAAATCGGGTCTTCTTTTGATTTTCAGCGCCGCTGTTTTTGCCAGTTCGTCTGCTCTTTCGTTCCCTTGTATGCCAGCGTGAGCTTTTACCCAATAGAGTTGAAGGTTTTTGCCAGAGTTTTTTAGCTGTTTAACATTCTTCTTGATCTCTAGCACGAGAGGGTTGCAGGTGTCACTATTTCTCAATAGCTCCAGGGTTGACCTGGAGTCGCTGAATATGCTAAATTCTTCTTCCGGACTATGCGCGATCATCTCCGTTGCTTTGTACATTGCGTACAGCTCCGCTTGAAAGACGGTACAGTACTCCTCGAGCTTAAATTTCTTGTTTTTTGTTTCGGCTGTCCTATTCCACCAGGATAGGGCAGCACCAACTTTTCCTTCAATTTTACTCCCGTCTGTAAATATTTGTACTGTACCGTCCCTCATGCGCTGCTGTACTTCCGCTTCGCTTTCCAAGCATTGGAAGTCGAGGTCTTCTTCGTTAGCTGGATGAGGCCTCACCAGGAAACTAGCTTTTTCCTCAACAGAACGGTCCCCAAGAACTGGCTGAGGCTTCCCTCTCTTCGCCTCATAAAGGGATGCTGCTTCCTTGACTCTCAGGTCAAGTGGCAGCAATCCTGTCAAGATTAGAGCCGAATTCAATGAGACCGTCCTGTATGACTTGCTGATCTTTTGTGCGAAGCCCCGCATAACAGAGTTGAGCTGGTTTTGGACGTATATTTTATCCGCCGCTTTGGCCCATACGCTAGCTGCGTATAAGATAACCGGTTCCACTACCGCAGTGTAGATAACTCTTATTACTTCCGGGTTTAGTCCCCAGGTTACCTTTGCTGCGCTGGACAGCTGCCTAAAGATGTTAATAGCTTTTTTGCAGACGTATGTTACGTGGCTCCGGAAGGTCATCTTCCGGTCTATTATTATTCCCAGCAGCTTGATCTCCTCAACCAGCACAATGTCGACCCCGCCCATGTGCAGCCGTGGTGTGTCGAATTTTAGTTTCTTAGTGAGCAGCATAGCGTGAGTTTTATGTGGTGCAAACTTCAGTTTGTTTCGAACACCCCACTGCCGCACATGTGCGAGGCTAGCATTGGCCTCAATCTCCAGATCCAAAGCTGTTTTAGCGGAAAATATAAGGACCACGTCGTCTGCAAACGCCTGGCAGTATGTGTTCTTGTCCTCTAGTTCGTCCAGCAGCGGGTTTAGAAGGAGATTCCAAAACGTGGGCCCTGCGATCGATCCTTGTACACATCCTTTCGAAGTCCTCTTCTTATATTCAGCTCCGGCGTATCTCACTGCAACCCTTCTGTTCTCTAAGTAGTTTCCCACTAGTTTTCGGAGGTTTAGAGGACAGTGTTTCTCCGCCAGACGACTTTTTACTGCTGGCCACCACGCACTGTCAAACGCCCCCTCTATGTCCAGTGAGACAACTACTACCAAGTTCTTTTCCTTCAACTTCAGGTCTATATGTTGCTTCATGTCGTACAATGCGTCCTCCGTACTTCGCTGCGGCACAAAACCGTATTGCCGTGGGTTCATTCGGGGAAGCAAATGCCACCTCAATCTCCGAACGAGCATCTTCTCCAGTATTTTTCCGAGAATAGGCAGGAGTCCAATTGGTCGGTAAGATTTTGGATGGGTATAATTATCCTTTCCAGGTTTTCTTAATACGACGACCGTTGCTTCTTTCCACTTCTCCGGAAAGCAGGACAGTTCGAGGCATTTGTTTGTTATGGCCAGAAACACTTGTTCATTATTTCTAATGACGGCCTCACAGATATCAGCAGTGAACCCGTCAGGGCCCGGCGCCTTCTTTGGGTTAAAACTCCCTGATGAATACCTGAGCTCGGCAAGAGTGAAGGGTGGATCCATTTTGTCCTCTGGTTTGCCTTCCTCTGAGCGTACCGCTGCTTCTCTTATTTTGGCATGTTCGGAGTTGTCTTCTTTTTCGTCATCATCAGGGAAGAAGGTTTCTGCCAGGACCCTGGCGGATTCATCTGGGTCTAGTGCCTCACCATCTTGGACTATTGGCAGGTCTTCGTGCCTCTTTTTTGTCTTTTGTATTACTCTATAAATACCATCCCAGACGCTCTCCTTGTCCTGCCTTCCGCAAAAGCCCTTCCAGCTTTGAGTTTGTGCCTTTCGTGCCTTAATCTCATAATCTTCCTTTGCTTTCAGGTAATCCATCACGACCCATTCCCGACGACGTGGAGCTGCGCAACGGATTCTTCGCTTCTTCGTGCACATGGAGTTTTTAAGCTGATCGAGTTCTTCATTCCACCATGGTAAGTATATTTTATCTATTTTCTTTATTTTCGGTACTGTTTCTTCGCAAGTTTCTGTAATAATTTTTGTTAACTTCTCTGTACATTTTTCTAACTCTTCTGAACTATTTATATTATCTATGTATGTTCTATCAATTTTATTTTCCCGCAATAATTTTGTAAATTTTTCCCGAAAACTTTCCCAGTCTGCTTTTTTAGTATTATATACTCTAGTGTTGCTGTACTTAATTTTATTCCCAATTCCTTTCTTTGTAGTGATTTTAAGTGCTATAGCATTGTGGTCCGAACTCGTCAAATCCGTGTCCACTCTCCATTCTTCCACGTGTTGAAGCATGTCGTCTGAACAGGCCGTGATGTCTACTGTGCTCTTAAATCGCTTTCCCCCTCGAATGGTGTCAAATGTTGGGATGTTCCCGCAATTGAGTACATGGAGGTTGAGTTCATCTAGGGTTCCAGATAGGAGTCTTCCCCTTTCGTCCTCTCTCTCGCTCCCCCACCATGTACTCCACGCGTTCACATCTCCCCCCACCAGAAATTTAGCCCCTTCTGTCCTTGTGACTATTTCCCTCAGCTGGTCGAGGTATGGTTCAATTTCGAGATAGTCCTCGAAGTAGACGGACGCTACCACGGTGGTGGTGTCCTCCACCGTCAGCCTCGCAACCGCTATGTTCTCGTTTGTCAGTGTCGGGCACACCACTACGTCCACTCCACTGTCGAAAATGACTATAGCGGCTTTGATGTCTTTGGTACCAGATTTTGATGCTTGAACCATTCTAGTCCCGGGGTAGGTCTTCATTTCACCCTTCGCTCCTACATAGGGTTCTTGTACGAGAGCGTACCTAATTTTTCTGCGCCCGGCTTCGAGAATGAGTTCCTCAGTGGCCAGTTTTTTCTTCTGGAGGTTCGCCTGCACAACATGATACCTAACATTATTGTTGTTTACTCCTGCCCCCGCCACAACTTTAGCAGTATGCTACTGCCGACCTGGCCAGTGCATCCCATTTTTTCCTTGTAGGACATTCACTATCAAAAGCGTTATGTGCTGCGTCCTTCTTATTCTGGTTGCAGTTTCTGCACTTCGGCTGTTCATTGAGGGTGAACCCAGGACACTCTGCTCTGGTATGCGGTTCACCACAGTGGCTGCAAAGGACTGCTGGTTCTGTGCAGTATTTTCTGCTGTGCCCGTATCCGAGGCACTTTGTGCATTGGATCAGCGGGCTCTGGTCTCTTACAACCACCCTCTGCAGGTCCACGTGGATACGGCCCGCCGAGGTCAGCCGCTGCCAAATCACTGGCTTGACGCGCAACACCACGTGACTTGTCAGCGGGTTCCTCGCCCTTCGCCTGTACATGACCCGGATGTCACCCTCGCCGATTTCGACTCCCTCCAGGAGGTGTCCATTCTGAGATCTTATTGCCGTCATCAAGTCGTCGTCAGTTATGTAATTCATTACGTCCCTGACGACCACGAGCGGGTTTTTGTTGATGGCCTCCTCAACTTTCAGATCCCCTGTGGAGTTTTTAAGCTTTGCCGATACTTTTCTTAGTTCTTCCCTTTCGGAGCAGCTTATGACCACCGACTGGTTCTTTGCTCTACGCAGATGGTCTATCCTTAGTCCAGTGCTCTTTGCATCGACAGTCGCTCGGATTTTATCGACTACAGTCTCTGATGTATCACCCTCGTGTGGTGAAGATACTATTATCGAGTGCATATTTTTCCTAGCCGATGGCTGAGGCGGCATCGCTGCGACTTGCGCGTACGTCCCAATGCTTAGCATTTGGGCTTCTACTTTCTCAGCTTGCACCTTTGATACCTCCTTCAGTTCTTTAATTTCTACCATCTGCGCATCGAGTCTGTCGCTTAGCTCCACTTTTGATCTTTCTATTCTGGCAGGGAGTTCGTCCTTTTCATTTCTCTTTAAAATTTCTTTAACTTCCAAAATTTCGTTCAATATTTTCAAGCTGTTATCTCCAGATCCTCCTGACTGCTTCACTTCTCTTTCGCCCTTGCTTTCGTCTTCTTTCGCCTCCGGTTTATCCATTCTTTTTACAATTTCATAGAGCGCCTTTATACAATCAGACACCGTCTGTTTTATGGTGGACTTTATGTTCCCTGACATTTCCAACTGTGCCTTTGCTTTGAGCATGAGGGCGCGTGCCTCAGCAACCGGTGTAGAAAATTTCAACTTAAGTGCTGGAGGTGATCTCGTTTTTGCCTCGATGTCAATTATGCTCTTCGGCACCTGATTGGTTTTCGAGGGGCCCGCCCTAGGTCCGTTATCTCCTGTTGGCGATGCGTCAGACTTTGGCGGCGTACGTATCATGTCCGCGACTTATCTAACCGTGTCTTATTTTAAATATTAGGTACACACGTACTTGTCTTAATTTAGTAATAACAGCTCAATAAAGCTATAGTTACCGTCAAAATTCTTTAAAATGCGAATCTAAATGTCAATAATATCACTGCAGAGGCACTGATAAACTCAGGAACCGTTTAAATCTCCCCGCGTAGTAGTAAAGAAGGGTATTTTTATAGCCGGAAGGCTAAAAACAGAATTTAATTTTTCATAAAAGTTTAAAAGTTTACCTGGCCAATGAGAAAAGGGTGGGTGGGAGGGCAAATTTTTGAATTTCTATGCGAGCTAGGCTCGCGTGCGAGGTGTCAAAAGACGCGTCTCGGCGCGGGCTAACTATCTGTAAGGTTATTGGAATTTTGACTGAACAAAAATTTTGAATTTTGCAGAAAAAACGGGTTTTTCGACCAAAATGTGAGTAAAAACCTCGAATAACACCGCCAAACGGGACTCGAATTCGCTGAACGCGCGCCGGAGTGCAGGTAAGGCAGGTAAGTAACTATTGTAACTATAAAAACGTAGATTTAGATTAGAATTTTGAAGATAAAAATTTATAAAGTATTTTCAAAGGGATTTTTTAATGAAAATTTTACAAGTCAATATACGAAAAATGTTTTTCGCAGATTCGTCAATTTTCACCAGTGGGAAAGTTAAACGGAGCCTAGAAACGATTAATTTTGCTGAAAACAGCTTCAAAATGCGTCACCGGGATGCAAAGATATAGCGATTTGATGATTTTGTACTATCCCTTAGGTGGATTTCGTCTGTTAGTGAAAATACCAAATGCAAAAAATTTTTGAAGTTCTATGTGAGCTAGGCTCGCGTGCGAGGTGTCAAAAGACGCGTCTCGGCGCGGGCTAACTATCTGTAAGGTTATTGGAATTTTGACTGAACAAAAATTTTGAATTTTGCAGAAAAAACGGGTTTTTCGACCAAAATGTGAGTAAAAACCTCGAATAACACCGCCAAACGGGACTCGAATTCGCTGAACGCGCGCCGGAGTGCAGGTAAGGCAGGTAAGTAACTATTGTAACTATAAAAACGTAGATTTAGATTAGAATTTTGAAGATAAAAATTTATAAAGTATTTTCAAAGGGATTTTTTAATGAAAATTTTACAAGTCAATATACGAAAAATGTTTTTCGCAGATTCGTCAATTTTCACCAGTGGGAAAGTTAAACGGAGCCTAGAAACGATTAATTTTGCTGAAAACAGCTTCAAAATGCGTCACCGGGATGCAAAGATATAGCGATTTGATGATTTTGTACTATCCCTTAGGTGGATTTCGTCTGTTAGTGAAAATACCAAATGCAAAAAATTTTTGAAGTTCTATGTGAGCTAGGCTCGCGTGCGAGGTGTCAAAAGACGCGTCTCGGCGCGGGCTAACTATCTGTAAGGTTATTGGAATTTTGACTGAACAAAAATTTTGAATTTTGCAGAAAAAACGGGTTTTTCGACCAAAATGTGAGTAAAAACCTCGAATAACACCGCCAAACGGGACTCGAATTCGCTGAACGCGCGCCGGAGTGCAGGTAAGGCAGGTAAGTAACTATTGTAACTATAAAAACGTAGATTTAGATTAGAATTTTGAAGATAAAAATTTATAAAGTATTTTCAAAGGGATTTTTTAATGAAAATTTTACAAGTCAATATACGAAAAATGTTTTTCGCAGATTCGTCAATTTTCACCAGTGGGAAAGTTAAACGGAGCCTAGAAACGATTAATTTTGCTGAAAACAGCTTCAAAATGCGTCACCGGGATGCAAAGATATAGCGATTTGATGATTTTGTACTATCCCTTAGGTGGATTTCGTCTGTTAGTGAAAATACCAAATGCAAAAAATTTTTGAAGTTCTATGTGAGCTAGGCTCGCGTGCGAGGTGTCAAAAGACGCGTCTCGGCGCGGGCTAACTATCTGTAAGGTTATTGGAATTTTGACTGAACAAAAATTTTGAATTTTGCAGAAAAAACGGGTTTTTCGACCAAAATGTGAGTAAAAACCTCGAATAACACCGCCAAACGGGACTCGAATTCGCTGAACGCGCGCCGGAGTGCAGGTAAGGCAGGTAAGTAACTATTGTAACTATAAAAACGTAGATTTAGATTAGAATTTTGAAGATAAAAATTTATAAAGTATTTTCAAAGGGATTTTTTAATGAAAATTTTACAAGTCAATATACGAAAAATGTTTTTCGCAGATTCGTCAATTTTCACCAGTGGGAAAGTTAAACGGAGCCTAGAAACGATTAATTTTGCTGAAAACAGCTTCAAAATGCGTCACCGGGATGCAAAGATATAGCGATTTGATGATTTTGTACTATCCCTTAGGTGGATTTCGTCTGTTAGTGAAAATACCAAATGCAAAAAATTTTTGAAGTTCTATGTGAGCTAGGCTCGCGTGCGAGGTGTCAAAAGACGCGTCTCGGCGCGGGCTAACTATCTGTAAGGTTATTGGAATTTTGACTGAACAAAAATTTTGAATTTTGCAGAAAAAACGGGTTTTTCGACCAAAATGTGAGTAAAAACCTCGAATAACACCGCCAAACGGGACTCGAATTCGCTGAACGCGCGCCGGAGTGCAGGTAAGGCAGGTAAGTAACTATTGTAACTATAAAAACGTAGATTTAGATTAGAATTTTGAAGATAAAAATTTATAAAGTATTTTCAAAGGGATTTTTTAATGAAAATTTTACAAGTCAATATACGAAAAATGTTTTTCGCAGATTCGTCAATTTTCACCAGTGGGAAAGTTAAACGGAGCCTAGAAACGATTAATTTTGCTGAAAACAGCTTCAAAATGCGTCACCGGGATGCAAAGATATAGCGATTTGATGATTTTGTACTATCCCTTAGGTGGATTTCGTCTGTTAGTGAAAATACCAAATGCAAAAAATTTTTGAAGTTCTATGTGAGCTAGGCTCGCGTGCGAGGTGTCAAAAGACGCGTCTCGGCGCGGGCTAACTATCTGTAAGGTTATTGGAATTTTGACTGAACAAAAATTTTGAATTTTGCAGAAAAAACGGGTTTTTCGACCAAAATGTGAGTAAAAACCTCGAATAACACCGCCAAACGGGACTCGAATTCGCTGAACGCGCGCCGGAGTGCAGGTAAGGCAGGTAAGTAACTATTGTAACTATAAAAACGTAGATTTAGATTAGAATTTTGAAGATAAAAATTTATAAAGTATTTTCAAAGGGATTTTTTAATGAAAATTTTACAAGTCAATATACGAAAAATGTTTTTCGCAGATTCGTCAATTTTCACCAGTGGGAAAGTTAAACGGAGCCTAGAAACGATTAATTTTGCTGAAAACAGCTTCAAAATGCGTCACCGGGATGCAAAGATATAGCGATTTGATGATTTTGTACTATCCCTTAGGTGGATTTCGTCTGTTAGTGAAAATACCAAATGCAAAAAATTTTTGAAGTTCTATGTGAGCTAGGCTCGCGTGCGAGGTGTCAAAAGACGCGTCTCGGCGCGGGCTAACTATCTGTAAGGTTATTGGAATTTTGACTGAACAAAAATTTTGAATTTTGCAGAAAAAACGGGTTTTTCGACCAAAATGTGAGTAAAAACCTCGAATAACACCGCCAAACGGGACTCGAATTCGCTGAACGCGCGCCGGAGTGCAGGTAAGGCAGGTAAGTAACTATTGTAACTATAAAAACGTAGATTTAGATTAGAATTTTGAAGATAAAAATTTATAAAGTATTTTCAAAGGGATTTTTTAATGAAAATTTTACAAGTCAATATACGAAAAATGTTTTTCGCAGATTCGTCAATTTTCACCAGTGGGAAAGTTAAACGGAGCCTAGAAACGATTAATTTTGCTGAAAACAGCTTCAAAATGCGTCACCGGGATGCAAAGATATAGCGATTTGATGATTTTGTACTATCCCTTAGGTGGATTTCGTCTGTTAGTGAAAATACCAAATGCAAAAAATTTTTGAAGTTCTATGTGAGCTAGGCTCGCGTGCGAGGTGTCAAAAGACGCGTCTCGGCGCGGGCTAACTATCTGTAAGGTTATTGGAATTTTGACTGAACAAAAATTTTGAATTTTGCAGAAAAAACGGGTTTTTCGACCAAAATGTGAGTAAAAACCTCGAATAACACCGCCAAACGGGACTCGAATTCGCTGAACGCGCGCCGGAGTGCAGGTAAGGCAGGTAAGTAACTATTGTAACTATAAAAACGTAGATTTAGATTAGAATTTTGAAGATAAAAATTTATAAAGTATTTTCAAAGGGATTTTTTAATGAAAATTTTACAAGTCAATATACGAAAAATGTTTTTCGCAGATTCGTCAATTTTCACCAGTGGGAAAGTTAAACGGAGCCTAGAAACGATTAATTTTGCTGAAAACAGCTTCAAAATGCGTCACCGGGATGCAAAGATATAGCGATTTGATGATTTTGTACTATCCCTTAGGTGGATTTCGTCTGTTAGTGAAAATACCAAATGCAAAAAATTTTTGAAGTTCTATGTGAGCTAGGCTCGCGTGCGAGGTGTCAAAAGACGCGTCTCGGCGCGGGCTAACTATCTGTAAGGTTATTGGAATTTTGACTGAACAAAAATTTTGAATTTTGCAGAAAAAACGGGTTTTTCGACCAAAATGTGAGTAAAAACCTCGAATAACACCGCCAAACGGGACTCGAATTCGCTGAACGCGCGCCGGAGTGCAGGTAAGGCAGGTAAGTAACTATTGTAACTATAAAAACGTAGATTTAGATTAGAATTTTGAAGATAAAAATTTATAAAGTATTTTCAAAGGGATTTTTTAATGAAAATTTTACAAGTCAATATACGAAAAATGTTTTTCGCAGATTCGTCAATTTTCACCAGTGGGAAAGTTAAACGGAGCCTAGAAACGATTAATTTTGCTGAAAACAGCTTCAAAATGCGTCACCGGGATGCAAAGATATAGCGATTTGATGATTTTGTACTATCCCTTAGGTGGATTTCGTCTGTTAGTGAAAATACCAAATGCAAAAAATTTTTGAAGTTCTATGTGAGCTAGGCTCGCGTGCGAGGTGTCAAAAGACGCGTCTCGGCGCGGGCTAACTATCTGTAAGGTTATTGGAATTTTGACTGAACAAAAATTTTGAATTTTGCAGAAAAAACGGGTTTTTCGACCAAAATGTGAGTAAAAACCTCGAATAACACCGCCAAACGGGACTCGAATTCGCTGAACGCGCGCCGGAGTGCAGGTAAGGCAGGTAAGTAACTATTGTAACTATAAAAACGTAGATTTAGATTAGAATTTTGAAGATAAAAATTTATAAAGTATTTTCAAAGGGATTTTTTAATGAAAATTTTACAAGTCAATATACGAAAAATGTTTTTCGCAGATTCGTCAATTTTCACCAGTGGGAAAGTTAAACGGAGCCTAGAAACGATTAATTTTGCTGAAAACAGCTTCAAAATGCGTCACCGGGATGCAAAGATATAGCGATTTGATGATTTTGTACTATCCCTTAGGTGGATTTCGTCTGTTAGTGAAAATACCAAATGCAAAAAATTTTTGAAGTTCTATGTGAGCTAGGCTCGCGTGCGAGGTGTCAAAAGACGCGTCTCGGCGCGGGCTAACTATCTGTAAGGTTATTGGAATTTTGACTGAACAAAAATTTTGAATTTTGCAGAAAAAACGGGTTTTTCGACCAAAATGTGAGTAAAAACCTCGAATAACACCGCCAAACGGGACTCGAATTCGCTGAACGCGCGCCGGAGTGCAGGTAAGGCAGGTAAGTAACTATTGTAACTATAAAAACGTAGATTTAGATTAGAATTTTGAAGATAAAAATTTATAAAGTATTTTCAAAGGGATTTTTTAATGAAAATTTTACAAGTCAATATACGAAAAATGTTTTTCGCAGATTCGTCAATTTTCACCAGTGGGAAAGTTAAACGGAGCCTAGAAACGATTAATTTTGCTGAAAACAGCTTCAAAATGCGTCACCGGGATGCAAAGATATAGCGATTTGATGATTTTGTACTATCCCTTAGGTGGATTCGTCTGTTAGTGAAAATACCAAATGCAAAAAATTTTTGAAGTTCTATGTGAGCTAGGCTCGCGTGCGAGGTGTCAAAAGACGCGTCTCGGCGCGGGCTAACTATCTGTAAGGTTATTGAATTTTGACTGAACAAAAATTTTGAATTTTGCAGAAAAAACGGGTTTTTCGACCAAAATGTGAGTAAAAACCTCGAATAACACCGCCAAACGGGACTCGAATTCGCTGAACGCGCGCCGGAGTGCAGGTAAGGCAGGTAAGTAACTATTGTAACTATAAAAACGTAGATTTAGATTAGAATTTTGAAGATAAAATTTATAAAGTATTTTCAAAGGGATTTTTTAATGAAAATTTTACAAGTCAATATACGAAAAATGTTTTCGCAGATTCGTCAATTTTCACCAGTGGGAAAGTTAAACGGAGCCTAGAAACGATTAATTTTGCTGAAAACAGCTTCAAAATGCGTCACCGGGATGCAAAGATATAGCGATTTGATGATTTTGTACTATCCCTTAGGTGGATTTCGTCTGTTAGTGAAAATACCAAATGCAAAAAATTTTTGAAGTTCTATGTGAGCTAGGCTCGCGTGCGAGGTGTCAAAAGACGCGTCTCGGCGCGGGCTAACTATCTGTAAGGTTATTGGAATTTTGACTGAACAAAAATTTTGAATTTTGCAGAAAAAACGGGTTTTTCGACCAAAATGTGAGTAAAAACCTCGAATAACACCGCCAAACGGGACTCGAATTCGCTGAACGCGCGCCGGAGTGCAGGTAAGGCAGGTAAGTAACTATTGTAACTATTAAAAACGTAGATTTAGATTAGAATTTTGAAGATAAAAATTTATAAGTATTTTCAAAGGGATTTTTTAATGAAAATTTTACAAGTCAATATACGAAAAATGTTTTTCGCAGATTCGTCAATTTTCACCAGTGGGAAAGTTAAACGGAGCCTAGAAACGATTAATTTTGCTGAAAACAGCTTCAAAATGCGTCACCGGGATGCAAAGATATAGCGATTTGATGATTTTGTACTATCCCTTAGGTGGATTTCGTCTGTTAGTGAAAATACCAAATGCAAAAAATTTTTGAAGTTCTATGTGAGCTAGGCTCGCGTGCGAGGTGTCAAAAGACGCGTCTCGGCGCGGGCTAACTATCTGTAAGGTTATTGGAATTTTGACTGAACAAAAATTTTGAATTTTGCAGAAAAAACGGGTTTTTCGACCAAAATGTGAGTAAAAACCTCGA